>JASSRZ010000054.1:4498946-4509914 GCA_032164315.1 Malacoctenus gilli | reverse complement strand
GTGTGTGTGTGTGTGTGTGTGTGTGTGTGTGTGTGTGTGTGTGTGTGTGTGTGTGTGTGTGTGTGTGTGCGTGCATCCTTATCTCTTCTTCCCAGCTCAGCCTGATGTTCGGGCTTTTCTGAGCCTGTTTCACGTGGGACATGTTATCATTTACTGTTGTGGCGTTACACACGTACACACACAAACACACACTTACAGAAACACATTTTTTTGCTTAATTCGTTTCAGTTTCTCTCATTAAAACCAGTCTGAAATGCCTTTACTTTGTTGGCGTGTCTGCTTTGTCTGGAAGGAACATCCTCGAACTCTGCTGACTCCGCCCTGTTTCCCAGGTGGTCTTGGCAGCAAGCACAGCATGTTAATACTATGTCTGTGCGTGTGTGTGTGTGTGTGCCTGTGCGTGTGTGTGCAGGGCTCAGTCTGGTGGTGGGTTTGGTCCTCTACATCTCCAGCATCAACGATGAGGTGATGAACCGACCCAGAGAGCCTGAACAGTTCTTCCACTACCGCTACGGCTGGTCCTTCGCCTTCGCTGCCTCCTCCTTCCTGCTCAAAGAGGTGAACACGCACACACGCACGCACTTGCTTTGTGCCTGCATAGCAGCTCGTCATCTCGCCTGCATCATTATTCATAGATGTTAATAGCAGGAATACTTGAGGGCAGCAGCTCCGTCACTGCACAGCTTCATCTGCATGTCAATGCTCCTCACAGGAGGAGGAGGAGGAGGCACTCCGCAGCTCTATTCTCACTCCTCTTTAAACCCTCTTTAAAGGTCTTCCTCTCTTCCTCGTCATTCTTCAGTGTGACTGAAACACAAATTTTATGTGTATTCTGTTTATGTGGTTTCTTAACATAAAGTTTACAGTTGTAACGAATATTAGTATTAGTTTCTACCCAGACATTAAGAGCATCGCCCTCCTGTCACCACTGAGGTGATAGAGTATCTGCCTCTCGCTTACAACCATAGAGTAGAGCATCTTCCTCCCAGTCAGTATGATGTCTTTTGAACAACTATAAGCAACAAAGTAACACCTTCAGTGGTGCAGATTACTGCAGTCCTCTCGTGTCTCTGAGGGTGTCTGTCCGACTGTCTCCGCCCTCAGGGTGCAGGCGTCATGTCCGTCTACCTCTTCATGAAGCGTTACGCTGAGGAAGAGCTCTACCGGCCGCACCCCGCTCTCTACCGCCCCCGCATGTCCGACTGCAGCGACTACAGCGGCCAGTTCCTCCACCCGGACTCGTGGCCTCCTCCGCAGCGAGGCCGCAGCCCTTCCGACGCCTCCTCCGACATCTCCATCCAGCTCAACCAGACTCCACCCCCTCAGCAGCCTCCCAAGGGGGGCAGCAGCTCCCAGGCCACGCCCTCCTCCTCAGGGCCTTCGTCAGCGGCCAGCTACCAGCTCCAGCCGGCCTCTTCCTCCTCCACCTCCTCCTCCTACCCTCACCCCCTTCACCCAGGCGCCACCTTACCCAGAGCCTCCCACGCCCACCCCCACCCGAGCGGGCCCCCTCCTCAGTCCCTGCCCATGGCGGTGCCTCCCGCCGCTGTGCCTCCCCCTCACTACCACGCGCACATGCGAATGAGCGCCTCGCCATGCTAGGCTACTGTAGTCTGGGGGGGTTGGGGGGGTTGGGGTGGGGGGACGAATCACACACACATCCTGTCTGCTGCTGGAGGTGTGTGTGAGGAGCCAGAGAGCTGAATATCAAAAAAAAGGGGGAGGAGGGAAGGTCGGAGGAGATGCGAGGGAGGAGGTGAGAGGGAGGACACTGAGGAGAAGGAGAGCTGAAGGAAAGAGGTTTAAAATCAAATACAAGAAAAGAACAGAGGGGGGAGGAGGAGGTGGGAGGAGGAGGAGGAGGAGGAGGTGATGAATCACCCACGAGTGATGAAGACGGACACTTTACAAAACTTTAAACCTGCTGTGGGAGGGAAACGTGGGGTGGGGGGGCATTTGGGGGTTTTTGACAGGGACATTTAGCACGGTGATGCACAGGTGGCGCCGGCGAGCTGAATCATCGTCAGGAGGCGTTTCATGAACAAAAGCAACAAAGGAGCGCTGGCTCGTTCAGAATAAAGCTCCGTCTCATTCATCATTCCTGCGACAAAATCCTCCCAAAAATATACTTCCTTCATTCTCCTCACAAGGACACAAGAAGGAAGTTGCTTCACTGTTCAGCCCCCACCCACCAGATGCTCCGCCCATTTGAGAGTCCATCCACCAGAGGCTCCGCCTGCTGGGGGGCGGTCTGTTATTTGAAATCCAACTGAAAGACATCCAAGTCACAAACTCATATTTGGACGTTTTTCTGTTGGTCCCACATTGAATTACACTGATTTTTCGTTTAGCTCCTATTTGTTTGTCAACACATCCATTCTGCAGGATGAGATGACGTCCTGCTCACCCTCTGACCCTGGTTAACCTCGGGATGGACGCTTCTATCCTTGACATCGTCCCGTCCATGCGGCAGGAAACCGGGTTCGTTCTGATGACGCGTGACTTTCCTCCTGTGCTGTGAACGGGTTAAATTCACTTCGACACCTTCGAATCGTCTTTTGACTCCAGACTGTTCTTCAAATACGTCTGAAAACAAGCAGGAAGGAGCAAACCAAGACGAACACCTGCAGCCGCCGTCCTCCGAGGGACGTCTGACATTTAAAACCCAACTGGACTTTTGGTCTTCCTCCTCATGCTCTGATCAAACCAATGAAGACGCGTGTGTCTGGGGCCGTTTAAGCTAATGACTTTTGGAAGCTGTTTGTGTTTTGACAGGAAGCTTCAGCAGTGAATGTCTATCAAAATAAGAGACTTTATGAAGAGTGGAGCACAGTGGGAGTTTTAAGGATTTAGGGAGGAGCTGTCGGAGCAGCGACGACGTCGCGGTGCGATCGGAGCAGGATGATTGTCGTCTGACGTCCAGATGAGACGCAGACTTCCTGTCAGCTCGGGAAACTCATCAATCCACTTCCTGAAAAACAACAACACAGTCGAACTTCTGATTTGTTTCTCGGCCAATTGGATGGTGGGCAAACCTCTAAACATCTTCATAAAATAAGCAGAAAGTACGTTGTTTTTGCTGCCCCCTGCTGATGAGGGAGCAAAACTGTCCGACATCGTGTGTCGCAAAAAATATTAGTAATAAAAATGAATCAGGTGTTTCTCAGAGTAACTGACAGCTGTGACGTCTCCACACATCGACAGCTGCTCGCAGCAGATTCCATCAGCTCCTCATGACGTCACATCCCTTATATTACATGAAACTAAATACATTACTTATACTGTATTACATTTCATATATTGCTCATATTACTTACATTACTTTACACTCTTCATTACTTGAATTACATTACATTAAATTACTTGGATTACTTTACACTCTTCATTACATTCCTTATATTCCATCCCATTACGCTGAATATGACATTCCATGACACTCGGAGGCCCCCTGGGAGGGTGGAACCTTGGTCTCCTGGAGGGGAACCTTGTTTCCGTGTGTTTCAGGAGCGTCGCGCCTCCTGACTTGACGATTCTGCTGGTTTTTGTAGCATATTTTACCGACCAGCCTGACGCGGCGCCACCTGCAGGCGTTTTTAGACCCGCGGATGACGAACGATGTTCTTGCTTACATCATGTGGTGCTGTGAACATGATTTCAAAAAGCATCGTAGCAGTTTAATTGCAGCATTATTAGCATATTTAGGAACATTTGCTCTGTGGAAAAATGACTAGAAAACCATTTAGCAGCTGAGTAGAGGAGCTTTTTGCTGATGTTTATTTAAATTGCCAAAGCTGAACGTCCATGCTGTGACTTGAACGCGCACACATACACACACACACACACACACACACACACACACACACACACACACACACACACACACACACACACACACACAAAAAAACACACACACACACACACGCGATTATGTAGCTGACTTCGGGTTACTTTCCTGATACATTTCAGTGTTTGCTGACATCACAGGAGAGACGCTGAGTTTCACATCTTACTGCGAACTGTGACGAGTGTAGATATTCGCACTGCTTCTTTCTGTGTGCAGACAACACTCACACACGTCTTCAGACGGTAGCGTTTCCAAGCTCATTTAGGTTAGGAGTCAGTGGAACTGACAAATAAAGCAAACACGTTACGACATGAAGAGTTTTTAACCTGGTTTTGTCTTCTTTCTTCCTGATAACGTGGTTTCTGCAGGACTTTTGTCTGCCGGCGGTGGTTTGTTCAGTTTTACACCAATAAAACTTGCCTGGTTCCAGACTCGTACTCACTTTTTATTTGTAGCAGCGCCTCCGTCATAAACTTTAAACTTGTATTTTTAATCACATTACCAATCTCGCTCTCTCTCTAAAGCAATTACAAAATGTTGCGAAATAAAAGTTTTGTTCAAATTTAACTCTTGGATTTGGAGGAAATTTGGAGGAGATCGTCAGACATATTAAGAGCACTTTAAGTGGACACTTACACTCCAGGTCAGAAGATGGCAGCAGTGTACCAGGAGTATGAGTACTAGCTGAAGAAGTATATCCAGCAGAGGTACATTTTAAAAAAAACTAGCCACAGTACAAGAACATTTGTACCAAAAGTAAAATAAAAGTATTGTTGCTCAAAAGAAGTTCTGCAAGCTGAAAGCAGCTTTAATCCAAGCCGTGTTGTTCCAGAGAAACATTTCGGTGAGCGCTGAGGCAGAAGCTCTGATCGCAACAGGACACAAGTGATTCACACGTCCATTATTCATAAATGTATGCATGTTGTGATGGCAGCTGTTATGCAACAGTCGCAGTATATTATGATGCATTGTTAGAAGGTGACTCATCTGTTTGTGTAATACTAATGCTCACAGGGGTATTTCTGTTGACTGGTTTTTATGGTGTTTTGTCAAAAAATGATTCACAGCAGCTTCGGAATGGCGCTTCAGTGGTTCCTATCAGTGGTTCCTGTCAGTGGTTCCTGTCAGACTCTGATGTCCTCAGAAAACGTTCCAAATTATTGGAGAAACCGTGGGTCATTTTAGGAGCACCAACTGAGTTAACTGAGTTTCTCCTTCATTTGCAATGCTAAAGGCAGCCTATATGCTGACTTGACAGCCCTGGTAATTCTGCTATGATTTCTGTTCTGTTCAAATAATCCAGTAAATGTACCTTTGGCTCGCAGCCTTTCCCATTGCCTTCATGTCCGCTTTAGCCTTCATGCTGTCTTTCCTCTCATATCTTCATATTTCTTTCTCCCGCACTTTTCTGTGTTGCTCTCTCAAACGGATTTTTTAATGGTGCATTCAAGTGTTCTGAACACGTGGTGGTGGGACACCTCGCTCCTGTCCCAACACTGACTATTTGACTCTGACCAGTCCACTTGACGTCACTGTTTGTTCCCTGAAAGAGGACAGAAGGGCCCTGTTTGTGCTTGTTTGATTTTTACAACTGCTAAAAGTTTAGAGACAGCTGCTTGGATTAAATCAAGTGTGATGTTTTGTGTTACCTGCAACAGGTGTCCTCAACGACAAAACAACACAGAACCTTATTGATTCCTTTAGGACAAAAGAAGCGTTCTGGTTTTTTTAAATGAATGTTCGAACAATTTGAAGAACGGGACCCTTTTCATTTTTTTCTGTGAGCTTTGTGATGTTTTAACTCCTTTCCTCTTCACATTTCCGGTAACTCGAGCTGTTTGTGTACCGGTGATTTTCCGGCACCGTGTGTGTGTGAACACTGAAGCTTTCCGCCTTCAAGCCGCATCACGTCCACTTGCAGCCGCTCTGCGCCTCAACATCCTTATGTCAAGGCGTCTGTCAACCGGGCCGGGTGCGCATGCGTGGACCCACTGAGGGGCGCGTCACGTGCACACGCTGTACCGGAGAGGGAGCGCGCATCTCCGTGAGCTCGCAGGTTTGTACCCGAGACACTCGGTGTTGTTTTTTCCGGCGTGAAACTGCCCACAGGCGGAAGGAGACGTCCCGCCAGGTAAGCGGCGCTAATCAGAGGGTTGAAGAGGTGCGTGGTGCCAAAGGTGCGACGTGACGGCAGCAACTGGTGACTGCGCGCGTGACGAGACAAACAGGAGGAACTTTGAGTGGCGCGCTTTGGTTTTCCAATGTAATGAGGACATGTCGCAGCATCACTCTGCACATGCTGTCCTCAGTCCTGTTTCCTTGTTCTTTTGTCTTCTGTCTTGTGTTCTGTGTCCTGTATCCTCGGTTCTGTGTCTTCAGTCCTGTGCCTTCGTTCCTGTGTCTTTGGTCTTGTGTTTTGTGTCCCCTGGAAGCAGGACAGCGTGTCCCTGCAAAGCGCAGGAAGGTTCCTGTGTCTTCTGTGGTTCCAGATGAAGGGTCACGTCCGTTCATGTTTCAAACTTTCTCTCCTCTCAGTTTCTTTTCAAGGACATTCTGAAACATGTGAAACACAGTTTATCTGAAAGAAATTTCAAGGAGTTGATGAGTCAGTAAGTACCTGCAGGTACAGGTACTTTTTGCAGTAACTATTCATCCAAACCAAGTAGGGTTGAACAGAGCTCTGTTGGAGGAATGAATTGATCTGAGTAAATCCTGGAAAGTCTGTTGGTTTCCATGGAAACTCAAAGTTCTTGTGGCCAAGTGACTGCCAGTTCTCCTCCTGTTCGGCAGGTGGCAGAAGGCAGCAGCTGAAGGACAGACAAGTGTTGTGATGCTTTAAGCAGCGACTGATTAAACAGGATGAAGGAAGATGCTCACGATGATCTTCATGTTGGAGGGCACTCTGTAGAGTGCAAACCTCTGCCCCAATGCACATTAGTAACGTAGTGACTTCCCCCTAACACGACTGGCTAACAGTTCAAAGTCACCTGAGGTGATCACGTGACGGCGCCCCCTGACGATGTGTGTCCATGACGTATTTCTGCACTGAGCAGTTGGCTCCACTCAGTATTCACTGCAGGATTTCTTCCACGGCTGCGTCCCTGATGTGCAGCATGTTTTTGGCGTTTTTGGAGTATGTGAGGAACAGCAGGTTTATTTTGAAAATACACAAAGTCCCAGCAAAGTCTGTTTGTTGCTGATTGGCTCCTTGGGGGCTTCAGAAAGAAGCGCAAAGGCAGAGAAGTGTTCTGAGTGTGTGTGTGTGTGTGTGTGTGTGTGTGTGTCCGTGTGTCCGTGTGTCCGTGTGTGTGTGTGTCCGTGTGTGTGTGTGTGTTCGTGTTCCTCTGTGGATGGACTTGCTGTCCACTCGCCTATCAATCATCTCTCACATCTTTGGCTGACAAACACCTCGGAGGGATTTGGACCTTCACACAGGAAGTGTCTCACTCACTGGTTTGACGACATCACTTAATCATGTTTTTTTACCACCGGAGCACAGAAGGTCCAAGCCTTTAACCTTCAGTTTTTTTATTGAAATTATAAGCTGGTGTAAAAATCTGGAAAACTGTATGGTGTCCCCTGCATTAGCATTAGCAATAGTCTGTATCCATAGCAGTGGTGGTTAGTATTAGCAGCCTTTGTGAAGGATGTGGGCGAGTGATGGCTGATTTTTGGGGGGCGTTGTCTCAGGCAGGATTCAGTTGGACGTCCAAATGGCTGTTTTGAGGATGTATTGTATTTCCCGAGTGTCCACTGAGACTGTGGAGTGTGGACTGTATACTGTAGATTTTACACTATGGACTGTTGACTGTAGACTGTGTACGCGGGGTGAGACGATTCAGCACATCCTGCCGTGCTAATGCTGCTGCTGAGTCCCCTCTGTGGGCTTTGGTGCTCTGCAGCTTTGGCAAACAATTTCAAAAGCAGAAAAAGTCATGAAACTGCGAGGATGCGATCATGAGACGGAACTGATTGGGATGAGTTGCAGCGGGACGCTGGCTGTCCTCGTCCCACGAGCTTCTCGTGTCCTCCCAGCCTGAAGCTGGTGCAGCGTGTGACTGAGATGTGGCGGCAGGAGGAAGGGACGTGCGGACACTGCGACCGCGGTAGAATGACTCACGCCTCGCTCATCTCCTGCCAGTGTACGTCTCCGTGAGAGCCGAGTGTCGTTACGTTCAGTCCAACGTAAACGTGTCTGGTTTTGGCGTCCGGAGTGCTGAATGTGCCCTAATGAACAGATAAAGAAACCGTGTGTGTGTGTGTGTGTGTGTGTGTGTGTGTTTTGCAAGCCACACAAATGTGATTACACACTTTCAAATGGCATTGAGCACATCCAGACGATTACTCACGAAAATAGAAGTGAAAAAACACAAAGTAGGAAAATCTGTGAACATGTACCAAATCAAGACACACAAGACACACTCACGTCTCAGTGAGCACGTCGATATCGGGCTGCTTTTCTTCTTTCTGAATGTCAGTCGACTAAAATCCTCTCAAATGTTCCATCACTTCACTCCTCCCCAAAACACACAACAGACACACACACACATTGAAATGGCTCTGTTCACGTACAGATGTGTATCTGCACAAATCGCAGGACACACACAGACACACACACACGCACACACACATGACACACACACACACGCACACACACATAACACATAACACACATACACACACACACACACACACACAGTTTAACACATCCATGCAAAGGCCGTCATGCACGTATGGATGGACGCACACACACTAACTCAAGACACACAACTGATCGTATAAACACAAAGGAGAATAAAAATGCAAAAATGCTCCCTGACACACACACACACACACAAACACACACACAACGTACTTCGCGAACACACCAGCTTCACCACAGACTTTGAATTCACTGTTGCCATGGCAATGGAATAGAGCACGCTCTCTCGCTTTGCCTTTTTTCTTGTATTGCTTCAAACCTCTCTCTCTCTCTCTCTCCTTCTCTCCCTCTCTCTCTCTCTTTCCCCTCTCTCCCCCTCTCTCTCTCTCTCTCACTCTCTCTTGCTCCCTCTCTCTTTCCTCTCTCTCCCTCTCTCTCTCTCTTTCCCCTCTCCCCCCCCCTCTCTCTCCCACTCTCTCTCTCCCGCTCCCTCTCTCCCCCCTCAGCTCGTCTTTTGTGAAGGGCTGTGCTTGATTTCTGCTCCATTCCAATATTTGCCTGTTTGTTTGTCAATGGCTCTGCATCATCTGCATCATCTGCATCCTGACATCCTGGAGCAGCTCCTGGTTGGAGACTCGCGTCTCGTTGGTTAATCGATTCTCCGCCCACCACATCTCATCTTCTTATCTCCTTTCACGCTTCCCTCGCTCATCTTTGGCCTCTGTCCCTCTTTCTTTCTGCACTTTTCCCCTCCCTCCTCCCTCCTCCCTCCATCCTTGCCACCTCTCCTCTGCCTCTCTCAGTAGCTGAGATGACTGCCATGACAATTCAATGAGAGGAGAGGATGCTAAGTGAAGTACCCCCCCTCTCCTTCTCTCCTCCTCTCCCCCCCTAACTCCCACCCACCCAAGCCCTTACTCGCCTGCCAGAAAAGACCAAAGGAGTGCTCAAGGTAAAAGAGGAGAAGCAGCAGCAGCAGCAGCAGAGGGAGAAGAGTCGGAGGAGAGGGACGAGAAGAACAAGACGAAGTGGCAGGAAGCGAAGGAGGCTGTGATCACCAGTGGATGGACACAGAGCGCTGACCAGGGAGGAGGAGCAGGGGGAAGAACAGGAGCAGGAGGAGGAAAAGGAGGAGGAGAACAGCAGCTGCAGGGGCCAAGGAGATGGAGGCTAAAGGGAGAAATATGCCCTCAGGTAACACACACACACACACACACACACACACACATACACACACACAAAAGCAGCAACTGAACACACATGTGGATTCTTTTGCATGTTTGCACACATTGAATGAAATACAACAAGTTTCAATGTGATCACAGAGCACAGAACCACACACAGAGCTGTTTGTGTGCTGGTTGTTGGTCGGCTTGCATGTGTGTAACCGAGCTGAATGTTTGCTGCAGGAAATTTACATGGTTTTTTTTCCAAATTTATTCAGTCACAAAAAATTCTGGTGACAATTCCAACATTTGATGTTAATTTGTCTGTTTTCGGAAAGACTAACGAGGCTGCGAACACCCTCATCCTCTGTTCTGATTGGCTGCTTCTTTGAATCCCTTTAATGAAGCAGCCAATCAGGACGGAGCACAGCAGGGTTGTGTCACCTTTTGCTGTGAGGTGGTTAGATGACTGACGGCCGTCAGGCGCTGCAGCATCAGTTGGCTTCACTGGAACTCCATCGTGGACATGTAGACAGTCTGAGCACCCTGCTGCTGACGTCGGCGTGCAGCTTCAAATGTCCCAACGACATCCCAGTTACTTTTACACTGAAAACAGGAAGTGAAAATAAGATAAAGTAAAATGACGTCTGTGCTTCGGCTGAATGAATGTAGAAGAAGAAACCTGTTGCTGCGGCTGCGGTTGCTGCTGCTATGTATGTGTGCGCGTGTGTTTGGGGGCTCCAGGCGTGCCCCAAGGCTTTGCCTGCCTCCGGCTGGCTGTCGGTGCTTCCTGGTTTCAGGTGACCTTTCCTCATTCCTCAGACATCAGTTTCCTGCCCCGCCCAGCGTTGGTGTGGTGCGAGCGAGGCATTCAAGTGCTGCTGACCACCATGGGGGCATTTGCCGCCTTCGCCCTGATGACCGTGGCGATCGGTACTGACTACTGGCTGTACGCTCGCGCCTTCATTTGCAACAGCACGGCCAACTCCTCCCAGGACGAGTCCAACAACAAGGACAAGAAGGACCCCGGTGCGCTCACACACTCCGGCCTATGGAGGATCTGCTGCCTGGAAGGTAGACTATTCACGTGCACGTGCACACTCGTGCATGGAGCCCCCTTGCCGCTAACGGGGGAAAGTATGCGGCGGTTTTCTCATGAGTTTGTCACCAGGTCTTGTTTCGGTCAGTGTTTCCATCAAAGTAACTGGGACTGACAGAAATAGGTGTTCTCTTACTCATAAGCACGCACACACACACACACACACACACACACACACACACACACACACACACACACACACACACACACACACACA
>JASSRZ010000054.1:4479920-4495026 GCA_032164315.1 Malacoctenus gilli | reverse complement strand
TGTGTGTGTGTGTGTGTGTGTGTGTGTGTGTGTGTGTGTGTGTGTGTGTGTGTGTGTGTGTGTGTGTGTGAGCGCGCGCAGGTGCTGGAGTCTGGGGGCGTACACACACTGATGCTGCTGGATTATTTCCAGCTTCAGTTCCTGCCTCCGTTGCGGCTCCGTGTTGTTTCCCTGTTGGTTCCTGTTGCCTTCAGACGGTCAACAGGAACCAGCGGCTCCGTGTGGGGAAACATGTCTTCACCTCCGTCAGGAAGTGACACCATGATGCGAAGTGTAACTCAGCTAGACAGTTAATGTGCTGGTTACTGCATGGCGGCACATTATAGAGCATCTTCCTCCCACTTACACTCACATTATAGAGCATGTTCCTCCCACTAACACCCACATTATAGAGCACCTTCCACCCACTGACATGGAGCCATATGAAGGTTTCACAGCGTCTGCCTGTGTTTGTCTCGCTGGTTCATACACTCGTGTTTTTTCAGCTCTTCTTTGAACAAAGTGAAGCTGCTGGGCTGGAAGTGGTACTTACTTGATTACATGACTCATTATCCTCTGGAGTGTTTGTCATCCGAGCGTCCCAGAGGTCAGAAAATCACTACCAACTGGCGCTCTGAAACTGGGCCGTCTCTCCCGTCGGCGGCTTATCAAATAAACCCCAAACGGAGCTGAAGAGCCAAAGCGCCCACAGAAGGGGGGCCTGCCGGCGACTGCCGCTTGCTGTTCCACCACTTCGCCGCTTCCTTTCACGAGCAGGCGCAGCTTTAAAAGTCACCTTGAAGATGTGGAGGCTCTGCTGCTCCTGGTTCCTGCCTGAGACGGAGCATTGCAGCCCGTCAGCTGCCTCCTGAAACGTGTCGCCCACAGCAACAGAAAAACACGGTGACTGTTAGCAGTGACACGGTGAAGATTTAATTTTGTGTGTGTGTGTGTGTGTGTGTGTGTGTGTGTGTGTGTGTGTGTGTGGTGCAGGTGTGGTGAGGGCCTCAAGCATCTTCCCCATCCTCAGCGCCATCCTGCTCCTGCTGGGCGGAGTCTGCGTCGCCTCCAGCGGCTTTTACAAGAGCAAGAGGAACATCATCCTCGGTGGGGGGATCCTGTTTGTCGCCGCAGGTGAGACTCCGCCCCTAAGGGCAAATTTGGGGCTTTTCCAGCAGCACTTTTTGGGATCTCAAAGTTTTTCATTCAGACGGGACAAGTGGGCTCTAAAAAGTTACCCGTTGGCTGGTACTCCAACTCCTTTCCAGTGGGAAAGCTTTAAAACCTGGTAGAGTGTTTGGCAGCTGGTGGAAAAGCCCCACGTGTCCCCCTGCAGGCCAGTCTGAGGACGAGCACTGAGGAGTGCGTTTCCCCCCCGCAGGCCTCAGCAACATCATCGGCGTGATCGTTTACATCTCGGCGGCGCTGAGCGACATCTCGCCCAAGAAGGACGAGGACAAGAAGTGGCACTACTCCTACGGCTGGTCCTTCTACTTCGGCGGCCTGTCCTTCATCCTGGCCGAGATGGTCGGCGTGCTCGCCGTCAACATCTACATCGAGAAGAACAAGGAACTGCGCTGCCGCTCTCGCACTGACCTCTTCAAGAGCACCACGCACGCCATGCTGCGCCTGCCCAGCTACCGTTTCCGACGGCGCTCCCGCTCCAGCTCGCGCTCCACTGATCCGCCGCGCTCGCAGGAGACCTCGCCCATCGGAACATCCAAGACCTTCAGCCTTCCGCCGTCTGCCCCGCCTTTCTCCGTGGCCACGCTGCCCAACCCGCACCACACCAGTGGCGGCGGCAGCGGAGGGGGCGGAGACATTTCCATGTACACCCTGTCGAGAGACTCCAAGCTGGGCAGCCTGGGAGGAGGAGCCCCGCCCCTCTACGGCACGGTGGACCGCGCCACGCTCTACCAGCTCCACAACTACTTCCCCAAGGACTCCAGCGGCAGCGGCAGCGGTGGAGGAAGTGGGGGCGGCGGGGGAGGCGGAGGAGCGCCCATAAGTAGCGGCACCCTCCCGTCCCATTCGAAGTCCAACCTGGCAGCTGCCGCCGCCGCCGTAGCGCAAAATGCCGCGCCTCTGAATACGTCCACCTCTGCCACGGCGCCCACTCAGCCGGCCCCGATATCCACGGCCACCATGGAGAGGGACAGGGGCACCGTGGGAACCCTGGACCGACTGACCGCCAAGCGCGACCGGGACAGCAACTCGGACACGCTTAACAGGAAGACGACACCGGTGTAAGGAGCGCAGAGCGAAGGGGGCGGAGTCAGGAGAGAGCAAGGCACAGAGAGGAAGAGGGGGACTGGAACTGTGAAGGAAACGTCTCCGCCCCAGCGTTTGTGTCGGAGTCCGACGGACGCCGCCACTACTGCCGCCATAAACCCTCAGTAAAAACAGGACTGAGGCCACGCCCAACCTCACGCCCACCGCCTTAAACATGGCCGTGACATTGGAACCGTGGTCTTCGCACCACAGTGATGAACAGTTCGTGGACTTTTCCTCCAGCACAGAAACAACTCGACTCAACTCCACTCGATTCAGTTTTCCATCCGATGGTTCCTGGTTCCAGGTGAAGCCGACTGGAGTCGAGCCGAGGAGAACTGAACTGTGTGCTGCTCACTTCTACGTGGCTCGACTCCACTCGGCGTGACGCTTCCTGTCACTTTGGTCTGGCTGAAAATGTGACATCCTCAGGCCTCTGATTGGTTGGTTCGGTGAGGGCACCTCCCACGCACACGCAACTGCATTTTTTTATTCTCTCTATCACTGAGAGCCACAATTGGTTAAAAAAAATACCAAAACCGAGAAGAGTCGAGTCGAGTCGAGCAAAGCTGCACACTTTCTCTGAAAGCCTCCAAAAAAACCACAGGAAGCTGATCTGGGATCATTGAAATTCAAACTGAACAAATTCCAATTTAAAGATACCGATTTTAGTCGTCTGTAAATCCAAATATTTCCCTTCATTGTGAATTCGTTCCAAATATCATGCTGCAGACGGTCCGCCAATCAGCTGCAGGATGAGCTGCCAATGGGAGGAGCTACTGTTCAACCAGTGAGACACACACATACACACAGACACACACTCACACACACACACACACACACACACACACACACACACACACACACACACGTTCAAGCCATTTGTTCCTCATTGGGTGCCTGTGCCGGTTGCCATGGTGACAGCTGCTGTTTTGCGCAGCTTCATTCTGACTTAAGACTTGAATCGGCCTCATATTTCAGCTTGTAGATATCGTTAGGCTCCACTTGAGGAGGAGTAACGTGTTGGTCCTCATCTGTACATAAGTGTTGTGGATACTCCTGGAACTAAGTAACAACAGATTACAGTTACTTGTTGGGACCAACCCGCAGGACGTTTCCCAGGATCTCTGTGGCTGCTGGAAGCCGCTCCAGTGTTTCTGCAAAGGGCTGCAAAACAAAAGAGGACGAGGGGGTGGAGTCAGTTTACACTCAGGGGGCGGAGCTTCACTTTGATCCAGAGCACCAAAACTGGAACTCACGCGTGAAACGTTTCTCATTTTAGGAAAAAGTTTCTTCAATTATTCTTAAGGAAACATAAAGCACATTAATATTGTTCAGTGAGGTTTTATTGAATCTGATTACGAGGGAAGACGCTAACAGGCGACCTGGACACTGTGTGGACACTGTGTGGACACTGTGTGGACTGGAGACAGTGGATCGTCTCAGACTGATAGAAGACGAGGACGAGTCGAGGAGGAAACCATCGGCAGCGCCGCGTCCTCGTCCCTCCGTCAGCTTCAACTTTAAGTTCTCCAAATAGAATAATAAATGTGTAATTGAGTATTTGAGTATTTAATGGCCGCGCCCGCTGGGACAGCGGCTCATCATGTCTGTACCTCGGTGGTCTCTGGGTCGTGTCTTCGTGCGGAGCGAGTCTCGTCTCTAGGGACACGAGGATTGTAACTCCTGGAGTCTTATTTCCTGTTGCTGGTGTTTCTCTAATCGTAATGGTTCTTGCAGGGTATTTATACACTTTAATATCTTCTTTGTTGGGTTTTTTTTAAAGGTTCTGTTCTTGTGTGTACTTTAAGGTCAGTGGTGTCACAGCATGTGCACAGAGGTCAGAGGATCAGTATTAATAATCGTATATTAATCTATTTTGTTTACAGCGTTCATGGAAGCTGTCTGTGGTGTAACGCATTTACATTCTCCTCTTATTTTGAAAGGACAAACTAAGTTTCTATCACAGAGAAGTCTACTGGTGGTTGATCCAGTACACACACACACACACACACACACACGCACACACACACACAGATATATAAATACATATATCTTAGATATATTATATAATGGATAAAGATATTTAATCTATTCCCAGAAAATGGTTTGTTTTTAAGAGTTTAAGGTTTTTTTTATATTTGAAATAGAATGTTTAGTTTTTCAGTTGACCGTCCATCTCCAGGTGGGACTCCATAACACTGCTGCGGGTTTCCCGGCAACTCGTCAGCAGGCAGTAACGCGTTTGGCTGGAAGGCTCGTTAGGACCTGCTGAAGGTTGTTGGAGCCATTCTGACGCCATTATTTATTTTTCTCTGAAAGTCACTTTAAATTTTGTTTGTTTTCCTTGTGGTTACTTACTGTTTTTGCAGACTTTTATTGTTTGTGGAGGTTTCAGGTTATTTTGACAATGATTTGGTCCAATGTTTTTATATCTAAACAGTATATTTCCTCTTGTTCCTCTTTCATCCTCCTTTTGTCGATGCTTTCCTTTGAAGCGTTACCAGCGTAGCCTAATGATCCGTGTTTTTAATGTTCTGCTGTGTAACTGTAGGCGATAGACTCTGATATCTATTTATTTCAGTGGTTGGTATCGTGTTCTTCCTGTTCTCTTGCTGGTGGGACGGCTCCGCCCACAGCCGGTCAGTAGCCTCAGTGCTGGTGTGCGGTGGCCAGTGCCGGTCTGCGGCGGCGAGCCCCGCGCTTCTGGCCGGGCATCGTTGGCGCTCAGCTCGCCTCTGCGCTTTTCTCGCCGTGTTTGTGAGACGTGGCGTTTTGGTCTCTCGGTTTTGGAAGCCATGTTTTTATGAAGGCAGCATGAGTCAACACTCAGGCTACTGACCTGGAAGTCTGCGGACGGCTGTCTGTCTGCTCAGCATACGGAGGACACGCGAGGGACAAGGTGGACTCAGTGGGGAAGCAATACAATACACAGATCCTCAGTGGAACCGACAAAGCATATAAGGTATAAACAAATATAAATCTATAGATATATTCAATAAAGTTCTCTATGAAAAAGCCTCTCCTGGTTTTTCAGAGGCAGTGAAAACGGATGGATGGATGGATGGATGGATGGATGGATGGATGGATGGATGGATGGATGGATGGATGGATGGATGGTCCGGCTGACAGACCTGTGTGTGATATTTTCTGTGTTGGGTGTGCAGTTGTTGTTTTGCACGAGGATGAAGCAGCCATCCGTGTTTGGACAGGGTCATTGATGTGGTTGGACGAGCTGTTGCCGTGGAGATCATTGACTTCACATGTCTCCTAAAAAGGGAAACAAGCCAACGGCGGCAGGTAGTAATTAAGAGTGTCCTAAAGATGCTGTGATGGCGTCCGTCCCCTCCAGAGACCAGCCGAGTTGCTGCACTGGTGTGAGACACCATGTTCAGAGGACTTGGACTGGACATCTCTCCTGAATTTTTGCAAGCATCTAAAGGTTCTTTTCAGTGTGAAAGTGAATTTGGTGCAAAAACATTCATTGCAAAGATTCTGCTGAGCAGCAACCAAACTGCTCGTGTGTCACTGATCGGCTGCGTGCTGGATCCATCTGACGAGGATTGATTGCTTCTGACTGGTTACATTGAGGTTTTATGAGGTTGACGTTTTACACAGATTCTTTTCACACTGAAGAATAAAGGAGGATAAATTAATGTGTGATCAGATTCTAATTCTAACTGACAGCACAGAAAAGCTGAGTCTCCTGCAGCTCTGTTACTATTTCACCTAACTCCTGGTAACTGCAGAGGAAGCATTCACAGTGCTCCTGACTGCGCAGCATTAGCAGCCTGACTTGAAGGTCAGCTGCCTTCGAACTGAGGACGACAACCTGATTCTCTGCGGCGGCAGCGAAGCGGATCGGATGACGTTGGGAATGTGTGACGGCGGTTTGAAGACGGTTCTGGCTGCGCTCGCTGAGAGCGCCACGTGCACAGCCGGATTTGTTCCCCTGAGACGCCGAGTGTGTGCGGGCGGACACGGTCGCGCGCGTGATCGAACGAGTCAATGCGCGAGTGTTTGTATGCGCGGTTTGAGTTTCTCCTGCGTCGTCAGTCCAATCGGCCGCGCTCTAAATTTAGTCGCGAGGTCGCAGCCAAGCGGCGTCGGAGGCGGTCGGGAGCGGCGTGAGCCTGGAAACGGGTCGGAGCAGTGACAGCGGCGTGCTGCGAGACGGATAACGAGGAGATCAACGGCGATAACAGCAGTGACGGCAGTGACGACCCGCTCGGCCAAACACGCGGTCGGCGCCGAGGTCCGACTGACCCCAAAACAGCTACTTGCCTCCTACAGCGGCAACGCTGCAGCTGCGGCCGTGCGGAAAACGTGGCAATCAGCTTCACAGCGATTACAGGCGAAAGGAGGAAACCAGAAAAATTGCGGCCAGCTTCCGAGCAGTCTAAAAACGTCCGGTATCATGTGACAGCATGTAACACGCTACTGAAACATCACCAGGTCAAATTTAGCCGGGACCTTTGTTGTGATTTATCGCCCCGCCCACACGCCCTCTCCGAATCCAACCACGACGGCCGCGCCAAAACGCCCGTCTGGTGGAAAGGAAGTCAAAGAGAGGAGATGGTGCCGTGGGGTCACGGGGTCGACTTGTGGTCCTTCATCAATGCCCAATGGCAACTGGGCGGCGCGGTGAGCGTGGCCGCAATGGATTTAATTTTTATTCTCTCAGATATTATTTGACTTTACGGTGCAGCCAGCATTTATCTTCTTTAAATCAATCTTTAAATGAAGAAACCTGTTCAACGAAATTATTTGTCACCAGCAGCTTTAAAGCTGCTTTGACCTAAAACCCTCATGTAATCTTTAGTTCTTCTCACATCTGAAGCTAAAAGACAGAAAACCAACTGCAGCTGAAGTTCATGAGCAGTCAGAAGAAGATTGTTTGAAGCTTTATTGGTTCAGTAAAATGTTAATATGTTTAGCAGCTTGAGACACGGCAGTCATGAGTTTGTTGTTTATCAGATGATCAAAAAATATCAAAACACGGCTGAAGACAAAGACAAGGCTTTTTTCACCCGTTGCTGAGAATAAAATAGGTGGTTGTGTTGTTTTGTTCAGAAGGGGCGGAGCTGGTTTGTTTCTCGCAGTGCTGGCTTGTGTCGCTGAGCAGAAAGCTCAAGCTGTTCCTTTCAAAATAAAAGTGAGAGAATGCCTCGACATGGGCACTCACGGTTGGTACTTGGACCGGGTGGCGGCCTCCTCTGGGGGGCACCACAGAACTTCAGGGCTGCTTTAAGCCGATCTAGGTCAAATCGTAAACCTAAAGCTTTGCTAACGTGGCTGCTGATCTATGAAGGGAACCGGATGGTGCTCAGGCTCCTCCCACTGAAGTCAGGTCCTTTCAGCCATCTTGCAAAATCACAAAACAAAACGAAAAGTCCTGATCTCCTGGAAAGGCAGCATGTGCAGCATGTGCAACACTTGGATGTTCAATGTGAACATGTGTGATTTGTGAAAAAGGGGCCAGAACCTGCTAAGAGATCTTGATGTGTTTCAGAGAGTACTCGAGTACTTGGGTTTGGCCGTCAGCCTGCAGACGCAGGCAGGTGTCGGCAGGTCGAACGGTTGAGACTCGCCGCCGCCGCGGCGCTTCGATTTGCACGTCGTTGCTCATCGAGGTGCATCAATGCGTCATGGGACAGTATGAAGGTTACAACTGGTTCCTTTGAAGACCAAGAAGTTCATCTCGCCAGAACGCCAGACAGACGTCCTGCGGTACGAAGGTTTGTTCAAGAAGCAACATGGCCGCCGGGTGGCTTCGGGTCCGGTGGGGTCATGGGACAGAGTCCGGTCTAATTACAGATGAGTGGCTGAGACGTGTCGGGAAACCTCGGCCCCTCCTCCTCCACATGAAGCGCAGTGCCACCTGGGGCCACTAGCTGCTGCTGTCCTTCTGAGGGAGGCACCGCTGCCAGTGGCTGGAGGGCAGCGCCAGCAGCAGGAACAGGATGCCGCCCACCATGAGCACGGCGCCCGCGCAGCCAAGACACGACACAGACCAGGACATCTCGTGGTGCAGCGGCACCGTGTGGTCGCTGGCCAGGAAGGCCAGAACGGACTGGTGGAAGACGAGCAGGGACAGCAGCACCAGGACACCTGGGGAGGACACGGGACAACCGCGCTCAGCTGCAGTGCATGATGGGAAGGATGCAAGCGTCAGCTCGGCCCATCAGTCAGCGCCTCGTTCAGCCACAGACCCTGTTAGCAGTGTGAGTCCTGTGGCAGCGCCCCCTGCCTGTAGCAGGGACTCACAGCAGGGTGTTTATGGGCATCGTGAAAGGTAAATGTTCGTAAAAAGTGTCTCTGTGTCTTGTCTGTGTCCTGCTCAGTCACCAGTGATCAGTTTGTCTCGTCACCGACCTGACAGGATGAAGCAGACGGACGCCGGCTTCAGGAAGAACAGGATCTCCTTACTGAGGGACATGGTGATGCAGATGGCGCCCATCACCATCAGGAAGAGGCTGAACAGCGCCAACATGGCCGCCGCCACGTTCAGGTCTGTGGAGGGGAACACGGGTGCATTAGGACTGAGACTTTCAAAATAAAAGCTATCCACTCGGTCTGTTTGCTGGGACAGTTTAAGTGGTGGCAGCATTTTATGTGATTCACAAGTTTATATCAGCTGTTTGTTGCTGCTTCTTGTGTTGCCCTACACATCCAGATTATAGAGCATCTTCCTCCCATCATCTGAACTTGGCGGGAGGTTTTCAGATTCTTTCGTTTGTTCATGCTAATGTTAGATTGGTGCGAATGATCAGTGAGCTCGACAGGAAATAGCCTTTGTGTCAGTCTGTTGCAGCGTGTCTTCGTTCCGACAGCATGTGAACACATAGAAGCAACGTCTTCATCTCCTGCCTGCACTCACTGAGTCGCTGCTTCAGACCGACAGCGTGACGGCAATGTGGCGCCAGCTGACACAAACATTTGAATGTACGTGTGTCGTTCTTCATCCAGCGTGCAGCTCTGTGATGTTAATGCATTATTGAGCTGCCAGAAAAATGAGAGGTTAGACGGCAGCTCGGAGACACTCGAACGCGGCGTGGGCGGAATACATTTCAAACGCTGCCGGAGCAGACAATGGCCGACCTGAGAGAGTGTCGAGGAGGTTGGGGGGGGGGCAAAGGGCAAAGACGCAGAGGGACGTTTGCAAGAGAGGAGACGAAGAGACAGTATGAGGGAGGAGCAAAGAGGGCACAGGGGACGGGGGGGCGGGGGGGGGGGAGCGAAGGTGGCGCCGATATTGAGCGAGGCCGGAGGAGGTGCGTGACTCACTCTTCTGCGTGGTCTTCTGGAACATCACCGCGTTTTCCCCCGTGGTGAAAAATTTGAAGAAGGTGCAGTTTGACTCTGCAGGAATAGAAAGAGGAAGTGAACGGAAGACAAAGGTGAAGACACAGCAACGAGTGAGTGAGTGAGTGAGTGAGTGAGTGAGTGAGTGAGTGAGTGAGTGAGTGAGTGAGTGAGTGAGTGAGTGAGTGAGTCAGTGAGTCAGTGAGTCAGTGACCTTCTTGCAAGTGGGAGGAAGATGCTCTTTAAACAGGATGTCATGGTCACTCACCTCCAGGCAGCTCAGCAGGGCCGCAGCTCTCCCTCTCTGGGTCGATGTCGGCCACCCACAGCGTCTTGGTGCAGCCCTTCCACAGGCCGTAGTGAGCCGTGAGACACGTCTGCAAGACGGAGGAGGACGGCTGTTTGTCCCGTTACCACGGACACTTAAGCCACACTCATGCAACAGCATCGGATTTCTGATTTGCCGTGTGCTTTTGTGCAAAAACAACCATTTGAGAGGAAAATACAGAAATGTTACGATCATGACCAAGTTGTCCACTAGAGGGCGGGGCCACCGGATTGTTGGCTCCAGTATGTCCCCCTCTACTGGCTGAACTGAAGCAACTCCTTGAGACATATTGGACATATTGTGAGTTTGGGACTGGCAGGCGTCTGACAGTTCACCTGATTGTTATAGAAGCTCTTGGACGGCGCCAGTTCCACCCAGAACTCTGTCCCGACGCCGAGGACCGTCAGGACCACGCCCACGATGGCCACGAAGAAGGCCAGTTTGATCTGGTCAAACAAGCAGTAGTCAGAGTTTATTATTGTGGCGCATCAGGTCGTCTCCATGCTGCACGTCCTACGGTGTCCTGCAGGGCTGCATTCGAGGACACAGGTCTGTAGCATTAGCATTAGACGACATTCGCTTCCCTCCGAGAGCTGTCTGCAGTGTTTTGTTGATGTTGATGTTCTCTTCAGTATCATAGATGCTTCCCAAATCACAGAGCATCTTCCCCCCAGTAACAGTCTGATCATAGAGGATCTTCCCCCCCACTCAGTCATGCGCTGCTGTGGCTCGCTCACCTTTCCTTCCTGGGCTTCGCTCATGACGTGTCCCGTTGACGCAGTCCTGCGGCGTTTGTTCCCACCAAACGTGCTGCGTCCTGTCATTAGGTTGGAGAGTCCACCGGCGCCCTGCGCCGCCCCTTGGGCCGCGGCGGCACTCATGGCCGCGCCTCCTGGGCCAATGGTGCGGCCCTCCTCATCAGTCACCAAAAAGGTAGACCACATTTTGTACAAAACAGATAAAAAGGCAGCCAAGAGGAGTAAGGCTTGGTGGTCAAACGTGTGTGCGACTATATTTCAGCAGAAACAACAAAAAAGAGGGAAGTTCAGTTTGGACTCAGCTTTTGAGAACAGAAAATAACATGAGACCAAGTCAACTGTCAGGTTATGGAGTGAAAACAGAAGAAGAAAACATGAAACCCACCGAAGTCTCCTCGGTGGCAGAAAGTAAAACCGAGCTGTTAAAGTTTCAGCAGAACAGATGAGAAAGTGGCGTCCTTGCGGGGAAACACGGCAGCTTGGAGGAAGGCGCGGCGAGAACAGGTGAACCAATCATGGCGAAAAAAGACACAGCGAAGAAGACGGAGTTGATCTGGTCAGATCGAGCAGCTGGGGGACGGCGAGGACAGCGGGAGCTGCTGGAGAACAGGCAGGAGGAAGCAGGAGCCATCACTGGGCATGACCATCAGCACTAACGGCCAGACAGGTGGACTGTGGACGCCGTACCCATTATCACGGGTAAATCTGTTCACACACACACATGCACGCACACCATATGCACGCACACATCCTCCCAAATTCTAGCTTTTGCTGATACAAACTACAGTAGTAATAGTCATAGTTGTAGTATGATTAGTAGTAGTCATAGTAGAAAATGTAGTAGTTACAGTTTTATATTTTCCTTTGGAAACACTAATCCAAACGTGCTAAGAAAGGACTTGCACTGCATGTGAAAACAATCTAAATGAAGACTGGACAGCTGGTGTACGACTCGTAAGAAAGTCGTAATAGTCGTATAATCATTGGCGTTGGTAGTTTCATTTGTACTCTTAAGCTCTGACTGAAAATTTGTTGTTTCCTGCAATCAGTTTGCAATATTTAATGTGTTGAATTAAAGTGGAACAGAAGTGATGAGCTGACGCGTTCCCGGAGGACAGAAGCTGTGACACAAACGTTCAGACGTTCTTCACCTGAACTGAACATGTTGACACCGCGGCACCTCCGCCTCACACATCAGCAGCGTGCAGCGTGAGGAGGCCAGGAGTCAGGCTCATTAGCATTAACATGGGTACCTGTCACAGCAAGTCCGTGTGAGTGAAAATCAACGCATGTTAGTAATGGTAAAGTGTGCGCGAGCATTACCAGCTGAAGAGTGGCGTCCTCTCTGATCAGCCGAGCGGCGCGCTCCTTATAAGGAATCCAGCTGGACGGAGCGAAAGCTGCCGGCAGCCGAAGGAAGAAACTCATTACAGCAGCCGAGAGCAGCGAGCGTTTAACAAGTTCCCTGTCTCCACACACCCAAAAATACTCACACACACGTACGCACACACACCAACGCGCACACAAACACACACTCCATAAACACTCGGGGAACCCGCCCAACTGCCCCTCACACCTCCAGCCACCAAAATAAAAGCCCTGATGCAGAAATGGCTTTTATTTTCTCGCTCTTTGACACATGCTCAGCAGGGCTCGCCGCCACCTCACAACAATCACACAAACACACAAACAAGGTGCGTGTGTGTTTGTGTGCGAGTGTGAGCTTATTGGGTTGCAACTTGCATATCAGTGTGTGTGTGTGTGTGTGTGTGTGTGTGTGTGTGTGTGTGTGTGTGTGTGTTACATGTACAAGTTTTGTGTGTATCTCAGTGTAAATATATGTGCTGATATCATTATTAGTGTGGTGGTGACTGCACTCGTGTGTATTTGTGTGTATTTGCGAGTGTGTAAGTGTGTGCATATTGGGTTGCATGTGTGTGTGTGTGTGTGACTTTATGTGTGGTCCAAGTATAAGCTGTGTGTGTATCTCAGTGTCAATATATGTGCTGGATATCATTATTAGTGTGGTGACGTGTCTGCGCGCGCACGTGTGTGTGTGTGTGTGCACGCGCGCACGCGCGATTTCTTCCTAGCTTCTGTAAGTGAATATGTTTGTTTACACTCACATAGTCGGTGTGTTGCACCAATTTCTAAGCTTTAAAATGCACTAGTGTGAAAATGTGGCACACACCCAATGTGTGTGTGTGTGTGTGTGTGTGTGTGTGTGTGTGTGTGTGTGTGTGTGTGTGTGTGTGTGTGTGTGTGAGGGCGACGGGGGGAGCTGATTGGAGGACGGATGGGTGAGTGAGGGGAGGAAGGGGGAGAAAAGCAGCGAAGGGCGAGTGCGGCAGGTACCAGACGGCTGCCGGCTGCAGCTCGGCAGCTCTCAGCATGGAGCTCCAGGACGCGGCGGCGACGGCGGCGACGGCGGCGACGGCGGCGCTCTGCTTCCCTCAGCTCCACAACGCCTCCTGCAGGAATCCCGGCACCGACTGGTCGTCGGCGCTGCTGCTGCACGTGGTGCTGGGCGCCATCTCTCTGAGCACCACCGCCCTCAACCTGCTGGTCATCATCTCAGTCTCCCACTTCAGGCACTGAGCAGCTCCCTGACTTCAGCGGAGGCCCTTCTGAACATGTGGAGTCTTCCTCCGCATGAACACTTGGGCTCTGTTTGACGTGTTGAACGTGTGCCGGTGACGTTTTGTTGGTCGCAGCTGTTCGCAGACGTTCTCAGGTTCTTGCTGCAGCGACGGGGCCGCGAGCCACACCTTGAGGGCCGCAAACAACGCTCAGTCTTCCGCCTGTGGGCCGCGAAGGCCGCGGGTCTCCATGAAGTGTGAACTGAAAACATAAGGAACCCTCAGTACCTGTGAAAAGCTCAGGTGCAATACAGCTTCCCACCACTTGGTGGCGGGATTTCCTCAGACGGTTGTTTAACCAGCCGGAACAAGGAAGCGGAAGTCTGCCGCTCGCCAAAAACGTCTGCCTAAACTTTCATTTTTGCCTTCTGAAAACATGAAAATGAAAGGGGCCAAGCCCTCCTGCCAAAAAGTGCGACTCTGACTTCCTTCGGTGTGGGTTGGTGATTGGCGGAAGCGCAACAGAGGCGGGTCTCAATGTGTGTTCTGAATGGGCGCAAAAGGACGCAGTTTCAAATGCATTTGTGTGCAACATCATTTAGTGAAGGTGGCAGAAAGGGGTTTTTTCCATGTCACTCAGTCCCAGCTGACTGAACAGCAACAGCTAGGGACACCCCGCAGGTGTGCAGCCCCCCCCGGTCCACAGGTCTGACAGGTGCGCCCCTGTTCCGTGTCTCCCGCAGGCAGCTGCACACGCCCACCAACCTGCTGCTGCTGTCCCTGGCCGTCTCGGACCTCCTGGTGGGCCTCCTCGCCATGCCGGGGGAGGTGCTCCGCCGCACGGCGTGCTGGCTCCTGGGCGACCTGGCCTGCGCCCTCTACAACTTCGTGTCCTACGTGGTGACCTCGGCGTCCGTGGGGAACATGGTGTTCATCTCGGCGGACCGCTACGCCGCCATCTGCGACCCCCTGCGCTACCCGGCCACGGTGACGGTGGGCCGGGCGCGGCTCTGCGTGTGCCTGTGTTGGCTCTGCTCGCTCTTCCACTGCACCGTCATCCTGATGATCGAGCTGGCGGCGCCTGGCCGAGACCGCGCCTGCTACGGCGAGTGCGTCGTCACCATCAGCTACGCGGCCGGGACGGCTGACCTCGTGGTGACCTTTGCCCTTCCCATCGCCGCCATCTTTGTCCTGTATGCCAGGGTGTTCGTGGTGGCCGTGTCTCAGGCTCGCTCCATGCGCACGCACGTGCAGCTCGTCAGAGCCGTGACGGTGAAGAGGGCGGAGCTCAAAGCGGCACGGACCCTGGGCGTGCTGGTGGCGGTCTTCCTGCTGTGCTTCTGTCCGTACTACTGCCACCTCCTGTTGGCGGGCGACGTGCTTAGCGTGTACATAGAGTTCTACCTGCTCTTCCTGCTGTACTGTAACTCCCTCGTCAACCCGCTGATCTACGCGCTCTTCTACCCGTGGTTCAAAAAGGCCGCCAGGATCATCGTCACGCTGCGGATCCTGCAGGACGGCTCCTCGGGCGCCAACGTGCAGTAGAGGAAGGCGCCGCAGGCCCCGTGAGGGACGCAGCTCCTTCGCGTGCCAGATTCGCCGCGAAGGCGAAGACAGCAGACGCCGGCCGCGGTGTCGCTGCTTCTCCATCATCTAATTGGAGGAGGAGTCTCGTGAGGAAACGTCAAATATCTTTCGTTTGTAAAAAAACAAGATTCAAACCAATCTTGGTCTCCATTTATCTGCAGGACTTGTTTCATGTTAGCAATATAAATAAAGTGGCTTCAACCTGGAAACTTCGTCATATTTTGTGTGTGTGTGTGTGTGTGTGTGTGTGTGTGTGTGTGTCTGTGTGTGTGTGTGTGTGTGTGTGTGTGTGTGTGTGT
>JASSRZ010000054.1:4468534-4479820 GCA_032164315.1 Malacoctenus gilli | reverse complement strand
TGTGTGTGTGTGTGTGTGTGTGTGTGTGTGTGTGTGTGTGTGTGTGTGTGTGTGTGTGTGTGTGTGTGATTGTGTGAGCGAGTGCGTACTGGGCTTTGTGAGGCACAATGCATGCTTCCCTGTGCATGCATTGTGCAGCTGTTTTCCAGTGTGTGTGATTTCCATTCAAGTGTGCTGGTGAGTATTTGAAGCACACGTGTGTTTGCGTGTTCACACATTCGCACGCAGCTCTGTGTGTGTGTGTGTGTGTGTGTGTGTGTGTGTGTGTGTGTGTGTGTGTGTGTGTGTGTGTGTGTGCGTGCGAGCCTCCTCCATCTATTTTTGCCCCCCACCTGTTAATGACATTAAAGCCGCCCCGGGGGAAGGGCCACAGTGGGGGGCTCGTGTCATCTGGACCCCGGCTGTGAGGCTCCCGTCCGCGGCCGCCGCGTCCCAACTGATGGACGAGCCTGTCGTAGATTTGACACCTCGAGAAGAGGCGGCGCCGCCGTTTGCGATCACGTGGTTTGAGGTTGTAGATCGATTCCTCCCGCTGCCGAGAACTTTAACCTGACGGGTAAAGATCAAGCGGTTCTCCACTTTCAGTGACATGGTGCCTCAAGACGTGTTGGCTTGAAGCTGTCTGTGGACCGGCTGCATGTCTGAGTCCTGCAGCGGCATCCATGACGCCCGGCACTCCTCCTGCCTCAGAGAGGGAACGACTGCAGTCAGATGTGACTCGCATTGTGATGAACGATGTGTTTGCAAGTGAGAAGGTCAGACAGGAGAATGGAGGAGGAGAGCTGCATGTGGAGGATGAGGAAGGCAGAGAGGAAGAGGAGGAGGAGAATCTTGGCACCAAAGCTCAACACACGGCGGGCTGTTAACAGGCAACAAGTCTTCTGCCTGTTACCAGTTGGGAAACAACTGGGGAGCTGCAGGGCTGCTGTTTCTCTCTGAACCCACTGCCGACCAGATAAACACTTAGCTTGACTATTAGCTGCTGGCTTTACCATTAGCCTTATCGCTGTGTCTCCATCTCTCTCTCTCTTTCCTGCTGACGAGCTGGTTGTTAGCTTTAGCCAAAACCTTTCCGAATGTGTTTGCAGTGGTGGGCCCCAACCATGAGATGGCGCCACCTGGCAGACAGGCCTCCAGACGGGGGAGGGGCTGGGCGTGGGGGTGTCAAAGTAAGCCGCTGGGATCCTTGGGACATGAAGGGAGAGTTTGAGCCTTGAACCCTGAACTCCTGAGTGGCAGCGAGCTCTGACGAGATTAGACGGACACACGGCAGAAAGAGGATTCATGAGGACGCCCTGCAGAGGACGTGCAGCTCCAAGTTCATGCAGGCAGGCGGCCGCAGCGCTGTAGCTCCAACACGCCGGGTGGGACAACATTCAGCCTCGAAGCTGGAAGCTGGAACCAGTCCGTTTGGGCAGCGACAGACAAACACGTCTCAGACTGATGCAGCCGTAGAGAGATGTGATGCGGTGTGTTTTGAGACGGTCAGAAAAACTTTCTGGAGGAAGAGTCGGCGCATCCATGCGTTTCCCCTAAAGCAGCATCAACCTTGTTTGTTTGTGCAGACACAATTCAAAACACGAACGATTCAGCCAAAGAGTCCATGATGTCACGAGGACACAAACAACAGCGGAAACATAACAGCAGCCACTACAAAGGTCAACGAGGCGAAACTTTTAGGAAAAAGGCACGTTTCAACGTTTCAGACGTTGTTCTCAGGAGAACGTTTAGTCAGAGCAGCGCTTTGTTTTGGTGAAGGGGCACTATGGGTCGCATAGTCGGCTCTGCAGGAGTTATAAAAAGGAGATGAGATGAGTTTGTCTTCGCTGTAAGTTCATTATGAGTCTAAAGAGGCTTTGAGGACCCCGACTTAAAGATCGCAGCAGCAAAAGCCTGCCGGGATCCAGGCAGCAGCGGCTTGTTGTGTCAGTTATTATGTGTCGATCTGTGAAAGTGGGACCGTCACACACATTTCGTCAGTTTATCAGCACCTTCGTCTCCGTGGGACTCCACTGTTTTTCCTCGGGGGACAGACATTGTGTCTTGCATGTGGGACGACGTGTGTGTTGTGTTCTTCCAAGTGTTTACACATCTATAATCCAATTATAGCGATTGTATTACTCTGAACACATGTCATAGCTGTTTAACTCAAGGAGAAAATATTGAAATTGCAACAACTGGACTTAAGCCATTAGGCTTCAAGAGCAGTGAAGTATTATTTGAGTATTTGCGTTTTTACTTAAAGTTCTGTGACGTTTACCACATTGAAGTCAGTTAATATTCGACAGCCCAGTTTGGTTCAAGTAAACAAATTCCATCAACTTTGCTTTCTTGTTGCAGATTAAGGAGATGTTGATTGTGGAGGGTGGCAATCGTTTTGTGTGGATCGACACGCTGAGCTTCAACATGCTGACAGAAGCTGCTGGTCACACCAGGGGAGAGGGGCTGGATTTAGCAGGTCAGACTCAAACACGCTTATGAAACATGCTTAAGCTGCAGAAAAGTCCATACTGGCATGTGAGCTGTGAAAACTCCCTGATGGCCACAGGATGAACCCAAGCCACTCATGATGGCCGCCGAACCCGCTGGAGCGGCAACGGGAGCGGCTGAGTTTCTTGCAGGAGTTGCGCAAACACACAAAAACACGATCGAGTTCACGAAGTCGAGCAGAAGCTTCAATCGAAATGAGAGAGAACCGGCAGGGGCAACGAAGGCAGCCAGAGTTTCCCATCAGGCTTTTGGGGCCCGTCAACTAACCCTCAAATTACTGCTGGGATTGAAAGAGGAAAATCCGTGTTATTGTGTGAGTTTCGTGCGACTGCCGCGTTCCTCCTCCTTTCTTGGGCGCCCGCGGAGCTTTTTCCATCAACGCCTACACGGTTCAGAAAATAGAGGCGCAGCATTGAGAGCAGACACGCGGCCTGTTCCCGTTTGTTCTCACCTCTCCTCTCTTCTTCTTACTACCACTAGCACTCTCCTCCTACACGTGTACCAGCAGCAGACAGCCGCCTCGCTGCAGCTCCACCACATCACCCGACGCCGCCGTCTCCTCTCGCCGCGCACGCGGACACGGCGCTACAAATTCACGACATATGATGGCATAATGCTGGATGTGTGGCACCTGCTGTCACGCCCTGCGCGCTGCTCTCAGCCGCATATTCATGTGAAAGTCACGGCGTGTCTGATGGTTGCGCTTCCTGCAGCGGCGTCTTTCACCTGGTTGTCTGATCGTCGTCAACTGGTGGTGAAACGCCATATAAAGCTGAATCTGTCTGCTGTCCCCCTGAGATTTGACAGGCAGGATGGTCAGTGTGGGTGGGGCTAACGAACCATTAGCCAGGTGTATGTACCTGCATTTCTTGGCGGCCCTTCGGCCATGTTTGGGCCCTCGACTGTCCTGATGTTCGGTTCAGGCGCTCAGCTCCTCCCACTGGCATTTACATCGGGTGCTGCGATTGGGTCAACTGTTGTTTTTGTTGTCTTGTACTCTGATTACATTAGTGCCTCTGTCAAACAGCCAATCAGGTATGTGGGACGCTTCCGGACTGGATCCCGCTGGGTGCTATAGCCATTGTAATCGGGTGGGCGTGGCTGAGATGTGGACGCCTGGGTCAGTCTATCAGCTCAGTGTAATCCTCAATTAAACACAGATGCCAAAGTAACTGCAGTGAATCCAAAAAGCAGCTGACTCAGCAGCTGCGTGAGCGCAGACGGGCGAGTCGGGACGCAGACCGACCGCACAGCCGCAACGCATCCAAGCAGTTCGGTGCGTTTCTCTCGTCTGCTTTCTCGGTCGTCCAACGATATGAGGACAGGAAGTCCTGTCGCATCGTCATGGACTCAAAGAATCGTCCTGTTGAAACATCAAAACTCAAGAACGTTTCAAAGCTTCGCTAAATCATCAGGTCGTCGGCCTGCGACAGAGGTAGGCTTGTTTATGTATGCATTGGGGGTGGAGAGGGAGGGAGGGAGAGAGAGAGAGAGAGAGGGGAGGGCAGGAGGGAGGGAGGGAGTTAAAATTATCCACCTAAAGCCAATCCTCCTCAAGCTGATCAGTGAGCTCTAGACGGACTAACCGGCTCCAAACTCGCAGGCAGGTAAGAAAACTCGTTTTCCTCCTCACAGAATGATCTTTTTTCAAATTAAAGCACAAACTTTAGCTGGACGCCTTCGATCTACGTGTGTTGGTTAGTTTTTGGCTCTGGAGCTGTGAGCCTGCCAGGTGTGTCTGAGGTCACGTCCTCTCTACATTCACAGTCTTTCTCTGTGTTACCGACGCTACGGGGATCTGTCCCCGTCTCGTGTCCACCGGGACGAGTTTTCAAGTGCAGGCCAGTCGGTCGGACGATCGATCAGACGTTGTTTGTGTAAAAGGCCGAAAGCTTCCAAACATCCCACTTTGTAGTTGTGCCTGAATTTTGATTGACTCAAGTAAGTGTAAAAATGAACAGCACGTAGTTGTTGATGGAGGATGAAAACAGCCTCGGACTACAGTCACAGTGTTTCATCAGTCAGACTGTTACCACACCAGCTCACATGATGTAAGACGGTTTGTGCTGCTGAGGCCTTGACCCAAACCTTTAGTGTGTGATTAGTTGACAAAGTGACAGGAAAAACTCTCAAATGACAACAAGCAGTGATTGTGAAGCTGGTGTGGGCTTCTTTGGAGCCGTTGGTGTCGGAGCGGATTCGCCGAGTGATCAGTTGTGGACGAGCTGACAGGAAGCTGAGCGGCAGCTGGTGACCAGTCTGACCAGGAGAAACAGTCAGACGGTGATTGTTGTGCTCTAAATGAGCGACTGGGACGGCAGCAGGTTTACGAGCTCTCACTGAGCTCATGCTCGGGAAGTCGTGCTAAGCTAACTTGTTGTTGTTTGTCTAACTTGTGACCTTGTTGCTCGGGCGACTGGCCGACACTGGTGGCAGGCGTCTCTTCCTGTTGGCCGCAGTGTTGTTTGTGACTGAAGGTTGGGAAATGCTCCCGACTGATGTGTGACGCCTGGCGCGACGGCACAGCGGCGACGAGCTTCGGCACGGTGCAGCGCCGCTCTTGCCTGGATCTCCTGCTGAGGTCTGAAGTGTCTGCAGGTTGAGGAGCTCCTCTGAAGTTTCCCACGCAGAGTTGGACAGTCGCCACCCTCCATCTTTGCTGCGGCGTCCAAGCAGGTCTCGGCGAGTCCACGTGTGGCGCCTGAGACCTTGGTTTGACTCTGCTTCATTAACTGCACAGCAGCTTAGAGGAAATGTGAGCGAGTGATCCAGACCAGCACAGATGAGAAGCGCCACGTTCCCCACATGAACGTCAGGACGGATCTGAAAGATGCCTCTATTTTGTTTTGTAACTTGGAAAACAATCAGCAGAGAGAAGTAACTTTGGGGCAAAAGTTGTTCTTTTCTGGAAAACAAAGACTGTTTGGTTCTTTTGTAAAAAATGTTTTAAATGAAGCTAATCGAAAAATCTTGTCAGTGATTGTCATCAAAAATCTTTGTCTCGTTGCTGCAGTCATTAGAGCTTTGAGGAGGTTCTTTAAAAAGTACCAAAACAGTCTGAAGTTATTGTGCTTTTCGGTATAAATGGTGAATAAAAGCTGATCTGGTGTCGGTTTCTCCCGCTGGTCTGTTGCAGCAGAGTTCAGGCCGAGCGGCTCACATGAAGAGCTTTTCACACCTCGGTCATAACGAGCTTCAGTCATGAAGCCAAAACAACAGCGGACACTTAACAAGAAGTCGTGCTGTCACGTGTCACTTCTGCACCAACATTTCACCGCTGATGGAGACTGTTTGTGTCCTCAGATCAATACAAAAAGTCAAACGGTCACGCTTCAGTCGAAAAAAACGTCATGAGGTGATGAAGTCATGAAAACAATTCTGAAGGAAAATACTTAACAGGAAATAATCTATAGTAAAAATACAAAGTAAAAGGAAAAAATAGTAAACCACAGAAAATAAGAGTCGATGTTTCCTATCGTCAAAATTGTTATTTGTGACGTAAATGTGACAGAAACAAACTTGTGCCACAGAGTGACGATGATGCTGCTGTGCTGCAGATGGAGCAGGAAACACTGAACCTCCCTGAGGACACAGAGACCAAACCTGAGGACACAGGGACAGAACCTGAGGACAGGGAGCAAACCTGAGGATGCAGCACCACATCCGTCTTTCAGACAGGGTGCAGTTCTGCTCCCTGTGGGTTTAGGAGGGGGTGGACTCTGTACCAGGCTCAGAGACTGGAGGACAGATGGTAGGGACGAGGGACAGGCCAGTGTCCTTATGAACTGAAGACTGAGTAGGACCAGAGAACATGTCATGATGTTGATGATGGTGCTCAGTCTGTTTGGTTCTGAGTTTGCAAGAGCTGTTGTTCTCCCCCTGTCGTGTTACGATCGCTGCCTGTCAGTGGACAAGTTGAAAGAAAAGCCTCCTGTGATGATGCTCCTAAAAATACACCTTGAAGTACAAAGTACTTTTGCAGTTATTGGAAGATTAAACTAGACAGGACGTTTGTGTTTGTTGTTGTTGATCTGAGTTAGAAATAAAGTTTGGTCTGAATTGATCATCAGAAAACAGACACAGAAGAGGAATCAAGAGGATAGCGGGCACCAAACGCACAGTTAAAATACTACTTAGTGACATCAAAGAGAGTATTTGTTTCTCGTCAAGAGTCATTTTTCTTCAGTAACTTTTAAAAAGCATCTCTGTGTTTCAAGGAAGTACCAGGAACTGTTACAAGTTACTTTGATAACTTTCAGTATGCAGCTGATGATGTCACAGCTGATGATGAGCTTGGTCACGTTCACGTTGCCATGACTCACCTCCACACCAAGTTCAGAGTCCCGACACGGCGGCTAACTCGTGCTGTGACTTGGCGCCGAGGTCAGGGGGTAAGCTGCTGGGTGGGCGGGGCCAACTTGACCTGTACGAAGGGTCGTCAGGAACTCAGCGGCTTTACCAGCTGAACGATTCGGACCACCGATGTTCAGCCGCCAGACGAGTCGTAGCTCGTTTACTAGTTTCTTTCACATAAGCTGAAATATTTGAAGGCTTTTTTGTTTTATTCCTATAAATGTTGAATTTTTTAGTCGTTCCTGTTTTTTAACCTGAGGCCATAAATATTACAGCCTTCATTGTAAACCCCCCACAAGACAGTACCTGACAGCATGAAAACCAGCGACCGCCCTTCCTCTTTGACCTTCAGGGAAACTTCATCCTGACGGGCAGAAAACACTGAATTCACTGTGATGTCAGGAGGAGACGCAGAAAGATTCAGTCGCAGGAAGGAGCGACGTGCTGCTCGCTCACTGTGCGACACGCACATGTTCTGCTGCAAAGACACGTGTGACAACAATGGCTTGACTTAGGGCTGATCTGAGTGTGTGTGTGTGTGGGGGGGGGGGGACCCTGCAGCCAATCCCTCGTTAAACGGCATTAAATCCCCCCTATCCCATTAGTTTGTCACCCTTGGGGGAGAAGGAGGAGGTGGAGGATGAGGTGGAGTGGGGGAAGGCAGGAGAAGGAGGAGGAGGTGAGAGGATCTGCAGGAGCAGATCAGGTGTTTAAGATCAGCCTCAACAGTTTGAAGTTCATTTATAAACTCTTTCGACAGGATATGACAACGTCACTTCATTTGTAACTAACATTCACTGCCAGCATCCAAATCAGTTAGTTATCATATTAGCTCGTAGCAACAAATTCTCTCCTCTTGAATATTAATTTCAAGTAAAGTAAAAAGCCACATTAAAGCTTGTTGCCTTTTTTTCATTTGATCAAGACTCCGCTAGTGATGCAATGATCTGTTTGCAGCCAATCTGCTCCAAACTGAAGCTCGCTGGTTCGTGGAGGCCGTCACCCACAGCAGCGACTGCAGAGCTAAAGCTAACAGCTAGCTCTCAGAGAGAAAGTGGAGTCGCCAGCTGTACTGAACAGAGGTGAACTTGATCTGAGTAATGATTAAATTGAATGTTTGGTGGAAGCTGCATCATGCCATTTCAAAATAAAAGCCTATCCAGCAACATCTGCGTATGGATAGATTTAACCTCAGTTTCAGACAGCAGGTTTTATTTTTGTTTTGTATCTTAATTTTCAAATCTTCACTTGTGTGAACTTTGAAAATGTACTCTTCTCAAATGAAAGCACAGCTCAATAAGCGTGTAGCTAACATTAACTTGTTAGCTTTCTAGAGCCTTCATTTACTGTGTATCTGTTTCTGTTTTTACACAGTTAAATCCGCAGGCACGGACGGCCAATCCGAGCAGCCGGATTAAAAAGCTCAGCAGCTATTTGCTTCCTGTCGCCTCCAATATTGATCGTTCGCATTTTCAGGCTCCTTTTATTCCTGCATTTCATTCACTGGGGGGAAAAAAGACACGAGCCGCAGGAGGAATCAATGTGTGAGTGTGTGGAGTCGCGTGCAAAGCCTCGTGTTGCAGTGAGGTATCATGCCCTCCAAAGCTGTGCTAATGTCTTGTCTTTAAGCATCAGACAGCACGGCTCACTGTCAGATTACAGGACTCGTCTCGGGTTACGCGCGCTGCAGCCAACACTTCATCTAACTGTGTGTTTGAAATCAGACCTTTGACGTTGAAAGGAAAAAGCATCGAACTGACAAAATATTATTTTATATGTTAAAACTGATTGTTTCAGCTGGTGTGTGTGTGTGTGTGTGTGTGTGTGTGTGTGTGTGTGTGTGTGTGTGTGTGTGTGTGTGTGTGTGTGTGTGTGATGACCTCACTGAATTGGGATCCTTGCGGTCTCTTTTTCTTTGTGTTTCTCTGCAGCAGGTCGACGCTGCCGGGATTGTTCGCACGCTCGGAGTCCAAAGTTAAAAGGATTACTGTGGGCTGCCGAGTACAGGAGGTGCTCGGAGCCAGGAGGGATCGCCTGCCTGGCGGTGGCCCAACGCCTTATCCACCCGAGACGGTGCGAGGACAACGTCCCGCGGCCTGTCGGATCGCCATGGAGCCAAGAAGCTCTGCGTGATTCAGCAAAGGCTGTTCAAAAAAAGGAAGTGACTTTGGGAGTACAAACGGCCCGGCTGAGAGGAGAAGTATTCTGCGGATTTCTTTGTTGACATGTTTTGCCCCGACACTCAACAAAACAACACAAATGACCTCGTTTCATGGTGCCGTTCAGAACGGAGGTAAAGCTTTAGAGGAGCACCAATTGTCGACAGAGAACTTCAACCGAATATGGCCGGAGACGTGGGTCCTCTGAGCCTCATGTTCGTGTCTGACAGACACCAGCAAACAGTCGGAGCCCTCTTCCCGCTGCGCTCCCTCATTTTTTATTACTTTCTGTCGTGTGCAGCAGCAGTAGGAAGTTTACCTGGCATGGACTATGACTACGGTATTAGCCCCAAGTTTGTGTGCACCCCCATTCCCCCTGATGCAGACCCCAGCTGCTTCTCCCCGCCCAGCCCGTCCCACGGACCGAGCAGTGGCAGCCACAGTAGCGACCACGCCAGCAGTCGGCGGGGCGCCATGTCGGACGAGGCCAAAGCGACCATCCTGCACCTGCGGGAGAGCCTGGTGAGGCAGAAGGAGACCATTCTGGACCAGCGGGAGACCATCAGGGAGCTGACCGCCAAGCTCACCCTCTGCGAGGGTTTCGGGGGCCACCACAGCATCGGTCACCACGACAACAATCACCATGACAATCACCACGACAGTCACCACGACAATCACCACGACAGTCACCACGACAACCACGTTGACCTCCACCATGGGCCCCATGATAATCACCATGGACATCATGTCGGCCACCACGTGACGTCATCGCCCCACGGGCCGTCAGGATACCGCAGCAACGAAAACCATCACGGCAGCCATGGGCCAGACCTCCACCACAGGAAGGGCCCGGTGTCCTACGGCAAACACGGCTCCTTCTCCCCGGAGCAGACGGGCAAAACCCTGCAGACGCTGAAGGAGCGGCTGGAGAGCCTGCAGGTAAGAACCTGGGTAAAGGCCACGGCCATCCCTGCTGGGCGTGGCACAACGCAGACCACAGGGCTGTGTGATTGGCCCCATACTACTGGGAGGAAGATACTCTATAATCTGGGTGGTAGTGGCAGCAATAAACGAATATAAACTAGAAACAAGCATACACAGACAGCACTCTGCTAGTAAACAGGAGATTTATGAAATGGTGAAGAGCTAACCAGCTCTACACAAAGTGAAGAAGTTTTAAAAGTGTCTGAAAACAAAATGTTGGTCTGAGTTTGATCTTTCATGCTGGTGTGAAGTGAGCGGCGATGACGCCGGTGTGAGAGGTAAGCCGGAGGAGGTGAACTCTCTGCAGCACTCGGCTGCGAGGAGGCGGAAGCCTATCAAAGGTTTGACTTAATTGGGGTCAATTGTTGCGTCACAGAGGTCAGAGGCTCAGCCAGCCAATCAACTGCCTGGGAAGCCGCCGCCAGAGGAGCGAAGACGTCTTCATTTTCACTTCACAAATTCAGGTGGATTCTGGGGCTTCACGACAGTTTGGGAGTGAAAGGTTGTACATCACTGAGAGTGGCCGCCGGGTCAAAGGCAGCGCCTCAGGGGGCGGGGCAACTGTTGGAGCTCAGATGTCCTGCCTGACGTAGATCTACTGGATATCAGTCGCTGTGTCTCAGCTCACACCGAAAGATGCTCTAAGTTGATTAGCTCAAACCCTTCAACTGAAACAACCTTTTTTGTTTGTGTGTGTGTGTGTGTGTGCGCGCGTGCGTGCGTGTGTGCGTGCGTGCGGAAGCAGGAACATGTGACCTCCTGATGTGACCGTTTCCGGGGCGATTTCCACACATTCTAAATACTGTCTGTGAGACTGGTTTGACAGTTTGGTGTTCAGGAGCGTTTAAGCCTCTTTGCATGTTTATGAGGTCGATGACAGGGGCATCACAGCTGGGGCTGACCTGTGGCTGCCCGCTGTGGTGCGGGTGGTCTCCCAGGATGTCCCGGCGAAGTACAAGGCAGAGCAGCGGGAGGAAGTCTGCGGCGCCGGCCTCTGGCCACGCTCCGGAGGGCGCGAGCCAGCCTCACCTCCAATTAGCTTCATCTTCCTTGACGAGGCTATTAATCATGGCGTGTGCTGGCAGGGAACAAAGCCGGATTTGTGTGCGAGGAAGACGAGGATGAGCAAGGGAGAGGAAGGATAGCAGGGAGGGAGCAGCAAGAAACTGATCCCAAGCCTCTAATAGAGACGTGTAAAAGGACATTTTAAAAGCTTTTGTTATACCTACCACACACACACACACACACACACACACACACACACACACACACACACACACACACACACACACACACACAC
>JASSRZ010000054.1:4421529-4468434 GCA_032164315.1 Malacoctenus gilli | reverse complement strand
TGTGTGTGTGTGTGTGTGTGTGTGTGTGTGTGTGTGTGTGTGTGTGTGTGTGTGTGTGTGTGTGTGTGCGCGTGTGTTGTTGACCCTCTGTCCTGAGGGAAATGAAGGACGGCGTTGTGAGAACAGAGATGGCGTGCAGACGAGCACGGAAGCCGTTTCACAAACCAAACATGTAGCAGCTGGCTGGAGGAGTGTGTGTAGCTCCTCCTACTTCTTCTGTACACACTGCAGCAGAGACACAGTTTGTCGTGTTCTCATCCGGTGGTTGGTCTCATGTAATGAGGCTTCACTGACCACCTTCTCTGACCTCTGACCTCCGACCTCCACTCTCTCTCTGGTGCACAATGCTGCGTCTCGCTTGGCATCATCGACAGGATCAGATGCGATGCTCATTAGTCGAACTTTTTCTCATCTCGTGGGATTGTTGTGACCTCACTTCCTGCTGCTGAGGGCAAATTCAAACAGAACCTCTGCCAACTCATTTCCTCCCAATCCCTCTCGCATCTGATTGGTCTCCTTGACCAACGCCCACTCAGGCTGCGAGTGAGGTGCATTCGGCACTGATTCAACTGACCTCCGGTGATATTGATGCTTCAAGGGCGTGCAGAGGATCACCTGAGGCCCGGCTCGGGTGGCGGCCGGCGGTTCTGCGGCATCAGCAGCAGCGAGCTAAAGCTCGAACATCAGCAGGAACAAAGACACAGTGGCCTGATTTCTGCTGCTGTGACCTGCTGTGACCCAAGCACGCTCTCCTCTGATTGGTCCACAAAGAGAGAGAGAGAGAGAGAGAGAGAGAGAGAAAGAGGGGAAAGAGAGGGAGAGAAGGAGAGAGGGGAGAAAGGGAGAGAGAGAGCGGTACCAGCAATACAAAAGAGCCTTTGCACAAAAGTTAGCATAGACATCAGACCTTTAAAGAATGAAGTCCGTCGCGAGTCTTCCCATTTCATCGCAGGATTATTGCAAGACACATTGGTGTGTGCGTACATGTGTGTTTGTGTGTGTGTGTGTGTGTGTGTGTGTGTGTGTGGGTGTGGGTGTGTGTGTGGGTGGGTTGGTGGGTGTTTCCCCCCTGCTCACTCTCCCCTCCTCTCCCCCCCTGCAGGAGAAGCAAGTCACAGGGTACCTCCTCTTCTCGCTGGCCACCGCCGTCATCGGCTCACTGCAGTTCGGATACAACACGGGCGTCATCAACGCTCCTGAACAGGTCAGCCAACGCGTGTTTATGTGAGATCACGAAGTAATCACAGGTATTTCAGTATTAAGTTCCACAGACTTCTGGGTCTGAAAGCTCTAAATGTTCCTCCATAATGAAAGCAAATCACTCAAAAAGCATTTTTATGAAACCAGTCGTAGTTTTCAGCCTCAGCTGGCACCAGTGAGTCAGTTAACCCCTGGATCACTTGGCTTTAAGATTACGATGAGCTGTTTGCATTTCACTTTACAGTCTGAAGGAAAGGACATAACAAATCCAAAGTTTCACAGCTTTTCTAGAGGTGTGAGGAGCAGGCACTGTCATGGTAACCCCAGCAAATAACAAACAAGCAAACGTTTCTTTTCTGTCCCATCAGAAACTGCGATCTTTCTTCAATGACACCTGGTTGGAGCGTTATGGCGAGCCCATCAGCCCGGGCGTGTGCACCATCGTCTGGAGCATCGCTGTTGCCATCTTCAGTGTGGGCGGCATGGTGGGCTCCTTCAGCGTGGGCGTCATGGCCAACCGATTCGGCAGGTATGTGGACAGTTTTGTTCACCGCCAACTTAGTCTGGGTCACGACTGAGCTGTTTGTTGTCGTAATTTTTTTTGCTTTTCCATCTCCATGGTTAGTTCTTAATGGTAGCAGGAAGCACCGTGTTGCTTCGCTGGGTGGCAGCTTCCTTTTTTCTGCAGCTGCTGCTGCAGCTGCTGCTTTTAATGATGATGATGAAGATGATGTGTGCCCGCAGGCGGCGCTCCATGTTCCTGGTCAACAGTCTGGCCATCATTGGCGGCCTCCTCATGGGCTTCTGCACCATCTGCTCCTCCTACGAGATGGTGATCGCCGGCCGCCTTGTCATCGGTCTGTTCTGCGGTCTGTTCACCGGCCTGACTCCCATGTACGTTGGCGAGGTGTCCCCCACGCCGCTGCGTGGGGCCTTTGGCACGCTGCACCAGCTCGGCGTGGTGGTCGGCATCCTCATCGCTCAGGTACAGGGCCGTCCAACGTAAAGGACGAGGTGATGAGCGGCGTGGAGGAGTTGGAGGTCATGTGTGTGTTTGTGTCTTCTGCCCGTCAGATCTTTGGTCTGGATGCTCTGCTGGGCTCCCAGAAGATGTGGCCCCTGCTGCTGGCCCTCACGGTGGCCCCTGCCCTGCTGCAGTGCATCCTGCTGCCCTTCTGTCCCGAGAGCCCCCGATTCCTGCTAATCAACCTGCAGCAGGAGGAGCAGGCGCGCAAAGGTACGAAGCAAAGAGCTGCAACACCACTGTGACTCAGTCTAACACCGCTGAAATTACTCTGCCACACTGTCACTGTATACGATGCATCGACACCTGCTGCTGTGATGGCTGTCAGCCTCACCTCCCTCAGTGTAAGATAGGCTGACAGAGAGCCAGAGATGGAGGGCGGGATCAACGCCTTCAGACACATGGGGTCAGATCAGGGCAAGGCCTGCAGAGAGACAGAGAGAAACCAGGGAGAGAGACAGATGGGGGTGGGGGTCCTCGAACAGGCAGCAGGTTTTGGCATCTGTTCAGCTCGCAGCCTCTCAGGGTCGGCTCAGAGGATCTGACCCATTTCTGTTTCACACCTTTAATCAGACAAACAAAAACAACCTGCCGTCCCTCTGTCCTTCTGTCCTTCTGTCCCTCCGTCCCTCCATCGTGCTTAGTGTGAGCCTCTGGAAGCATTAGTCTTTCGTTTTGATTGACATTAACAGCCTTAATTAGCAATTAGCGCCCCTATTTAGCAATGTCTGCGTCTCCCTGCAGCGTTGGTGCGTCTGCGCGGTACTGAGGACGTGAGTAAAGATCTGCAGGAGATGAAGGAGGAGAGCGCCAAGATGGCCATGGAGAAGAAGGTGACCATCGCCGAGCTGTTTCGCTCGGCGGCGTACCGACAGCCGCTGCTCATCGCCGTGATGCTGCAGCTCTCCCAGCAACTGTCGGGCATCAACGCTGTGAGTTGACAACAGGCGGCGTCATCACAGACGCACACGTCTGGTTTGTCTCTTTGTCCAATGAGGTGGTCTGATTGACTGGGAATAGAAGTGGGCCAAGCACAGACCTCTGTGGTCCACCACTGTGAGCATATTGGCTAAAGGTCCATCTAAGAGTCTGAACCAGCCTGTCGTCCTCCTCCAGGTGTTTTATTACTCCACTGGGATCTTCGACTCGGCCGGCGTGAAGCAGCCCATCTACGCCACCATCGGCGCCGGCATCGTCAACACCATCTTCACCGTCGTCTCTGTGAGTTGGGGGTTTTTCCTCCCCGCCGTGTTTCCGCTCCTTCTGGGCAGCAGCTCGCTTCACCACTTCCTGTCTCTCACCTTCAGCTCTTCCTGGTGGAGAAGGCGGGACGAAGGACTCTACACCTCCTGGGATTGGGTGGCATGGCGGTCAGTGCTCTGCTCATGACCGTGTCCCTCCTGTTGGTGAGTTTGACACCGTCAACACACATTATGGCCCTCCATGCGTGGAGTGTAGTTTCCTTCACCTTTATAAATCCCCTTTCAAAGTAAAAGTTTTCAGCTCTTCACAACAAAATAAGCTGCTCAGTTTGATGCGGCAGCTCCCCGCCGCTCTGTGGCTGTGAAACGTCTCTGGCTCCTTCACTCATGCACCCTGTAACTGTAACGCAATGTTGAGCGCTTGCCGTTCTCTGTGCCCGAGCAGAAGAGCATCCCCGCCATGAGCTACGTGGCCATCATGGCCGTCATGCTCTTCGTGGCGATGTTCGAGATGGGCCCCGGTCCGATCCCGTGGTTCATCGTGGCCGAGCTCTTCTCACAGGGGCCCCGCCCAGCCGCCATGGCCGTGGCCGGCTGCTGCAACTGGACGGCCAACTTCTTGGTGGGAATGAGCTTCCCCAAACTGGTGGTGAGTAAGAAGAGCACCGTTTGGACGTCTTTGGTTTCTATTGCGTTTGAAGATTTGATGTTAAAGGTTCAGGTGTCGCTCCTCAGGAACTGTGCGGGCCCTGGGTCTTCCTCATCTTCGTTGCCTTCCTCGTCCTCTTCTTCATCTTCACCTTCATCAAAGTCCCCGAGACGAAAGGCAAGACCTTTGATGAGATCGCTCGCGGCTTCGGTGGTGCCCCGCCTGCCACTTCCTCTTCTGCTGAGGACCCGCCAGCCAGTGCCAGCACTGCTGAGATGCTCCCGGCCTTGCCGGTCAAGGAGAAGGTGCCACTGGTGGAAGCACCGGCAGCTACGCCGGCACCAGCAGCAGCACCGGCAGCTACAGCGACACCGGCGGGGGCACCGGCAGCAACAACTCCAACTGAAACGACGCCCCTGCAGGAGAAAAACGGCAGCGCAAAAGACAAAACAGAGCAGGTGTAAACGCAGATGTTACGGTGAGGGAGGTAATAAATGAAGGAAGAAAGACCGAGATTTGGAAAGAGACATGAAATCTCACCAGAATTCGATTCCAAACCAACGAATAGAAATCAGGAGCGTTGTCAGGTGATTGGCTTTCTGCGGTCGAGGTTCAGCTTCCTCCTTCCTTTATTTCCTCTCCTCTCTCGGCTTCTCAGCCGTCCACGTACAAACACGGCAGTTCCAAGTTACTGTACATTCCCGGGAACATGGCGAGCCGTCTCATTGGCTATTCCGAACAGACGTGTGCCGACACACACGTCTGCAGGTGTCTCCATAACCTCTGAGTTCAGGTCCAGGTAGCGGCGCACGGTGACACAAATAGCTGCGATTCATTGTTTTTTCCCCCATTTTTTAATCCCACATTCCTGTTTTAAACTTGTAACGTGTAAAATCGTAGTTGTAGTTTCAGTTTTTAGTCAGCGCGGTAAGAATCGGCTGGTTCCAAACGTTAGCTGCGCCTGCGAACAGCCTGGAGAGCTGGAAGCCAAAGCAGCAGGTTGAATTCACAATGTGATAAACTATCGATTCAGCTTTACACTCAGGTTCTTCTGCAGGTTCAGTCGAGGGTGGAAACTTCCAGTATTCTGACTACATCAGCTGGCAGGCTGAAGCTGTGATGCACAAGTGTGTCAGAGTTCAGTCGTGTTCATCTGCAGACTGCAAAACCAACTAAACCGAAATGTAACCGTGTGAGATGTATTCATCCAAAGTTACATTTGATATCACGTTCCGTCATTTCTTCTTTCCGAAACAAAACTTATGTCTGATTGTTGTTTGTGGGCGCGTCCTGACACTGTGTCCAATGAGAAGGCTAAGCCCCGCCCCTGTCAAAGTGATGCAGCCTCAGAGTCCATTGATGTGTCAGGAGGGTGTTTGTCATTCATCCTTCCTGGTTGGCTGCTGAAAGTGTCAAGCGGAGTGTGAATGTTTGCTCTCAGCAGACGTGATGCTTGACTGATGAGAACTGACCCACTGATTCAGATTTGTTGTTTCACTCCTGCTGAGTGTTTGTTGAAGTTTTGTGTTCTGCAGATGGAAACGTGGATTTCAAGTCCCTGATTTACCAGCTGAAGGATTTTGCAGAAGTTTGGCACCTCCTGTGGTGTTCGTTTTCTTCCTGGAGCTCGATGTGGTACTTTATCGCCTGCTGGGACTGAGAACCAACAGATTATTTGCTCCTTTGACAGTCTTGTGCTGTACAACTTCACTGGAGGCTGATCAAGTCAGAAAATGAAGCACATCTTCACTGCAGCTTTTGGATTTTCCGTCTGTCAGCTCGACTGTCCTGAATTAGAACACAGTGACACATGTAGGGTAGTGTGCAATCTGTATTGTGCAATGTATATTATTTTTGTGGAAGAGAAGAAGAATTAGAGTATTTATGACTGTAGAAATTAATTTTTGTACGAAGTATATTGATACAAAGCCAATCCAGAGTTGCAGTAGAACTTTCCAGACTGGTCGCTGTCTGAAAAGCAAGTCTTAAGTGCAGATGCGAGGTTTGGGAGCTCTCCCGATACATGGGTACTTTAGCGCCATTAGCATTAGAGCTGCTGTTAGTGAGGCAGGAGTCCCTCGGCACACCCGCGCTTTAGCCCAAACAGTCGATAATCTGTGTGTATTTAAGCCAACGTGTATCAGGACATTCCATAGACAAAGTAGGAAAAGTGCAATCATGTCCTGAAACAGTGTCGGCGCTGATCAGGGTCCAGGCGACTAAAGGGGAAGTGCTAATACTCTGCTAACGGCGGGCAGAAACCAGTAGAGATGACAAGCTTGAAATCCTCGTTTGTTATTCAAAAAGGGAAAAATGGCAACTTAAAATCCAAGGAAGGGATTTTAAACAGGATCCAACATGCTTCTCTGTACTTTTGCATCACTTCAATTGAAGTCGGTTCGTCTCTTATGGCGCCAAGAATGAGGCAGCAAGCAAGATCATGTCCTGACGATTGAAGTGAGTCACATCAGCAGGGCGCCCGCAGATGCAGGTGTCAAATTACAAGCCCCCGAATATGTCTCTTGGCACTAAAGCACGAGTTCAGAAGTTTGTGTCCAACAGAAAACGCTGAAGAGTGACCTTTCAAAATAAGATAGATGTGATTATTTTTCTAACTGTGATTCATGAGAAGCTGCTTCTGGTTCCCTCCGAGGTCGAGTCAAACGTTCCCTCCAAAGTTTAAGACCCACTATTGTTGAACACCCATGTGCTGTGCTTTTATTTTGAAGGGAGATATGAGTTCTTGTCTTTTTTGGGTTTTGTTGGTGGGCATGTGCGCGCGCGCGCGTGTGTGTGTGTGCGTTGTGTTAACCCTACTGCACTTTGTAAACACATTTCTTGTGTTTTCTTCTGTATCACTTCTCTTTGGCTTCACTGGAAACTGTTATTTTTGGTGATCAGGTGTCGTGATATTTTAATTTATCATTTTTATTTATAAGTTCCTCACGGCGAGCATTCCCGGATGGTTTGGGAGTCACGGCTTTTTGTGTGTCGCAGTGTGCGGTGATCGTGACGTGAATTGTTTGCACTGAGGGACAGACATGTCCACTGCTGTCCTCTGTGCCTGCTCACTGTTGTATTCAGTGTGTTTCTGTGAAGGTCCTGCTTCTGTCTGTGGCTTCGGTGTGACACTAACAACCGAGTGAACCAAACCAACGGGGGCTGAAGATGCGTCCTGTTGTTTTTGTGATGCTACACGTTTGGGATTTGTGTTGTTTTCTCTGAATCCTCTGATGTGTTCAAAACGAGGAATTCAAACAGGCTAGTTGTCACTTTTCATGGGAGATGATGTGATGCAGGTGAAAAGTTGCGGGTAATCACACTACAACTTGTTTCCTGTGGTTTGGATCCATGTGGAACGAGTCAGTCAGTTCAGTTAAGCTCGGTAAAACTGCCCGCCAACGCTCACCGGCAGCCTCCACCGAAGGTTTGTAACTCGTTTTACCTCAATGAAATAAAATCAGCAAAGAGGCCGCCTTGGATTTGCTTCATGTTTTATATGAATGTCTTCAGAACAATCGGCAGCTTGTGTGTAAAATCTCACCGTTGATTCTTCATCCAATCCTGAGAAACGGCAGCTGGAAAAAAGTAAAACCAGCAAAAGACAGGGGACAAAAACTGTCATGATCAATGTATGATTTTCGAGGGTTTTATTTCATCCCTGATTTTTAACTGAATCGCTGAATCACAAATTTGTATTTTTGTCAACTTGGTGAGATTTCAATTAAAATAGATTTATTTTTTCCAATGAACTACATTTTTTTCAACTATTGCACTTAAATATAGTCAAATAAATTAAAGGATGATGGCGGGAATTTTGAAATGTTGTGAAAATTGACACGCGGGGGGCGTTGTTGGTGCATCTATACAAGGAAATTGAAAATATGCATGTGTTTTTTCAGCATTTACTGACATTTTTTTCGGTAATTTCTGCCAATCTCTTCTTTAGTGCATGAGACATTTCAATCAAAAGGGTTTTGTTCAAAATTAGATTTTTCTCCAAATTGTTTTTGACCACCAGCACTGAAACCAGAGGAGATGCCAGAGCGGCATTAGTTACAGTCTTCATCAGGTGCACTGATTGTATTTATATAAAAAATGAGGCAAATCCAAAACACTAAGTCCTGATTTTTGTGCGAAAGCTGCTGATTTGATGAGTTTCGACGAATCAAACAACTTGAAGAGATGAAATCTGAACCTGAAACGTGTTCGGAGGAACTCAGACACAGGATGTACAAGTACTCCTCTGTAAATAAGTACTTTTTAAAAACACACACTAATGTTTGTATGTTGACTTGCACGGCTGTGTTACTGTATGTTGGGTGTTTGTCTTTGTCTGCGTCACTCGCTCAGCCACTCTGTTTGTTTATTTGTTTGTTTGTTTGCTCTCTTCATGTTTCCATCTCCAGTCTGTCTCTCTTGTGATGGTCCAGTTAGACTTCAGCCAACGACACCTGCTGTTACTGTGGCAACGGTGACTGCTATCCAGCAGTAGTAAGTCACCTGGCAACGGTCCAGAAGGTACAGAGCAACAATTGGACACTTCTGACAAACTGCAAAAGACCAAATTGACCAACAATGATAAAACTAAACAAGCATGTTAATGACACAAAAAGAGTAAAACCAGAAAAGAAAGTTTGTAACTGACAGATTGTTTCTGGTGATGCCATTTAATATTGTACTTTTTGATCCATTTGTTCATAAAGTGATAAGAATAATAATTTAACAAGGAGGAAAAACGGCAAAATCTCAATGAATGAAGAGACAAGTTCCTCTCGTTTGTTGGTCCCGTCTACAAACCTGGACATGTCTCCTGCTCCAGATGTTTGTCTCCTGCTCTGGACGTCTGTCTCGAGCTGAATCCAGCTGTCCAGCAGCTTTGTTGTTTGTTTGTGTTTGTGTTGTTTGTGGTGTCCTGAAGCTTGCGCCTGCAGTGTCTTCACATCACGTACTGTAGGACGGTTCTTGGTGCCTCGCTGTCACTGGCCGGCGTCTTCAGACTCTTATTTGTTTGCTGGTGAGAACGTGTTCGGCGACTCGCTCTGATGTCCGTCCCACGGACAGGTGGATGTCTGGCGTGCGTCCATCTCCCACGACGTCCAGGTGTGCGGACGCTGGCTTGTGTGACTGTGTGTCTGTGCCACAGTGATGCCTCTTTGTACACACCTGCTTTAATGTTGGTCAATAAAGTATGATCATGTATCTACACAGTCTGCTCCTCCTGTTTCTGCTGCTGCTGCTCATCCACCTTATCACAGAAAGAGTTTTGGGGGGCAAAATGAGGTTCACAGGTTCACAATGGATGGGTGGGTGAAATGAAGCTTTCACCTGTGAGGGGGCGGAGTCACTATTCAATGTAATAAGGTGAATTGAAGGCAGTAAATCATGTGTCAGAATGAATTTAAATTACAATAACTGGAGCATTGGGAGCTGCAATAACTACAGGTTGGGTACATCAGAATAAGTACGGTTAGTTCTCATCAGTAACTGCTTTGTTGACTGGAGAGGTCCTCGGAATATCTGTGCGCGGCCCTGGATGTGCTTTTATCTGCTGGATCAAAAAGCAGGGTTATTGTAGACCACCAGGAGCGACCCCCCTCCTCCCCCTCCTCCTCTCCGTCATCCCGTCGCGCCGGAAAAGGCCGAGCAGGAGGTGAAGAAGGAGGCGTTCCCCTCCGACCAACACATCAGCTGCGGCTTTATGCACCAACAGCCGAACCGCTGAGGCTGCTGCGCGGGCGGAGCACGGAGGAGCCAGGCCTGGACACCACCGACGCTCACACGGACACAGGCCGCCCGGCAGGCCGGCCCACCGCTCCGAGACCGCCGGTGCAGGAGGAGGAGGCCGACGGAAGCGCACCGCTGACGGTAAGGACAGAGCCGGAGCCCCCGGTGGAGCGAGCTAGGCTCAAGCTGCAGTGGCTAACGCGACGAGGAGGAGGAGATGGAGGAGGAGAAGATGGAGAAGGAGGAGCAGTAGCCTCCCGAGGAGCCAGTGTTAGCTGAAACATGGAGGGTAGCTAGCTTCCGTTAGCTCCTGCTGCCTATTATTTGCTGGTGTGTGCGTGCGTGCGTGCAGGACACGTAGCAGGACACCGTGCGCATGTCCTGCTCCGTGAATTCTGGACGTCGGTCTCTACGTCTCATATGAGTAACGATGTTTGTCCTGAACTGACAGTTGCAATCTATACTTCCCAACACACGCACACACACACACACACACACACACACACACACACACACACACTGATGGACATCTCATGTTTTCTCAGGCACCATGGAGACAGATGGGGAGCAGAACCAGCAGGGGGCCTCCACCAATGGGAGCGCTCCATCAGGGACGAGCTCCCGCCCCTCACCCATGAACTCCATGTCTCTGTATGAGCGGCAGGCAGTGCAGGTGAGCGATCTCTGAGTGAACTCTGACCTTTGGGTGCCCGCCTTCACTGTTCAGCTGGCTTCTGCTCGCCATGCACACACTGACCACCACGCCACTCATTAATCAGCATTAGGACTGAGTGAGTCGCGCCTCAGCGTTACATCAGTAGGAGCTGAAAGCAACCGCTTAACCCGCTGATCACCCAACACATCAAGTGTCAGGTGTGGAAGCGAGCCGGTGAACTGACGTGTTAACAACCACTGAAGTAGCAAAGTACGAATGCTAACGTCAGTCTGATGAAGTGTGACTTTAGTCACCTGGTCAGTTAAACTTTATGTGACCTGACCTCTGACCCCCCCCCCCTCCCCCAGGCCCTGCAGGCATTACAGAGGCAGCCCAACGCCGCACAGTACTTCCAGCAGCTGATGCTGCAGCAGCAGATCAACAATGCACAGCTGCAGAACCTGGCGGCCGTGCAGCAGGTGAAGGTGTGTGGATCTCCTCTGTGATTGGCTGATAACACTCTGGGAAGTCCCATCCTGACACTTTCCGTCCTCTCCTCTTTCAGGCGACGCTGGCTGCCAGCCGTCAGTCCAGCCCGTCCAGCAGCGGCTCGTCCCAGACCACCAGCGCGGCCGCAACCGCCGTACGCTCACTTTGTGATTTTCATCCACACTGAATCGGCAGGCTTATAGCTGTTGGACACAATCAGGTCTTTTTGTGTCAAATCTGTCAAAAAAAGTTTTGTTTTGTTTTTTTTCTTCAGGTCAGCGTGACGTCTGGATCGACGGCCAGCAGCCGTCCGATTGGCGCCTCGGCAACGTCCACCATCAGCCAATCAGTGCTGCTGAGCGGGACGGCGGGCGGCCAGGGGCAGATGTACCTGAGGGTCAACCGCTCCCTCCGGGCGCCAATCTCCTCCCAGCTCATCTTCATGCCCGGCGCCGCCGTCACCCAGCAACCGCAGGCCCAGCAACAGGAAGTGACTCCCACTTCCTCCTCCAGCAGCCAATCAGACAGTGAGCAGGTGTGTGAGACAAACAAGGCATTTTTTTTTAAAATATCAAGTGGGGTAAAAAAAACAAAAGTATCGTGTGGGTTTTGTAGTAAGTCAATGATGAATCCCTGATGTCTTATTGTCCGTCTGCAGGTGCAGAATTTAGCTCTGCGCGGGGCGTCAGCTCCTAAAGGTGTGAAGACTGAAGCTCCCGAGAGGAGCGACTCAGGTGAGACACGTTCACCAGCCGTCCACATCCAGTGTCTTCCTGCTGATTCCAGTGAAGTTGCTCACTCTCTGTCCCCCTCTCTTTATGTCCCTGTCTCTCTCTCTCTGTCTGTCTCTGTCTCGCTCTCCCAGCAGCATACTCTGTGGTCCCACCACCCCACCCGTCCACCTTGCAGTCGCCCAACAAACCGAGCCCGCCGCAGCCTCAGCCGCCCCACATTAAGATCCCCACCTACCCTCAGCCCACCAACCTCAAAGCCCACCCTTCGTCCTCCTCGTCCTCCTCCACCTCCTCCATCCCGCTCTCCCAGCTACTGCTTCATGGGACTCGGACCCTAACGACAGGCTCTACGACCCCCACGGCGGCGCACACCCTGGTCCTGACGTCCAGTGCTGCCTCGCAGCCCCATGGGTACCCGGTGGGCACGGCGACCATCAAACCGGCGGTCAGCACACAGACTCTGGTGGTGCAGCCGCTGCAGAAAGCGTCGCTTAGCGCCGACAAGGCGGCCCATGGGAACGGTCCGATTCCCATCCAGCCCAAAACCCTGCAGGGGCTCCGCCTGCCTCTCCAGCTGCCCTCCAGGAACCCTCCTCCCATCCTGCCCGCCCCGCCGCCCGCCAGCAGCTCGGCCCCACCCACTCAGTCGCCGCACATCCCGGTGCAGATCGTGGGGGCCCGGCAGAGTACGCTGGGGAATGCCCAGGCTTTGGCCCTGGCCCGGGGCAGCTGCAGCCAGGACAGCGCTGCCGCCGCCGTCCTCAGCAGCTCATCCAGCCTGCTCACGATGGTCGCGTCCATCGCTTCTCGTGAGGGCGGGGTCATAGGTCGACCAGTTGGGCTGAAGGCTCTCCAGTCCCCCAAGGAGGCCCCCCCTTTGGCTCAGGTGTCTCAGGTGCTTCCGCAAGCCAATCAGAGCTCTGGACAGAGTCAGAACGGACAAGTGGCTTCAAGCCCCGCCTCCTCGCAGGCCCCCGCCTCCTCGCAGGCCCCCACTTCCTCACCTCCTTCGGGGTCAGTGTCTCGCTCCTCCCTCTCCCTCCCACTGGTCACTGAGGAACAGCGAGGGACACCAGCAGCTGTGACCACGAACGGAGATGCAACTGGAGGTCAAACGGCACAGGTGAGGTGACCATGGCTCAGTAATCAAAGTAATGAGTAATATAGGAAATGAAAAAGTAATCAACTACTTTATTGTCCTATTTTAAAATATCACTCGAACACATTCAAATGTAATCCGCTTAAAAAAGTTTAAACCTTTTGTAATTTGATTATTCAATTTAATCGTTTAAGTTTTTATTCCAGCTATTTTTAGCTTTTCAATTCTTTGATTTTCATTCTACATTATGAATAAAATTTGGATGAAACATTTACTTTTCTTACAATTCTCAAACATTTATGAACATAAAAAATGTTGTTGCTATTGTTGAATTGCTTTGTAGGCAAAGCAGGTGATTGGTTCCCTGAAAAGAAAAGCAGATTCTAATTCAGCCAATGATGAAGATGGCCCCGCCCCCCCACGGCTACAGCCAATCAGAGATCACGCCTCAGTGCTTCCAGCCAATCCCACTGCTGCAGGTAATCACACAGCAACATGGATGTGACCTTCACCAGCGTGACCACGGTAAAAACAGCACTGACCTCCCCCCCCTGACTTCTGTGTCTGCAGACTCTGGAGCTCCGCCCCCATCCTCCTCCTCGCCCTCCCTCCTGCTGTCGGTGTCCCGAGGCGTCGGCGGGCAGGGAGAGCGAGCTCCGCCCCCTCAGGCCGTGGTCAAACCACAGGTTCTCACTCACCTCATTGAGGGCTTCGTTATCCAGGAAGGGGCGGAGCCTTTCCCGGTGCGTCCACAGGATTCATTGTTCTTAACACATGTGGGTGTGCTGACACTCATTTCTGCCTGTCGGTGTTTGATTGACAGGTGTGTGGGCCAGTGAAGGACTCAGCTGACGAAGAGTTGACCAATGACAGCCCGGACACCAACCAATCAGAGACTGTTACTACGGCAACAGGTAGCAGCCAAGCAGCTCTGCAAACAGCCAGTCGTCCCGTCTGAGAGCGAAAAATCAAAATTCAGAACGACACCGTCTGAGGTCATTTAAAGAAGGAGGCTGGTGTCAAATTACCTTCAGTTGACGTTGGCTTTGAGCTTTATGAGACCTTGGAGCTTCATATTTTAAATCTTCACTAAGAACGAATCATATTGCTCTTACTGCTGCCCAGGAGTTCTCATTCTTGTTTCAGTAGCTTCATAAAGGTTCTCATTCTGTCACGTGAAGGTTTTTTTTTCATCTGTGAATCATAGAAACTTTAAACAAGCTGCAGCCCTGAAAATGACCAACGTGCTGATTTATTTACACCTGAGTCCAGCTGGAGTTTGACCACCTGCTCTGTTGTCTCTCTGAACTCTCCCCTCAGTGCTGAAGTGTGAGTACTGTAAAAACTTTGCTCCTGCCAGCCAGTTCAGAGGCACCAAAAGGTTCTGCTCCATGTCGTGTGCCAAGAGGTACTTTCAACACGCATGAAAATACACTGAATATACAACGGAGGCCATCTGAGAAAAACTATCGCCACATCAATAAACTCCTGTTTGAACTGTAACTAACTCATGATGGGAACATTCTTCATGTTGTGCTCTGGCCGGCATGAGCATTAACGGCAGAAGAAAAGCACTCACTTTTTCCACTTTTACTCGTCTTTCAAGGAGGAAGAGCTTTCCGCTCGCACTGAGCGAATGTCAGCAGAGAGCGTCTCCTGCTCTATGTGACATTAGCATTAGCCTGCCTTCATTACAGCTGTGATGAGTGTTAGCAGCCTCAAACAAACGGGAGCTTCCTGTTGTTGGTGCAAAAATCTCACATCTAGATTTTGAAGCATCTTCCCCCCCACTGACTTCCTCATGTGTTACTCTCAGATGGTTGGAGTTGTATAATTCACAGCATGTGTGCGTTTCATTGTTGTGGTTGATTTTTGTGTGAAGGTTTCACTTCCTTTTTGTTGTGGAAAACAACCAGCATGAAGTTCAGTTAAACTGTTTCTGTGTTTATCACCTTAAATTCAGATCATGATGTAAACAACAAGCTGTTTGCATCATTTGAAAGAACGTCATCGTCGGCGTGCGAATTTACACCTGCTCCTGCTTTGCATTTTGTCCCTTTGCTGTGTGTGCGTGCGCTCCTCGTATGGTGCAAAGGGACACAGACTGTTGCTCGTCCTTGCTTCAGTACCGTATATGTCACTCTTTGTCTACGATACAGTATGTATTGGTTCCCCAGGTACAACGTCAGCTTCAGGCAGCACCCCTGCGTGCGTCAGCGGCAGAACCCGCCTGCGGACCAGGACCGAGCCCGGGGCCACCTCTCCAATTCAGACGAGGAGGGCGGCGTCACCAGGAGGAGGGTGCCCCGCAGGACGAGCTCTGAGATTGCCAGCGCCAAGATAGCGGGGAGACCACTACCTGCCAAGGTGAGGCGGCGCGGGGGGGAGGAGAGGGGACGGGGAGCTGCAGGCGTGCTGTCAGGAGCAGCTGAGCTTGTTGGGGCTCCTCGGGTCCGATCACCGCTCCCGTCTCGCCTGCAGTGTCGTTCCGAGTCGAGCCATTCGGACGAGGAGTCCAGCGGCGAGGACGAAGAAGACGACGCCATGTCCCTCTCGCCCGCCTCCTCCACCTCCTGCCACCAGGCGGCACCACCTCCACCTTCGCACCCAACGGAGGCTCCACCGCCCGGCTGCCTGCCTGCCAGTCCAGCTCAGTGGGGGGTGGAGGAGGTGTCACAGTTCATTTCCTCACTGCAAGGTTTGAACTCCTCCCTCGTCTGATATAAAACAGAACTGATAACTGATGAATAAAAACTTCTGAATAAAAAGTAGTAATTATCACATTTAAAAACTGGAGGAAAGAAATGTAAGCTTGATGTTTTGAGCCTGTTTATGTGTGACATGTTTGGTCATTGCTCCTCCGTGTTCCTCCTGCTGTGTTTGACCTCGCTGTGTCGCGCCTCCCCAGGCTGTGAGGACCTTGCCTCCCAGTTCCAGTCGCAGGAGATCGATGGACAGGCTCTGCTCCTGCTGAAGGAGGAGCACCTCATGTCCACCATGAACATCAAACTAGGCCCCGCCCTCAAGATCTGCGCTCATATCAACAGCCTGAGAGACTGAAGAGCGGCGCCGTCCCGCTGTAGGAGCAGCCAGTCGGCCGCAGGCCGGATCCTGATTCCTGCAGCTGAATGTATGAAGGCGGGACTTTCACTGCTGCTTCTCTTGGCTCCCGTCTGTCCAGTTCGTCTCGAGAAGACGCTTCAAGTCCCCGGAAAAGCTTCTTTTGCCCCCGATGAATCAGTGCAGTGAAAAACTGCATCGAAGAAGGTCTTGAATGTATTTTGAAGGCAGTAACGACTCTTCAGTCCACAGCACTTGCACAGGAGTTGCATCATTTACAGGTTATTACAAACACGCTGCTCGCTGTGACATTCTGCCCTTTTATTTGAACCTGATCTAAGTTAAGGGAACATACAGGTTTTGAGTTTCTTCAGTTAGAACTTGGAGGTTTCGTGTTCCCAGTTAAGCACTTTTCTTTTTGTTTGAAGTTGTTCTCATTGTTAAAGCTCCAGGAAGCCGCGATCGACACCCGCAGTGTCCCAGAGGAGCATATGCACACATTTCTGACATGTGTCATGATTATTATTATTATTATGCGTCATAACGTATGAATGGTAGCACTTTTATTTTGAAAGGAGCTGATTCTGTAACAGGGTATTGTGAGAGTCCTGGCTCGAAACATGTCAGACGGGAGGGAAGACCAGGCGACGTGTTGCTCTCGCGGTCGCCTTCGTTTTAATGGTCGCTGCTCAGCGGCTTCGTCCTCTGTGCAGCTTCTCGCTCTGTTTCCTGCAACTGTGTTTGTGAGGTTTTTTCTGCTGAACTTCCTGATCTGTGCCACAGCAGCAAAGTGCTCGAGCGCAGGTGCGCTTTGATTTGTGTCCTGACTTACAGAAAAAGACGCGTCAAAAACGTGCTGATGTAGAAAATAAGCTGTGGATTTTAAAGTGTCTCTACTCTTTAGAGACAGAACGAAAGGAAGCTACATGAGGACCTACATCTGTGAGTGAATGAATGAATGAATGAATGAATGAAGACCATCACAGCTATACTGTAATAAGTGTAAAGTTCTGCCTTTGAATAGTATTTAAATGCACATTTGTTTGCCTTGTTTCAGCTTCTTACTGTAGGACGTTCCTCATGTTCTCTGTGAACCTTGTGGCCTTTTTCTCACTCGTCTTAGTTTAGATGAGGATCGTCTGTTTTTCTACCTGCTTTTCATATCATTCCTTGTTTTATATTAGCGCTTACCTTTTTTTTTTGTAACAAATGATCCTTCAAGCAGTGACGAGAGAAGCATAAAAAAAAGTGTGAGTGAATCGTAGCAACATTGAAGGAGACTTGCCGTCTTCCTCCTCATCTTCCGTGTTCCTCCACCAGTGTTTACCTTCTAGCTAGCTGTCCTTGGCTTTGGTGTCAGTGAGTGTGCTTTTACAGTATTTTCTTTCAAAAAGGATGATAATCTTTAATAGCTGCGTGTTTCTATTTCTCAGCCTCACCATGACTTTTTTTTTTAATCCGCAGGTTCCTTTAAAGACTTGAACCACAACTTCTGGGTTAATTTAATTTCCCTAAAAGTAGCACTTTTCTGAAAAAAAATGGCAGCAAAATGTTTTTTCTTTCCTCTTTTTATACAAAAAACTAAATGTGTGTGCTTACAATAATCTGAAAACCTGCTTAAACCCTGGAGAGGTTGATGCTTCATGGAAATAAATAATCAAGGAAGTATTTGGAAGTTCCACCCTGATTTTATTCCTGTGTGTGAATTCTTCATTGGTTCTTTTTAGCTGACAAATGGCAACAAGTCACAGAAAGTTTTCACATTGTGTGGTTTTGCAGCCATTTTATGGTGCCTTCAATTTATGGTGCCTTGTTGTACACATGTACTATTTTTAAAATTCTTACATTTTTTATAACTTCAAAGAAATTATACATTTTAAACTAATATATTATTTTAAAACAAAACAATTGTGCATCAACACTTAATAAGTGTTTGATTCTTCAACATCTTGAACGACACAGTCCAAAACACAGACGACATATATCCACAGGAGAAGTTCATACTCGGACTGCTGACAATCGACGCTTCAATCAGTTCACGTATTCCTGCCGATGTCCCGCCTCCTTCAGGTGCACTTAATTGGGTCGATGTTGCAGCTCAGCCAATCACAGCACAGCGTAATTGTATGCCTCTCCGTATCCCGCCTCACGCAAGTACCTCTCAATGTTGATTGGTCGGGGCGCTCTGAGCACAGTCCTCCCATTGGCTGATTTCTCTCCAGCCAGAAGTTTGTTGCCCAAGTCGGACACTGACAGGCGGTTTTCCGAGTTCCAGCGGCAGCAGGAGCGGATAATGGCGAAGCTGCGACGGAGGACAAAGTCGAAGTCAGACAGTTTTCAGACGTTTCAGCAGAATTAGAAGTTGAATCGAACCGTACCGGCGGAACCGGAGGTCCTTCAGTTGTTGAATGTTTGGTGATAAAACTTCGTTTTTTTTAGGATGACAGGTTTAATCTGGAGTGTTCTAACGTTACACTTAGTCAAGGGCGTAATTTTAGGGGTGGACGGTAGGGACACGTCCCTACCAAAATTAAAAATTAAAAAATCGCGGAGACTCGCGCTTCCGAAGGTTGTGTTCGAGTTGCTTATAAGTTGTGGGAGTTGTAAGAAGTCCTGACAAGAGAAATTGCCATCACTCATTTAAGCAGCCACGCCATGGCGTTTTTTTACGGTCACTAAAAACACGTCAACTTTTAGATGTGCTCCTTTGAAGGACTTTTGTGTCCCCACGAAAGTCAAAATCAAACCTACGCCGTTGGTTAGTTATTGCTACTTTACTGAATACGTTTGCCAGACACTTTCAGCCAATGTATATTTTTCAAGTTTACAATCAATCAAGCAGGGGCAGTAAAAGGAGGGTTGGAGCAGCAGGAGGAGGAGGAGGAGGAGTAGCCTTACAGGGAGCTGGAGCAGCCGGCAGGACGCTGCAGGTGGTTTCCTCTCTGGAGGTGCTGAACAAGGTCAGTGGCCAAAACCTCAGCGAACGGAGCGTCACCTGAACACAGACAGCAGGGTGAGACGGACTGACAGACTGCAGGGGCGCTGTGGGCTCGAAGGGTTAACACAGACTCACCCAGAGTGACCATCTCGTAAAGCAGGACACCAAAAGACCAGCTGAGGAGAGATCGGAGAAATGATCATCCATCCATCCATTCATCCATTCATCCATCCAAAGGACTGGGACACTCACACGTCTGCCCGTGGGCTGACCATCCTCCTGGACAGCACCTCGGGAGCCTGCCATTTCTTCAGCTCCATGTCCTCCACCTCCCCTGGAGAGCCGGCCTCCCTCTGCCTGCGGTAGGCGGGGCCAAGCCCCCACAGCTTCGCCGTCAGGTCCCGGCCCACCAGCACGCTGCGAGCGCCCACGTTACCATGGACGCAGTTCCGACTGTGCAGGTACTTCTAGAAAACGTAGCGGCAGACACGAGGGACTTAGAGGGAAACATTGGTGGGGTGGGGGGTCGTTATACAGACAGAGCTCGCCCACCAACCAGAGCAGAGGACACCTGTCCTGCCATGGTGAAGATGGTCTTCTCGGTCATGTGCTGTGAGCCAGCGTTTTCCTTCAGGGAGACGAGAAGGAAGGACACATTTAGACAGAAACGAGCCTGAAGCCCCTCTGACAGAGAACAGTGAAGTACCTCTGAGCTACGACATGATGCAAACTCTCACTTCAGCCTCTGCCTGAAAGGTTCAACATTATGTGTGATAAGTATCAGTTCAGAGTCAGGGTCTTTCAGCACACCAGGCCACCTCCACAATGACAACACACTCCAAACTGTCGTCAATCAAAACAGTAAGAAAATGTTTCACTTTTTAGTGAGTCACACAAACAGATGTTTAAAACATAGAGGCTGGTAAAACTGCAGGAAACCAAACAGATGAGGAACTTTTCACCAAACTTGGTGGAAAAACTCAGCAGCTCCTGCTTCTTTTCTGTGGTTATGTTTCCCTTTGCTGCCTCACAGTGGCAGACCAGTGTAACTACACTCAGCACAGTGTCTGGTCACTCCTTCACTTTTTAATGAAACTGTTTGAGCTTCAGAGTTCAGCCAAATATTTCACACTTTATTCTAATTTTAGTTATTGTGTCGGAAGGTTTTTTTCTCACCGTGTGATTTCTGCTTTTTTTCACCCACTGATTAGTTTTTTTTGCCAACCTGAGTTTTTTATCTGTCTGTGTTTTTGTTGAATAACTTAAAAGTCTCTAAAAGATTTGGAGGAAATTTGCAGGCTGGTGAGTGTTAGTGCCATGAAAAAGGAACCTGACATTTCTGAGATGTTTTGCTCCTCCTGAGAGTTCAGTGTGCAAGAGGTTAAAGCAGGAAAGGTCAGCAGGGTCTCTGCGGAGGTTTGCGCTCTCCATGTGCTTCTCGTGTTGCACATTTTGATACTCAAAACCTGAGACGGTGCCGGGTGCAGTGATTCATCGGCACGCGGGATATAAAGTCCTATAAATAGCCGTGTGAGAGCCGCGCAGCATTCCAGTCATCGCTCACCTGCCACACCTGTTCTGTTGTGTGTGTCCTGTGTGTGTAACGTGTTTGTGTACCTGTCTGCACCTCCACAGGAAGCCCAGCAGATCTCTGTACTGCAGCTCCTCCATCACCATCATGAGTGGTGGCCGCACTGAAACCACCCCCAGCAGCGCAGGTAAGAAGGGGTGTGGCCCCAGCCGCGACACAAAGGAGGCGAAACCAAGAAAGTGGCGCTTCTCCCTGCTGCTCGCCGTGTCTGTGGAGGCAGGCGGATGAAGGCGTGTCTCGGAAAGGTTTCACTGCGCAGGCACAGAGTGCAGCTTGACCGGCCTGGCGTTACCTTTGAGCGCCCGCAGCACCACGCCCCTGTTCTCCATGCGGGCCCGGTACAGGGTCACTGCCTCGTTCGGCCTGGCGGAGAACGAGTGAGGCAACGGCGTCACCTGGCTGAAGGCTGTGCGCTGCCTCTCCCTTAGCACCGGTGGCGACGGCGGCGGCGGTGGCGTGGCCAGAGTTGGCCGCACGTTTCGCTGCACTGGTTGCACGGACATTGGCAGCTCCTCGTGTTCCAGCGGGTTGATCCCAGGGGGCGCTGTGGAGCGAGCCAAGCTGGTCACAGGCGAGACCAGAGTAAAAGAACGCTTGTCTTTGTGTTTTCCTTTGGCCGGCGGGACCTACCGTCGATGCCACGTAGGTGGCGTCTGTCATGGCGGTTGTGGTTGGGATGGTGGTTATTCTGGTGAGGACGATGATTATGATGATGATGGTGGCGCTGCTGGTCCCTCTGTGTGTGTCTGTGGGATGAGCTGTGGTGGCGCTGTGTCACTTTGACCCGCCTCTGCTTCACTTGAGGGCAGTACAGCAGGATGAAGATGATGATGAGTGTGATGAAGGTGCCGATGAGGAGCAGCGAGGGCACGATGATCACCGCCAGCTGATGCTCCCGTGCAACTGAGGGACACACGAAGTGTCTCGTCTCACACTCACTGCTTTGATGTCCAGAAGATTCAGAAACTACTTGCAAGCACGGGAACAGACACGCCCCTCAGCGGGCGCACTGGGTGGGTCAGCGCCCGCCTGTCTGCTCGGTGCTTTTCAGTGTGGACACTCTGATTCAGCAGTGGCGTCTGTTTGCAGTATCAACACCCGCCCTCCCCGTTCTCCCCCTGCAGCTCCGCCCCTCCGGCCGCCGCCGGCTTTCGCTCGTGGCCGTGCTTGCGGGGGTTTGCGAAGGGAGCAGCTTCAGTTTCACTGCTCTCAAACAGGATGAACGTGCTGGCTGCCAAACAGGTCGCACCTCCTGGTGACTCCGTAGTCCTCCTGCTCAAGACCTCCTCCTGCATTCGCAGCCCTGCTGACGCGTCCTGACACGGGCACGCGATCCCGGTCAACGCGCCCCTTGCCCACGTCCCCACAATCACACCAAGCAGACGTCACTTCTGGTGGCAAACTTGAGACTTTCAGCTGATTTGAACAGGCTGATTTTGATCATTGTGGGTCAGTTGGAAAAAAGTTTGAAAATGTCGTAAAGGTATTTTGGTTTTTTGACATCGATGTTAAAAAGATTGTAGCTTTTACTAATTGTTTCTATTTTTTTTTTTTTTTACTTCATATTTATTTATGATCCTTCACACCCACTCACTCAGAGGAGATCCTGGACTTGTGGTTTTGAAGCTAGTGCTACATTGTTGTCATGAGGATAGGAGCTCATGCTTACTCAGTGCTGCCACCTGCTGTTCAGTCCCTGATTTCAATGTTGATTGTTTTTGTTTGTAATGGCCAGTAACCATGCAGGCTACTTTAGCTAACACGAATCATGTCTAACATTCGCCCCCCCAGCATGTGAACGCTGCAGAAATCTGATCCATCATCTCGTTCTGTCACTGAGAAGTTTGTTTGCATTTAGGTGTGTCTCAGTTTGACATGAATCAGTTTGAGACTCTTCGGCCGCTATGTCTCTACCAGAACCCCTGAGTAGTAGTGTGGACACAGCTCAAAGCAGTGACAGAAGTAAGACGTAAGGGGGTTGGACAGACAAGGACAGAAAGGGAGAGAAATGAGGAGGAGGAGGGGTCGCCATGGCGACCAGGTTCTTACTGCAGAGCTTGTCGTCCGACGAGCACTCGGTGGAGTTGGAAGACATGCTGGTGAGGAAAAGGCATGGACACGTGTTACTGTCAGGAAGACGGGGGACGTCTCACAGCGGCCGTCCCAACATTCACTACCAACTGACCCTGACCGGCCGAAACATTATGACCCCTGGAGGCCTGTGTCATGGCTCCTGTTAGTGGGAGGAGTTGGAATGAACATTTGGTTATCAGAGTCATGAAGGAGGTGTGACGACTGCACGTGACTTCAACTATCACGAAGTCCCATTGTTTGTAAAGTACCTGTAGGACTGTGAGGAGCTCAGCAGAGGAAGTTATAGTTCAAAACAGCCAACAGGAAGTCGAAGGGGGAAATGACAATTGAGCCGGGTGGTTATTATTAAAAAAAAAACAAAACTGCCAATCTGCCAATCGTGTGTCAGTAGGAACGCGTGTTGTTTTCATCACATCAGCTCTGAGGTTGTGACGACGATGATGGTGATGATGACGGTCAGCTCGTAATAACCAGCATCAGAAGACCAGCAATGAAGGAAGTACCTGAGTGCAGCTGCTTCTGACTCTTCAGCAGGAAAAAGACACTTTAGTTCTGCTTTTGTTGTCAAATTGTTCATTAAACAGCTGTTTTATGTGAAGAGGCAGAAACCAGTCGCAGCACGGACGCGTGTCACGTTGAGCCATCACGTTACTCTGAATGCAAAGTCATCGTGAAAAATTACTAGTTTGTGTTACCTGCACATGTACGCACACCCTCACAGAGGCTCAGTGGTATTTGGTGACACACACATGCACGCACGCACACACAGACAGACGCCATTCTTTGACCCTGATGTTGTGATGGATTTCACTGAACTGCCTCGCCTGCATTCTGCTCTCACAGTCCAATAAACTCATCAGCACACACACAGGCACAAATTGCAGTGTTGGTTGAGGCATGCGGCCGTTTGTTTGTTAGGCTGAAAAAACAATCATACTGAATCACAACACCTGATCCTAAAAAGCTGGGGAGTTGTGTGAATGTGAAAAAAGTGACAAGTTACACGTCCGTCTTAGAATCACTTCAGTGGACAGATGTTCAGAGCTTTTACTTTGAAAGGTAGAAAGAAAACCCTCCTGAGGACTGAATTTGTCACCCGCAGTTTGTTGTGGTTTCAATCGGGCAACCTCGGCAGAGTCTTACCTGGCGCCTCTGTTCAGGTGTTCAGGTGTCAAACACGAGACTGCAGGTGCCCACAGCATGCAGTCTGTCCCCCTGGGAGCCACAGAAGCAGATGTCCATCCAGGTCCGCCTGCTCGGCGTCCATCGCATCCCTGTCGGTGTGAATTTGGGAGTCGGACCTGCAGGCACACCGAGCCGTCCTGCCGCGCTGCTGTTCTGCGGTCACTGACGGGTTGTTTGGCGTCTGTGCCTCACTCGCAGGTTGGCCACGCCCCCTCCCCCTTGCCTCCGTCCAACACGTTTTTCCTCGTCGCCCTTATTGCCTCTTCACGGCCTGCAGCCGCCATTGTGTGCTCTCTGAACAAGGACTTGCATGTTTTTGTGTGTGTGAGTTTCTAAACCAGCTGTTAAACTTGAGTGGCGAGAAGTGAGCGAGTCGGTGACGTGATCGCTGTGGTATGTGGACCAGGAGAGCTGCGGTTCATGCTGACAGGCTCCATATTCCTCAGTTTTAGTTCACCTGCTTTTAAGTTTCCAGGTGTTTGAACATCACTCCGTACTCTCACGGTGCGGCTGCTCTGTTGGATACGTCTTATATTCAGTCACACTGACAGAAGTAACAACGAGCTGGTTAAGTTAAGAGAGTGACTCGCTCTAACTTATCGGCTGTATTTGGACTTGAAGTTGTGATAAACCACAGGTGGCCTGACCACACCTGCACCCTGCTGTGCTGACACGCCCACACCACTGATCTGAGGTCAACCTCCACCAGGCTCCGCCTCCACACTGGGAAACGGGGAAACGAGCGTCCATCAAATCACTGCTTCATAATGTTGTGTGTGTGTGTGTGTGTCTGTGTATCTGTGTGTTCTGGCGGGGCATCCACACTGGTAACACTGAGACAGTCGGCGAGCGGCGGGTTTATTTTTGGGTCAGTGACGGTGTGTCGATGGCCGCAGATGCGTCGCAAAGGAAGGCTCTGAGATACAAGCAGACGCTGGTCAGTGTTCGCCTCCGTTCGTCTCTGCTTCTCACTCCGTCCGTCTGTCTGTGTGTGTGTGATTAAACACCTTATTGTCTGTGTCTATTTGTGTGTGTGTGAGTTGTAAACATGGTGAAGACCAATTAGCTGATGTTTTACAACAGGGTCCCACACACACGGTCATGTGACAGGTGTTCAGAGAGCCTGCACCTCCTTCACCCATGATCTTAGTGTGCCAGTGCGCACACGCACGCACACACACACAGCCACATCGTGGCTGCCTGCTTGCTTTGCTGCAGACCACCTGTCAGCTGCTTCTTACAGCCTCAGCAGGTTCGAACATGCAGGAACCACGTTTGTGCATTTTAGTGACTGCAAGTTTCCTGGTGGGGCTGGATTGCGTTTGTGTGATTGTGCATGGCTAAGTGAGGGTGTTTGTATTCAATAACCACTTGAATAGGAGCAACTGCGTTTGATGTTTTGCATGATTTCTGCTTTAAAATGAAAAATTGGACTGAATGAGAGTTTATGTAAACTCATCAGAAAGTCACACTCCTAATGTGCTGCACATGAACGCTGTGTCACCGTTAGCATCAGTGAGCTAAGTGGCTGAGTAAGAGGGTGGAGCCTGATCCTGCACCTGCGCCAGTGTGACTCTGCCCTGCCCACCTGGACACTGGGTAACTCCCTCCCATCTTTGATTCACCTGAATGTTACAGTGAAGCCAAACACTGGCGGATACACACACACTGCCAACCAACGTACAAAAACAAGGGCCTTCAAAATAAGAAGTTCTCCAAATGTGCCTGAGATTCATCAGTGTAACAAAGCCTCACGAATCTCACATCCGTGTTGGTGAACATAACTTCACCTGATGGACTTTTGTTTGTGTTTCCTGCTTTGCTCTGAGCGCTCTGCGCCAGAGCGCGGCCAAACAAGCAGCTCGTATCCACACTGAAAATGCATGAACGCTTAAGCGCGTGTGGCTTGTCATGAATCACCGGGCAGTAAAGATGTTTCACTGCAGCGTCCTGAGAGATTTGTCGGGACGGGCCGGCGTGTTGATTGGCTGGAATGTGCGAGCGGCTGAACACAGGGACCTATAGAAGTTCATAGCTTCTGAAATGTAACACCTGGGACGAGTCCCTGCCGTGTGTGTCTTTGATGTGTCTGTCTCTGATGTCTCCACTGGAGCAGCTCTGTGACCACACGCAGCACTTTCTCCACTCTGACCTCTTTTTGCAATAAAAGTGACGAGAGGCCGCCAACGTGCGGGCGCGTCGCTCTGCAGGCTGCTGCCATGTTGGAATGTGTGTCGTGTGTGTGTGTGGATTTAAACCCTCCTCTATTTTAGGAGACATTCGTGTCCGTCAGGTGCCACTTCAAATGACGGCTAATCACGGCCGCTTGCATGTTCACATCAGAGGGCCTCTCAATGACATTGACGTCACAGCGTAGAAACTGAACCAGGATGGACGGAGGAATGAAAGGGTTAATTCGCCTCCAGCAGGTGCACTGATAATCGGTGCTCTCGTGCTGGTCTGACGCATAAATCTTATTAATGTCGATTGTCGACTGCTTTCTTTTTGGGGAGTTTCCCGCCCTCCTCACTTCCCGTCCCTTGAACGTGGAAGATCGAGAGGAACCGAGGAGCTTGATGAAGCACTGGAAGGTTCACTGATGGTGGCGAGGTGTGGGGAAGCGTAACGGGGAATATTGGATTCGCCGCGGTGCTAATTTTAGCTCCGAGTTGTGTTTCAGCGGCGAAGGGAGAAAGGAAGAGGAGCAGGGAGCAGCGAGGAGGAAGCAGGCTGAATGAGTGAGTGGAGGCGCTCAGGTTTCATGGAGCGAAAACATGGAAGAGGTAAAGTGGGGACGGAGAGCGAGCGGCAGCGCCACCTGTCAGGTGTGCGTGCGTGCGTTAGTGAAGCAGCTGAGTCAGACGGTCCTTACAGCTCCACACACACCCAGCAGCCTGTCACTGGTACACACACACACGGAACATTAGTCTGAGCAGTGACTGCGTCCTTTCAGCATGTTTGTCTCCTTGAATATACAGTCTGGTGTTTCTGTCATCTTGACTTCCTGGGAGGAATGCTAATGCTCCATGTTGCACCCACAGTGTGATGCACAGCGTTACTGCAGAGCTGCTGTTCGGTTTGATTGTTCAGTAGTTTGTTCCTCGGTGGATGAGCGCCAACCTCTGACCTCTGACCTCCACACTCCAGGCGCCAAGTCGCCCCATAAAGTACCGCCAGCAAACCGCTCATTTTGTCGTTGAAGCTTCACAGATTGTCACTAAGAGGCTCTCGGATCTGCCAAAACATCACAGTGAAGCCAAACGCTGGTGAGCACTCTCACTCATACAAAATGTAGATGCAGGAGCTTTCAAAATAAAAGCCCTGGGCAGTCTGATCCAGGGTGTCGAAAGTGTCTTGTTCAGGTTTCGTTTCACAGTTCTATTTCTGTCCATCTGTTATATCAAAGTGCTGCGTCAGCGGAGTCTGTTTACTATCTGAATACTCGACTCGGGGGCGCGTGTGACATCAGGACAAAGCGGAAGAAGAAGGTGGTGTCGTGAAGCGAAAGCGCCAGGCGTTGTGTCGCGAATGTCTTCCCCAGATGTCCTTGCAGCATTCATGGACTGTGTCCAGAGGGGATAAACGGAGAGGCAGACCATGTTTCCATTACAGCTGTTTGGGTCTCTACGTGGGCGGCTCTTATCTTTGGAGCAGCCCGTCTGTCACCCCGCCAAAATAAGACTTCTAGCTCTTTTGTCAGAACTCACCTGTGTGTGTTCCGATTGGGACTGCTCAGCTCTTCTCACCAAGACGCGACTCTGTTTTGGTCATTTCAGTTGCAAGTTAGCTCTGCTCAGCGCTCTCGTGACATCATCAGGGTGCGTCACACACATGCTTTGAAGCTGGACTCATCTTGCTTTAAAACTTCAACCAATCAGGTGGAAAAGAGCACCTACTGGGGCAAACATCTAACGCTAAATAACTAACAGCAAAACCCTGAAAAGTGAGCGGAGTCGAGCCATGTAGAGCCGAGTTGGTACGTTTCCAGCCATCCTGAATAACTCTCGTGTTGTACTGTCATGTGCAGCTCTATGGGGAGTACCAGGAACACCAGGGAGGCTCCGGCAGGCGGGAGGCCACGCGGCTGCTGACCGAAAGGCAGATCAAAAAACATGGCAACCATCACCGCAGCCACGGCCGGGCGCGGCACGGGCGCCGTAACCATGGCCAGAACGGGTACCACGCCCGCCACGGACACCCGCACAGCCTCCACAGCAGGCACAGGAACCGGCGCCAGTCCAACATGGAGACGGAGGCCGCCGAGGACGGGCAGCCGGCCGAACCCGAACTGACGGCGTCCATGAAGAAAAAACGCTCCTACTCCAAGTGCAGAGGTGAGCCGCTCCCAAGGAGGTGCAGGGAGCTCTGCTGAGGACGCCACCCCTCCTGTTGACCCAACCCCCCCATCCTGTCCTGTGTGTGTGCCTTCAGACTGTGTGGCACGGGTGCAGCGGTTTCTGGTGACCAGGCTGGGGGAGGACTGGATCTTCCTGGTCCTGCTGGGCATCACCATGGCTCTGGTCAGCTGGACGATGGACTACGCCAGCGCCATGAGTCTCCAAGGTAGCCGCCCCGTCTGACTGCCTTTGCTTGTCTTCCTGTTAACCTTTGACCCCCTCTTCCCTGTGCTTGGTCCCTCTCCAGCCTATAAATGGATTTACAGGGAGCTGCGTGGGAACGTCCCCCTGCAGTACCTAGCCTGGGTGTCCTACCCCCTCACGTTCATCCTCTTCTCCTCTGTCTTCTGTCACTTGGTCTCCCCTCAAGCTATCGGTGCGTGGCAGCGTCTTGGTTTCTCTGTGCTCGTCTTCCTCGGTCTGCTCGAAAACACCGCGGCTTAGCTGGCCTCTGTCTCCCAACACCTTCAGGTTCGGGCATCCCGGAGTTGAAGACCATCCTGAGAGGCGTGGTGTTGAAGGAGTATCTGACCCTCAAGGCCTTCGTGGCGAAGGTCATCGGGCTGACGGCGGCCCTCGGCAGCGGCATGCCAGTGGGCAAAGAGGTGAGCGCTGCCCCGCCTCCTCTGCTGTGCTTGGCTTGCTCCTCACATCAACGAGTTTGTACTGTTTGTCTTCACTCAGGGTCCGTTTGTTCACATCGCCAGCATCTGTGCTGCGGTGCTCAGCAGGTTCATGTCTTTCTTCTCTGGAGTTTATCAGGTGAGCTGCAGACAGGAAACAGCTGCTTTAGAAGGCAGAAGGTGCAGGTAGAGCCGCTCCTCATCACTGTGGTTTGAACGCTGCCGGTCCTCTCTGGATCAGTAGAATCCATACTGTTACACGGACATCCTGACGGTGGGCTGTGCTGTGGGCGTCGGCTGCTGCTTCGGCACGCCGCTCGGAGGTACGCCGCCGCCGCTCCTCCTCTCACTAACCTCCATCTTCTTTACAGGACAATAAGTTGTTTACCAGTCCGTCAGGTTTGTTTACCCGGTGCCTCCGAGACAGTTTAAAGTCCTGCTGAGTCACCTCACAGATTACAACACGTGATCTGCCTCTGGTTAAGTGGCAGCATTAAAACATAATCATCCATTGAGTAGGATCTGTAATGTTCTTCTGAGTTTAGATGTTTTACTGCAGATTAAAGTATCTTCAATGTGAGTCTCGTTGTTTGCGTCTCCTCCTGGCTCACCATTGCGCTTCCCTCCTCCTCCTCTAGGGGTGCTCTTCAGCATCGAGGTCACCTCCACCTACTTCGCAGTGAGGAACTACTGGCGAGGATACTTCGCCGCCACGTTCAGCGCCTTCATATTTCGAGTCTTGTCCGTGTTCAACAAAGATGCAGGTGCGAGCAGCGGAGTGAAGATGTCCTGTGTGTGTCTCTGCTATGTTCCTCCTCTAACATCCACAAGAGGGCGCCCTCACACTAATATCCTCCAAGCAAAGTGTCTGATCCTCATAATGACGCGGCTGTATGATTTGTCCACAGGGCGGCGCTGTCATCTGAGTTTTTTTCTCGCTCTTAACGGATTGCTTTGAGTTATTGACTCTGTTTGATTAGATCTCCTTCCTGTGAGACACTTTGTGACTTTGCTTTTGTGCAAATTGTGTTTTTATGTTGAATTGTGTTTTAACATCCCAATTGGCATAAAAAACAGACAGATGGAACAAATAAGAGATCTTTCTCTTCTGCGATTTTGGATTTAAAACAAAGCAAACAAATCCAGAGTAAATAAACAAGAGTTTTATTCATCAGTTAGCACAAACTTCTTCTTTAAAGGGACAGTCCGTCCTTTTTCCTCCTCAAAACTTCCAAAAATCAACTGAGCAAAGAATGAACAACCTGAGATCTGCAGTGACTCACTGCTGCCCCCTGGTGCACAGAGTGGCACCAGTGTTTACAGACTGTAGCTTTAAACGTTTTTATTTCCTGCACGCTTCGGGTCAAAACTCAGCGTTTTAAGTTAATTTTTAATTCCTTTCCTCCCAAACATCAGACGGATCATGTGACTAACGTGGTGACGCGATTTTTTCTGACCAGCTTAGTAAACGTCCGCATCTCCTTCTAGTCACCATCACCGCCCTGTTCAGGACAAACTTCCGAATGGACTTCCCCTTCGACCTGCAGGAGCTGCCGGCATTTGCCATCATCGGGTGTGTTTGTGTGTGTGTCTCTCTCTGCCTGTCCTTGTCTCTGCCTGCCACGTGTAGGACTTGACTCTTGCGTCTGTCCGTCCCGTGCAGGATCTCCTGCGGGTTTCTGGGTGCATTCTTTGTCTACCTGAACAGACAGGTGGTTTTGTTCATGCGGCGGCCCAACGCCATGACGCGCTTCCTCATCAAACAGTGAGTGTCTCTTGCTTCTGCATGGACGCTACTGGAGGTTCAGTGTCTGTCCTTTCCTGTCCCGTCCTGTCGTCCTGCGTCTCTTCATGATGGGGGGCCCATGCGGATGAGCACCTCCTTTCAACAGCGGTCTGACTTCTCCTTCTCTCCACTCTCCTCCTCAGCCGGCTCATTTTTCCCGCCGTGGTCACGCTGGTCATCGCAACGCTCACCTTCCCTCCCGGGTTCGGGCAGTTCATGGCGGGAGAGGTCAGTGGCGAGCAGGCGGCACGAGCTGAAGTTGTTTGACTGAAACCTGGCCACCAGTCTTACAGCGACTTCAGCACATTCGTCTTAGGTTGTTTCTATTCCACAACGTTTCCTGCTGATTCAATGCACTCAAATCTACAACTGAAAACAAAAAAGGCCCAAAAAATCCAAATCAAGGAAAGCTGCCTGTAGATTGATGTGACAGAGTTTGTACTTTGGTGAGCCATGTCTGCCTGCAGCAGAGTGTCTTTCAGGGGCAGAAGGTTGTAAAAAGCTGCGATTGTGTTAATTGCATTAACGTTCAGGTTACAGGCCGTCAGCGCTGATTCCTAACGTGTGAACCAAACACGCCGTTTTATTTAGAGCTTTCTGAACGGCAGCGTGCATCTGTAGTGGAAACATTCGGCATGCATGCACAAATGCACACACACATCGGAGCTGGTGGGCTGCAGGTGTTTGATCCTTTGTTAACTTGGAGACAGAAGTCATGAAGAGGTTTGGCTGCAGGAGACGATCTGGAATGGATCGTCCCTCAACCTCACACAGCGGCGGGGGGATTCAGGGGGCTCCATCCGGCCTCAATGGAAGCACCGGAGTGGAAGGATGCGGCTGACACTGGTCTTGTTTGTGTCCGGCGGCGGCAGCGGCGGCGTCCGGCAGATGCAGGAGGGGACAGTCTGCGACAGGCCTGTGTGAGCCCGTTCTGGAGGCTTTTATGCAAATTTGGAGCAAATTCATGAGTCATCGGAGGAGCGTGAGTCATGGCCGAGGCCACCCGCAGCTTCCTGGATGATTTCCTGCCTCTTTATCCCACTTGACTTTCTTCCTCTGGAGTTTGCGTGATTTTTACTGGATTTTTGTACATTTGCTTCCTTCCTCACCCTCAATAAGCTCCTCCTCCTCCTGCTGCAGTATCATACCTTCCACTTTTTTCTCCCATGTTCACAGTTTGTCTTTCATCTTAACTAATATGATAAATCCAACATGTACATCAGTGTGGCTCCAGTTCTCAACAATTTTTTAACTTCACCTCCTCCTTCCTCTCCTCCTTCCTCTCCTCCTTACTCCTCTTCCTTCTCCTCCTCCCACCTTCAGCTGATGCCCAGAGAGTGCATCAACTCCCTGTTTGATAACTTTACCTGGACGAAGATCTCGGGCTCTCCTCTTCCTCCTCCTGTGGGTCTCGGCCGCTCAACTGCCTGGCTGCACCCTGACGTCAGTGTCTTCATCATCCTCCTCCTCTTCCTCATCATGAAGGTCTGTGGCTGCTGCCGGGAAGTGTGTGTGTGTGTGGGGGGGGGGGGTGCGTGCACATGCTGACGTCAGCATTTTCGTCACCCTCACTGGAGACATTTGTTGCAGGTCACCCATATTGTGTGTTGGTGACGTGCGCGCCTGTGTGTGTGTGTCTGTGTGTTTTACCAAGGGCAACAGTGCTGGCAATTTGCCAGGAGTCCAAGCTTTCTTATACTGTCTTGAAAATGCACACACATATACACACACACACACACTCACACACTTGGACTTGTTCTGTCCACATCTGTCTGTCTGGACGTCTCCATCGTGCAGCTGAAGACATTGCAGGACGTCCCTCCTGACATCTGTCTCCTTGTGAGCTACGTGGAGGTTTGAGGAGGCATGTGACCTAGGGAACAATGATCCAGGGATTCGAACCAGCGACCTTCTGGTTAGACACTCATTTGATCCTGCGACCTTGATGGGAAGGAGCGAGTGGCGTTACGTGCCTTGACTGGAGCCCCGCCCCTCTCCTGTAGCGCATCACGTTGCAACCGAAAAAAGCTTTTCTTTTGTTTTTGCAGATGGGGGCTGAGGCGGGTTTAGGGCCTGTCCATCACTCCTGTTGCTATGCAACGCAGCATCGAGGCAGCGATGTAATTATTGTTCAGAGTGTAACGAAGGGTTTATTTTAGTTGTAAACAAAAACAGAGGACGGGGTGTTTGTTTTCTGTGTCGGGTTTTGTTAACTTGACTGCAGGAACATCCTCTCCTGCTTCAACCTTTCGCACGCTGGACTCTCTTAAAGGGCCACACACCCTCAGAGATGCCACACAAACATCCTCTTTCATTCATTTGTGTCACCGAATGAAAGTCCATGGCCAAGTCATCCTGATGGAGCGGAGTTCCCTCTGACAGCTCAGCTTTTTTGTGTGTTCCTGCTGCAGTTCTGGATGTCTGCCGTGGCCACCACCATGCCCATCCCGTCTGGAGCCTTCATGCCCGTCTTCATCCTCGGTGAGCAGACGTCCTCACGAGATGCCGGCATATCTGGCCTGAGAGGAGATGGTCGCTTCTCACCCTGACGGGTCGTTTTTCAGCCTTCCTCTCTCGTCATCGTCGCCTGTGTGTCCATTTGTCTTTATTCAGATCTGCGTCTTTGTGCAACAGTTTGCCGATAATCTCCTGTTTGTGACTGTTCAGTTCTACAGATTCATAGTCAGCAGCTACACATGAACAATGTGTGTTTGTATTAAAATGTTAACTGAGTCATAGCGAGCAACAAAGCTTCGCTCAGCTGGTGGTCAGATGAGCAGCGGCTCAGGTGAAGCTTCAGGTGTCTGTCGCCGGGCAGATTTCTGGGTTGTGGGCCTCTGGTTCCTCCGGATGAAACGCGCGCCTGAGCTCGTCTCTGAGGCGTCCTCTCCTCCCGCAGGAGCGGCGTTCGGCAGGCTGGTCGGCGAGATCATGGCGACACTGTTTCCTCACGGGATCGTGTTCGACGGCATCCTTTACCGCATCATCCCTGGCGGCTACGCGGTCATCGGTCAGTCCCTTCTCACCTCTGCCTCCCCCACAGCAAGTGTGAGTCATGTGCCAGGACGGCGGCTTAACACTGCAGAATGAGGCTCCTACAAAATAAAACTCCTGGAAATTTTCCCCAAATGAAAAAAACAAATTCAAAGTTAGAGCATAATAATCACGAATCCTTTTAATGTAAACAGTAAAATGCAGGATGGTGTGTTTCTTCCTTTTTCCTATTCTCCCCTTTTCCTTCCCCCCTCCTTCTCCTCCTCCTCCTCCCCCTCTTCCATGAGTCTTACAGCAGTGGTGGAGCCTCCCAGTCCGTCCAGTGCCACCAGTCTCCTTCACAGTAGCCCAGACTTATCTCTGCCTCTTTTTCCTCTTTTCCCCCACCCTCCTCTTCATCTCTCCTTCTTTCCTCGCCTTCCTCCCTTCATCTCGTCCCGTGTTTACCCTGATAGGAGCGGCTGCGTTGACCGGCGCCGTGACTCACACGGTGTCCACGGCGGTCATCTGCTTCGAGCTGACCGGTCAGATTTCCCACATCCTGCCCATGATGGTGGCGGTCATCCTGGCCAACATGGTGGCTCAGGGCCTGCAGCCGTCCCTCTACGACTCCATCATCCAGGTGAAGAAGCTGCCATACCTGCCTGAGCTCGGCTTTGGACACATGAGGTGGGTGTGGCTGCGCTGTGGGGAAGGGCGGGGCGAGGAGTCCCGGTGCAGCCATGTGATCGCTTCATGTATCTCAGCCAGTACAACGTCTTTGTGGAGGACATCATGGTGAGGAAGGTGAAGTTCATCTGCTCCCGCTCCACCTACCGAGAAGTCAAACTCCTGTTGGACTCCTACTCGCTCAAATCCATCCCGCTGGTTGACTCCAAAGGTGAGAGTCCATCGAATGCCATCTATCAGCGTCCATGTGAGTATTGGGTGGTGCTGAAAGGACGTGAACTTCCTGTCCGCAGATTCGATGATCCTGCTGGGCAGCATCGACCGGGTGGAGCTGCTGGCGCTCTGTGATTGGTGGTTGTCGCCTGAGAGGCGGGTTCTCTTGCAGGTGAGGATGCAACTCCTGCATGCTGCACGATGCGCACGAAACGGCTCCAACCTGCGTCGGTGTGCTTCAGGGCCGCAGCCTCCAGGAGCAGAACCCATGTCTGAGGCGCAGCTGGGAGTCCTTCGCCTTCGTGGACGAGGAGGAGGAGGAAGAGGAGGGGGAGGAAGAGGAGAAGGAGGAGGGGGAGGGGGAGAAGGTGGGCGCCTGACCATCACCCGCTGGTGTTTAGGATTCATTGATGACTTGATGTTCTGTGTGATGCAGGAAGAGAGGAACGGCCCACTGCCCCCTCCAAAGCCCCCGGAGCCGTCGTCCAATCACAGCGCTCCTGTTCCTGCTCCTGCTCCTGCTCAGTCCTCAGCAGGTCCTTAGCTTTTCGTCCTCTTCACTTCTTTTATTCCCGGTGCAAATTATGGTTCCACGCCGAGTTCTATGGACTGTGACTGCTTTGAGTGGGGGGGGGGGGGGGGAGCTCTCCCACTCAGGTTTTTTTCATTCGTGTGATTTACTGACCTTCACCTGCTGTGTCTTCTTCTGTGCCTCCTTCCCAGGAAAGGGTTTGCTCCTGACTGCGAGCCAAACACTCAGAAACCTCTTCACCTCCACCAAGACGCCCACAGAGGGACAGTCACAGGTGGGTGTGTGGGTGTGTGTACTCACAGTAGAGTGAAATACATGTATTTTCCATTTTTTCTGCATCGCGTTCATTTTGTGTCTTTTCCTTCCTGCTCGGTCTCTAGGAGCCGCGGGCTCCTCTGCTCACCGACACCATGACGCCTGATGAGGTAGACGGGCGTTTACATGGCCGTTCCCCTCTGCTGGCTCCGCCCACCTTCATTACCTTGCTCTTTCTTTGCCACCTCAGATCAAAGCGTGGGAAGAAGCCGAGATGGACAAAGAGATGGAAATTGAGGAGATCCGAGTGGATCCTTCCCCTTTCCAGCTGGTCGAGAGGACGTCGTTACACAAGGTGTGTGTGTGTTTCCGTGTCCGTGTCCGTGGCAGTGAAACAGGAAGTGACGAGCGTCCTTCTGTCTGCCTCCACAGACTCACACGTTGTTCTCCCTGCTGGGTCTTAGCCACGCCTACGTGACCAGTATCGGTAAACTGGTGGGAGTGGTGGCTCTCAAAGAGGTAACAGACGTCCGTCCTGCAGCATCTCACTCAGTGGAGTGGGCGCTGTGCCGGGTGATGCCCTGAACGGCTGCGAGCCGCTGTCTCACACCTGCAGGGTGTTTCTGTCTTCAGCCTTTCATTCTTTGTTCTGCCTTTTTTCCTCATACACCTCCTCCTCTTCCTCTTCCTCCTCACCCTGCTCCTCCTCCACCCCCTCCTCTTGTAGCTGCAGAAGGCCATCGAGGGCTCCACGCGCTCCGGCGTCAGGCTCCGCCCTCCTCTGGCCAGCTTCCGGGACATCTCCAAACACAACTCTGTCTCTAAACCTCCGCCTTCCTCCTCTGCGCCTCCGTCCTCCCCCTCCTCCCCCTCACCTTCTCCCACCTTGCCTCCAGATGTTCCTGACCCCCCTTCCTCCCCTCCTCCCCCTTCTCCTCCTCCCCACCATCATCATCCTCATCATCATCACGGCCACCAGAGTGAGACGGAGGTGTGGATCGAGGGCGTGTCCAGGGAGGTGAGCAGCAGCAGCAGCAGCTCTGCGGGAAGCAGCTGCAACAGCAGCCTCAACCTCCCCCCCTCCTCCAAGCCTCCCCCACTGCCTGCCCCATCCACACCTCCTCTTCCTGCTCTTCCTCCTCCTCCTCTGTCCTCCCCTCCCTCTCCTTCCATCTCGCTGTCCACTCTGAGGGCCCTTCAGGGGCTCCTTGCGGAGGACGAGGACAGTGAGGACGAGCCGATGGTTTAGCTCACAGCTGGTGTTATTTTTTTATCTGGATTTATATCATGAAACCTTTTTTATTAGAGCAGGTTGTCACGTTGTGCTGCTGTGTCCGTCCATGTGTCCATTTTGACACGTCCTCCTTTCCGTCGTGTGTCACACCCTCTGAAGGATTCTTCAGCTATGATCCACAAAGTACAGAACAGTTTTTATTTTGAAAAGCAGTCTTACCTTCTGGACGTTTCACCCATCACTCGGTTTCTCAGGTTCTGCCTTCAAGTCTTTAAAGCGTCAGTTTTGGGTTTTTTTTCTGTCTGTGGTTTTTCTTGGTTTATATAATTTTTTTCTTGGTGATTTTATTAGAGTCAAGTGACTTAAAGTTATCTTAAAACTTTGTGAAACTGTGAACATAAAAGTTTAATAAAAATATTACATGTTAACAGTCTGATTTTCACACCGTCTGACTGACTCACTTCAAGTTCACCTGAGAGAGAGGAAGATGCTCTATTGTCTGGATGTGAGTGGGAGGAAGATGCTCTATAATTTCTATCAGTGGGAGGAAGATGCTCTATGATCTGGATGTCGAGTCCCTGAAAAACAGATTCATGGCTCACCGACAACGAGAAGCAGCAACAAAAGAAGAGCTGACCGAAACTACCAACATGCAGACAACTCTTAACCAAGCCATCCAACGCCTGGCTGCTAATGCCAATCACGACAAGAGGAGAAGAACAAAGTCGGCTCAGCATCAACAAGGGATTCCTCAGGTACACAGAAGCTTAGTGTCAGTGAAACCCAAAGATGGGAGCTAACAGTTGCCATGGGGAGCAGGACTGACCGATATCAGCAGTCTGAGGAGTGTTATTGTGCTGTTTGACCAGTAAACGGGAGTTTAACAAAAGAGTAAAACAGCTGCTGTGAACAAAATCGTTGTCTGTATTGCTAATGCTGAGATTTATACATTTACCAGACAGGCAGATCTCCGTTCACCCAGACATACAGTCTTAAATACATACAAATACATTTCTGTTTATTGGCCTTTTTCTCCATTTATTATAAAAAGCAGTTGATATATCATGACTGTGTATACTGTGTTATACTGAGGGCTGAAGCATGCACTTTCTTTTTGGTTTGTCCAGATTGTGTGATGCACATCAGGCTGAGTGCAGGCCTCAGGTCGCCGCATGAGGACACCTGACCGGGTGCTTCCTGGTCCAACAGAAGCAACTACTCAGACTGATCTGCAGCGTGTGTTTGGGGGTGTTGCAGTGAGTTTTCAGACTGACTCTTGCTGTCCTTTATTCTTTGGTCCAGCTGGTCCGAACCTTCCTTATAATCCACCCGGCTTGTTTCAGCAGTCACTGAACTCAAGTGCGTCTTCCTGAACATGTCGATATTCCCGTTAGTGATATTCCATGTGTGTCTTGGCCTTGGCGTTGAGTTGATGTACATTACATCCCACGTGTCCATCGGGCGTCTCCTCGGGCTCAGAGTCGGTAAATAATTGGGAGAGGGAAGGTTCAGGATAATATCTGGATCGGTTATTGGATATTTATTTCCCGTTGTTGTCCGGAGTTTTTGTCATGATTCAATTGGTCGCCACGACAACCACGGGGCCCTCCTCGGCCTCCTCGTCCCTCCCGTCCATCAACCGTACAACGCAGGGCGTGACGTCGAACGGTATTCTGTCCGGTGCGGGCTCCCCCGTCTGTGCCGGCGGTCCCGGGCTGGAGCCTGTGGTGGACGGGGCGTCCTCCCTCAGCGGGGACGGAGTCAAAGAGCACAGCTCGGGCTCCAGGGTGAGCGTCACCTCCTCCACCTGTGAGGGAGAGTCAGGGTGAGATCCGCTGAAGTCTAAAGTGTTGTTTGGTTCACTCTCCGATTGTTGACACGAGTCCGTGTAAACAAACCTCCTCTGAGGAAGTCAAGTTTTTGCCAGTGTTGTTCTGAGGGAGGTAACAAGAAAAGCACTCAGAGAGCGCACACCTCCGTCAAGTAGCAGCGTCATAGAACAATGGTTGCTTGGAAACTGAAACGGGTTGAAGCAGGAAGTTACCGGGCAACCTGGCGGAGGTTTGCGCTCTCTGGGTGCTTTTTGTTTTTAAGATGTTTGTTTTTTCTAACCTACATGTTTATCTACGGTTATATATCTGTAACCCTTCAGGTTTCTTGAGCTTGTCACTGGCCTTCGTCAGCTCCTCGTCATCCTCCTCTCGCTGGCCGTACGGGCCCTCCGACGCCGGCTCCGGCTCCTCTCCGACCGGCTCCACCGCGCCTCCGACCATCTCCGCCATCTGTGCACTCAGCTGGCCGTGGGCGATCTCCACCTGCAACCAGAGACGTCCAGCGGCTCAGTGGTGCGTTCAGCGGCTCTCTTGACACCGTAGCGCCCGTTCAAAGCGTCAGTCTGTCACTGCGGCTCCACAGATCCTGATCACAGGCGACAAAAGGACAGACGGAACAACAGAAGAAGGAGGAAGATGCTGGACGGGAGCGGTCCGGACACGCCCGCTTCTCTCCTCTGCAGGACAAACACTGAGGTCGGTGCAACAGACACGATGCTGAATCCGAACGCCTCGAGCTGGCGGACGTTGTCTCATGCCACTTTCACGAACCAGGCCGAGCTACAGAAGTCGTGTTTCAAAAGTCATCATATCGCCCGCAGGCCGTCATGCAGACTGGGCGGCGCTGCATGCAGACCTCCCGCCTGTCTCCTACCTGTTTGGACCTTCCCTGGCAGCTCATCACTCACTGCGCTACAGATGTGTGCTAATTAGGCCTGCTGATATAAACAAAGCCACACCCATAGGAAGAGAAGTTAGACGTCAGACATGATGCACGTTACAAAATAAAAGCCTTTTCTGCACAGAATTTGGCCACTACATAACTTTTACCTTTCAGGTAAGTGAAGCCAACAGGTTCGACCAATCACAGCAAAGCCCAGCTGGCAACGTTTCAGGGCATCTGAATTATCACTTGTCAGTTTGACTTAACTGGGTTAGTTTAACATAATTTAACCAGAAGACTGAACCTCTCTGGCTCCAATAAACAAATGTAGCAGTCTTACCAAAATAAGATGAAAACTGAGGTAAACATATAGTGTTAGCATTGGTTAACTAATCATGTCGATAAGGACCGTGATGTTATTGTGGATAACGTTGGCAGAGCAAGAGCGTCTCCTGCAGGCCTCACAGATGAACTCCCTTTTATTTCATGTTTTCGTTCAAAGCTTTTATTTTGAAAAGTTGGAGCTAAAGCCCCCCTTCAACCGTGCATCCCTTCACCCGTCCTTGTACTCCTTCGGGACACATTAAACCGCGATCACGTCCGTTCTGATTCCGTCATTTGGGTCCAGCTGGTGAGCGCCTCACCTGGTGCGCCTCGACCTGCGCTGCCCCCCACAGGTCAGCCAGCCGGGGGTGGGTGGGGGGGCCGAGGCTGTGGATGGTGCTGTTGGGCGTGGCTTGGAGGGAATGGGAGGCACTGTGGAGCCGCGGGTCGTACGTCTGTTTAATGAAGGACAGAAGACCACCCAGAGTTCAGCGTCACTTGATTGCAGACAGCACAGATACAGCCTGAGTCAAAGCGCCCCGAGGCCCCGCCCATGTGGACATAGCGAATCAGCATCAAAGCAATTCAGTATTCATCAAATTTTCTTCCTTCCACATGGTGATCGCCTCGCCGTTGCCCCCACCTGTTGCTGTTGGTACTGCAGGAGCTGCTGCTGCTGGTAGTGGTGAATCTGTTGGAGCTGCTGGAGTTGATTCTGCTGTTGCAGTGCGAGATGATGGTGCTGGAAGAAACCCCCTACCGTCCCCTCGTAACCCTCGCCAGGCGTGCCTCCTGCCCCGCTGCTGCCACCTGCTGCGCGAGAAAGGAACGCGTCTTTGCACCTGCTGCTCAGAGACAACCATAGACTGTAAGGGAGGACGAGAAGTCACCACCTGCGGCCATGATGTAGGAGCCCGCCGCAGGTGAGGCCACGCCCGACGGCTGGCTGGTGATGGGGTCCCAGGCGTCGGAGGACGACAGGCAGTACAGGCCCTGTGAGACGTAGGTGTGAGGCCAGACATCAGCAGAGGAGTGATGGAGCACCTGGTCTGTTGGAGGGACAGCAGAGAAGAGACAGTGATGGAGCTGTCCTGCATGATGTCCTCCCCCAGCTCGTCCCTGTGAACACGAGGACATTTCGCCCCACATCACAGATTGCGCCGACGTCTCAGAAACGACAAGCTGTCATTTGATTCTGTCATTTCAGACTTTTCTGTCCGCAGTGAGATGCTGTGACAGCGCCTGTCCTCCAAGCGTCCTTCACAGCCGCATGCCACTGTCTCAGCATGGACGGGGATGTCCCCTCCACGCCGCAGACGTCAGCGTTCACGTGACTGAGACCCGTCAGAAGCTCCTGGCGGAGCCAGCGGGAGGAAGCTGCAGAAACTTTGGCTCTGGCGTCGCACGAACACAAATGACTCATCAGCCGCTGTTTGATGATGCCACAAGAGGAGCAGCTCACTCACATTTTAACATTTTACACCCTTATTTTTTAACCAACATGGGGACATATTGGACCACCTCCTCGCCGTAATGTCACACACGATTGATGTCATGGAAGCCAGGTTCCTGGTGTGACACATCGCGGTGCTGCATCTGGTTGCTGCTGCAGCGAGCTGCGGTACCTCTGCTGGTGATGCTCTCCTGGTTGACCTCGCTGAGGTGTGCCACGCTGCCCTGGTTGGAGCCAGCTCCCAGACTCTCCCCGTCCATCGAGTTCCAGCCGAACAGAGTCGCCTCGGAGATGGCAAACTGCTGCATGATGCCTGCAGGGGGCGTAAGGTACAAATACTCCGGTTCAGAAGAAAAAGTGCAAGTGTTTCTGGCCGGCGTAAAAACAGCACATCACTGATTTTAAAGGTCCGGTACTTCTGTGGTACTTCCTGGGTTTTGGCCTGTGTCGTTGCGCCTCACCTGCAGCGAAGCGCGCCTCCTTCTCGCCGTCGCTGAGGTCGCTGTAGGCGTCGTTCTCCAGCCTGCGCTCCTTCTCCCTCTGCAGGTTGGTGTGGCTGGCGGCGCCCATTGGTCCCGCCGACGGCTTTCCCCAACTCTGCCACTCGATCATGTGGGCGACGCGACCCTGCGCCATGGCGGTGGGCTTGGTCACCTTGTCCTTCATGGAGCGCGTCACACCTACAGGTAGCACGCAGCACACGCACACACACAAACACACACGCTGTGTCAAAACGACTTGTAGCCTCTGCAGCCAGCTGTGCTGCAAACCGAGGCAGCGGGAGAGAGGATGAGGATGATGATGGTCTGTGTGAGGCAGTAGGTTTTTTTTATTGCAATATGCCGTGATGTGGGGGTGGTGGTGGGGGGCGGGGGGGGGGGGCACATGTGCTTATATCGATGAAAGCCGTCCTTAGTCTGGGGACTTTCCATCAGATTTTATCCACCTCGTAAAGCAACTTCCTCCTGACCTTCAGATTATAGAGCATATTCCTCCCACTAACATCCAGACTGGAACATATGAACGCTCACATGAAGTTCCCCAACTCTTTAAAGTTGTTGCCTTTGTTTCATGCTGCTGTAAAATGAAGCACATCCATCACTGCTTCTCCTATAAGGCTCGTTACTGGCTCAGATGATGATGATGATGATGATGATGATGGTGGTGGTGGTGATGGTGATGGTGATTTTGATGATAGTGGTGGTGGTGGTGGTGGTGGTGATGGTGATGATGGTGGTGGTGGTTTATGTGACGGGACTTCAGTGTGTAACAGTTGAGGATGGTCGGCAATCTAAGCCTCTGGATCGGCTGATCGTGTCTGTGCGTGTTAATCAGCCTTCCTGAGGACTCACTTCCTGGTTCACTTCATGTTGATCCAGCAGCTGCAGATTAACACGGATTCACTGGAGAGGTTTCATTCTGTTTAAATCTGGTTCTCATCTGTTTACTGCAGGACTCAGTTGGTGTCTCTTCTGGTGATCTAGTTCCTCTAGTTTTACATTTACGTTTCCTCTTTAGTCATGAAAAAGTTTCAAAATAAAGGCACTGAACAGGAAGAAAGAAACAAATATTTTACTCATATTGGAAATCCTCGGAACCAACTGACTTCAACGTTAGCTAATTCTGTTAAATGATGTGGAAGTTTCTAATAAGTCAGCCGGCAGATAAAGAGTTATTAAAGGGGGGGGGGGGTCCACCAGTATGTCACCACCCAATTAAAATGCAAATATTGGACCGAAAGAGGAGAAATATTCACTTAGTCAAACGTGTGGAGCTGCTGATCGATTCAGGATGAAATTAAACTGAAGCCGGCAGGAAGAACCGAGGCGGCGCGTTGGAAACGTTCCCTGCGGTCTCCGCGGCGACTTACAGCCGCGCTATAAATAGACCCTGTTCCCCCTCAGACAAAGCGAGCGGATCTCATCTGAAAATCAAACGCTGGCTGCAGAGCCCAAACAGGGAAGGAGAGGGAGGGATGAGGGAGGGCGTCGGCCTCTCAGCTCCCAAAGTACAAATACTTCGATACCACAAGCTACATTTGAAGGCACCACACAAAGTAACACACAAAGTAACACAAACACTCTGAGCACACAGCACCACGAGCACCATGAGTCACGACCAGTGTTGTAGATCATCCCACTGTTTGGTAAATAGCAGCTGGCTTCCCACCCTGAGAGCTGTCTGCGTCCGTCTGCGTGTTGGTGCTTCTTCTCGTCATTTGCTGAGAAACCTGTTTCGTGAATTATGATCGAGCATCTTCCTCCCACTCACTGCTGACCTTCAGCTAACCTTAGCGAGTGAATCCATCCTCAGACTGACCCACACGAAGCTGACAGCTCCACTAACGTGTTCGGCAACACGACAGTCATACAGCTGTGGGACATTAAGAGGATCAGCACGAGGTAATTCATTTCTTTACACTTCAGTTACTTTTTGAGTAATTTAAGTATTTACTCATAGATGAATTCATGTTAATTTAACAACACTGGTCACGACACTGCACAAGACTCACTACTACACCAGCAGCAGCAGCAGTAGCAGCAGCACAGACACAGTGCAGGTCCCAACAGGCCTGTGCAGATGCTTGAGTTGGTCGTTAAAGTAAGTCTGACTTACTTTAGTTTGTCTGGAATCAAAGATCTGATTGGATCCCGTCAATGACTCTGTCGTGAGTCCGTCATTGACGTTTGCAGTGTAAATCAATGGAAGGAAGGAAGAGGGGGGTAGGAAGTGATATTTCAGGTAGGGGGCACCCACAGGGGCGGCCATGTTGGTTCCAAGCTCCTCCTCCTCCTCCTCCTCCTGCCGCTCGAGGGCGAAGTTGTGTGTTGAGACCAGTTGGATTCTATAAAGTCGGACTTTGGCAGACCGGTTGCGTTTCTCTGAGTGTGTCGGCTGATTTCACTTCCTGTGAGCACAAACTCAGTGAGGGAAGTTGAGCTGTCCTGTGATCCTCGCCGCCGAGTACTTCCTGTTCATGATTGTCACGTGTCTGCAGAGATCTAAGCTTCGAAAATCATTGCAAAACTCTGACCAGTTTAGAGTTTAAACGGTTGGATTGACACTGTGACACTTGTTCCAAGTTTTGGGCTGCATTCCTCATCACGTGTAATCAGACGAGTCAGGAAAGACGTTTCTCTGCATCTGTCCACCAGTTGGCAGAATTTTACTTTCGATCTTAAATTCAAGCAAAATTCCATAAACAGGTTTTTAAAAAAGGATTCAGTGAATAAAATCTTGTGGTCTTGTTAGTTTTCATGGTCTGTCCTTCACTGCTGACCTTTGACCTCTGACCTTGAGTGTATTTGTCTTCTAAGGAAAGTTAAAAGCTGAACATGTGCGACAGGAACATCTCATTATCTTCACTTGTGAGCCAGTTGTTTTGGCGTCTGGCGTTTTGACGGTTTGTGGGAATCAGCCGAATCTCGCACACCCAAAGAAAGCAGCAACGTGATTCGCTATGGGACGGGAGAACGGTGCCCCCGTCAGAGCTCAACAACAACCCCACCCTGGACCCGCCTCCTCCTCCTCCTCGCCACCACTGTGGAGCGTGTGGAGGCAACATGGGGGCTTTTTACCATCTAGCAGCACAGACACACACCTGACACACCTGTCAGAGAGGACTTAGCCAGTGCACCGATCCCGTAGGTGTTGGCGGACTTCCTCTTCAGGCGAGGCAGAATGGAAGTCGTGTCCTCCATGGACAGCTGAGAAGAGAGAAGGACAGGGGGAGGGGGAGGAGGAGGGGGAGGGCGTAAACGAGCATGTAGGATAAGAAGCCAAGTGTGAGAGGACAACAGAAGAACGAATGATGGAAAGTGACAGAAAAAAGATCGGAGGAAGATAAAGAAAGTGAAATAAAGAGATTGAGGTTTGTAACAGAGGGGAGAAGAGACGAGGTTAATTATCAGAGACACAAACACAGAGAGAGAGAAGTGGCTTTTCTCTGACCGTTGTGTGTCTGTGCGTGTGCGGCGGAGCTGCGCCTGTGTCTACCTCACATCTCTGTTTGGTTTTTGTGTTAAAATGTGTGAATGATTGCTGACGGCAGTTCAGCTCACGTTTCAATGGGTTTTACGAGGCCTTTGGCGTTTGTTTGAATGTGTTCCCACGTTCCTGTGAAGCTCCTCCTCCTCCAGCTGCTGACTCCACCTCCCGTCAATAACTCACATCACAATACAAACTGGTCACAAGCTCAGACTGTGGCTGCAGCAGGTGTGAAGGTTACTGGCTGCATCGCAGATCTACTGACTTTCAAAATAAAAGCTGCCTCTCCAGCTACCCCCCACCTCCAAGACTGCTTCAGTTACTGAGGCCCTGAAGCACTCCCAAGTGGCCAGAACTTCGTTTAGCCTGCAGGTGGCGCTGAACAAACCTGCAAACTGCTCAATAAAACCAGTGTGAGCTCAGACACGTGGAGGACAGAAGAGAGAGACAATGGGGAAAACAGATAAGGGAGGGAGAGGGGCACGGGGGGGGTGAACAGAGAGATGAGAGGGACATCAACTTATATATGAGTGAAGGAGGAGGAAGAAAGGGGGGAGGGGGGCAGAGAGGGGGAGATACATCCAAATGAGAAGACTTACATTGATTCCTTCCCAGGAAAACTCGGTACGGCCATGCTGGGGGGAGGAAGGGGGAGGGGGGAGGAAGAGCAGCAGAGGGGAAAGAAAGAGGAGATGTTACAAAGGGGGAAGACGAAATTTGGGACAAAGAAACTGAAGTTGGTTCAGAAATGTAACACGAATGTAACACCAAGGAAAGAGCTTGAAGTTGGGCTGCAGCTGATGAGGTATTGATATTATTGTTGTTACTGAAGCAGAATCAACATCAGTCACAGCACTTCGCTTGTCTGTGCTCCTGATGTCACGTGAACAGCTGATCTCATGCTTCATACTGCTTCACAGGAACATAGAAATAGATCCAAACTAAACTTTTAAAAGTGCAATTCAGCATCGTGTGTGTGTGTGTGTGTGTGTGTGTGTGTGTGTGTGTGTGTGTGTGTGTGTCCATGTCCTCTCGCTGCAAGATCGCTTGGTAACCAATGGATACCATTCAATTGTGACCCTGTTGCCAGGAGCGACAGTGAGTCTGATCGGAGGCCAGAACCCAAACACAGTTATTACATCTTAGAACCTGAACACATACACAGTCACACGCACGCACATGCAAAGAAAATTACTGTGAATTAATGCAAAGTTTTGCACTCTCATTAAAACATGTTTTTGTGTCTTGATAATAATGTTGTTTCTGTCTCCATGGCAACAAGAGTCCTCATGACTGAGAGCGCTGTGAGGTAAAAGAACAACACACACACAACACACACACAAGCACACACAAATTGATACCTTTTGGGGCCTTTTTTTGATTTGATTTACTTCAAATTGACACAGAAGTAAATTATTGTGACTATTTTGTCTCCTTGCTGTTAGTTTTCATTGCTCTTCCTCTCAGCAGTGATGATGATGATGATGAGGAGGAGGAGGAGGAGGAGCTTTGTTTCTCTGTATCCTCACTTCTGACCCGGTTCAACACATGATGGACCTCAACCAGGAAGATGAAGCTGCCCGGTTTCTGACATGCGGAAGAATCCAGCAGAGCGGCAATCAATCTAAATCAATCACATCTAAATGGAGAAGCTCCAGTTTTCGACCCGATGGTGTTTTGTAGATGCACGCGGCATTATGTTGCTGAGCGGCGCCTTCATTGCGCGTCCCCACCTTCGTGAAGGATGAGCTGGCCTCCCTCTGCAGATGAACCATTGTTAGTTTGCTGCAGACCGTCTTCGGCAGCCTCTGAATTATTCCAGTAACACAAACATGACGGGTTCAAGGTCGCACTCGCCCACTCTGACCAATCGATGGCGAGCGTAAGAGGCTTCAGCGGTGATTTATGGCGGTGGAGCGTGCGAGCAGACGAGTGGGCAGCAGTGCCGTCATCTTCGTCCTTGGACCCCGCGAGTGTGTATTGTTACCCAGGCCAGGAGGCTGTGTGTGCGTGCGTGCGTGCGTGCGTGCGTGCGTGCGTGCGTGCGTGCGTGCGTGCGTGCGTGCGTGCGTGCGT
>JASSRZ010000054.1:4398826-4421429 GCA_032164315.1 Malacoctenus gilli | reverse complement strand
GTGCGTGCGTGCGTGCGTGCGTGCGTGCGTGCGTGCGTGCGTGCGTGCGTGCGTGCGTGCGTGCGTGCGTGCGTTTTGGTGTGAGAACTCTCATGGTCATGCGAGGACGGATGCTGAGGCGTCGCCACCACTCTGTAAAACGCCGGCGGATGTTTTGTAGTCAAACAGAGGAGCAGCTGATCTCCCGCCTGCAGCCTTGCCGCTCTTCGCCTGAGTCACGGCAGGACGCGGTACCGGCGTGCGATCTCAAACTCGCAGACGATCACGCTGACAGCCCGTCGGCAAACTGACAGCTGGACACTTAACGCCGTCTCTTTCTGCCGACGCCCTGTATTTACCCAGCAACACATTCACACAGTGACCGCGTCCTCACATCCAGCTTTTTATTCCAACGACTGTTTGTCTTGGAAGAACGGAGACGTCTGATAGTGAGGTGATGTTGATGGGGGCGATGGCGGTGTGGCGCTCACACATGACCAACGCTCACATGTAGCGAATGCTCTCCTGGATCAGACCCACAGGCAGAGCGTCCTGCAGTGCGGTCAACTTGCCACGCCACTGATCCAGCAGACGGATCCACCTCACACACAGGAATCATAGTTCCACAGAAACGATGGGTGGGACCGATAAAGATGCACCTCTTCAGGAAGGGGAAGGCCATCCACCCCCACTCGGTCCATTCAGTAGCAAAAGGTTCTCATTTGTTTGGATGGTTCAAAGCTGTAATCTTACATTGAAAACAGCAACACAAGGACACGCACACACACCACGCACACACAGATGATGGACGCGCAGCTCTAAGCCTCAGAGGACGACCTGTCCATCCCTCAGTGTTTGCGGTTCTTATTGCGGTTGTTGTCGGGCGCCCGTTTCAGCGCGGCCGCGTGTGATTCAACATGACTTGGTACCAGACTGAGCAGCAGCAGCCAGACGGACGAGCGTGACTGTCGATACTGACAGTCTCGCTTTGCAGACGGAGCCTCATCGAGGAGTCGGTGCCGCTCTGATGTCTTATTCAGTGACGCCGCAACCGGGAGAGACAAAAGCAGCTCCGCGGATTCAGGCCTGAACATCACCTGTGCAGGTGACTGTCATCGTTGGCTCCCGTTAGCAGCCTGCAGACTGTCAACGTAACATGTTCATCCTGACGAGTTACAGGTAACAGGAACTATGGAAAAGCTCATAACAGGGTGAAGTTGAGTAGGAACTAATGAAAAAGCACCAGAAGTCCTTCAGCACAGGAACTAAAGTTGTTTTCTGACTGTTGCAGGAGAAAAGAACCTGGAGACAAGGTCCAGCTGTGGACCTCTGTCATCGCGCAGGAGGGAAAAGACGGGTGCTGCAAGTTGGTTTCCTCCCCCACTCCGAACATCTCACCCCCCCGCAGAGGGAGGTGAAACCTGGGCCATGATAGGCCGAGACTGGGACAGCTCCACGGTCGCACGCCATCAACACACACATTCCCTCTCACACACAGTCTAAACAGCGATGAGCTTCAGCCTGCATGTCGGAAATTTAGTTCAACGGTTTGTTGCTGCCTCTCATCCTATCAGTTGATGGGTCCCTGCTAATGCTCACTCACTGCTCTAAAAAGTAAAGAGTGAGACAATGAAACCATAAATCAAAGAGTGAGACCAAGCGGAGCTGCAGGTCTGTTTGGACGGCCTCTGTCCTCCCGCTGTCTCCTCACTCATGCTGAATATTTCAGCAGCTGACTCACAGCGCCGCTCAAGCTGCCAGCACGACGCTGCCGACGCTCAGCCGAGGTCGCTCCTTCCTTCAGTCTGGTTTCTCAGCATTAACATGAGTAATCAGCTGCACTGAGGTCAGCCGACTGACTCAGCCGCTCCACGACACAACCTGAACCCCGCAGCTTGTGCAGCACACCGAAGAAACTCACAACATTAGCAAGAGCAGCCTGTGCTGAACTTTATCTCAACTCTTTGTTGCTCTTGTTCTCGTCAATTCATCAATCTGTTTCTTTAGGGCAAAGCTACCATCTGAATTATAGAGCATCTTTCGCCCTCTGACATCCAGATGATAGAGCATCTTCCTCCCACTAACTGCTCTGTGGACATGGTCCACATGAAGCTTCCTCAGGAGTTACAGGTCTGTTTTAATTCCTTTCAGATTCACTTTGGGACCAAACAACCGAACTGTCGATAAACAGAAACGCTCCATCAGCGGCGGTGAGTCTCAGCTCCTCCTCCTCACCTCCGACAGATTCGACCGGACAGCAGCCGACTCGCAGTGACACTCCCGTGTGAGTGTGAGAGGACAGCTGAGGACACCGAAGACTGCCTGTCCCCGTCACATCTTTCCTCAGCAAATACAAGCTGTGCAGCAAAAGAAGAGAGGAGGGTTTTACCTGATCTCCATCTTTCCGTACCGGCACCGCATCTGCTGCTGCAAAAGGAGAAGAAGAAGAAGAAGAGAGAGGTCAGTTGGACGTGATTCAGTTCAGCTTCACACTTTCAGCAAACTATTGCAGGAAGAGAAACATCAGGACTGTCCTTCACTTAGAAGAAGCATCCAATCGGCTAGCTCCTGTCGCTGTGCAGGAGGAGCAACTTGGAAGTCCCCCCCCCCCCACACACACACACACACACACACACACTGAGATGCACTCATTTTACGAAAGTTACTTGTCGCAGGAAAACTTTTCGCCCACGTAAAGTGACAACAGAAACATATTGTATGTTGGTATGAGCGGCACTGCAACAAGTTACAGGCGAAAGGAAATGATGTCATCGTTTTGGCTTTTTTAGTGTGCAGACTTTAAAGCTGACGGTCAAGATATTAAACACTGAGGGTTTCACACATTGAAGCTGCCGTCTGCTGGATCGATGTGAGACAATAACAACACTGTGGAGTGCTACACACACACACACACACACACTTGGCACACCGAGGATGAACCCAGTGTGAGTCATGCTGTAATATTTTTGTGTGATGGACTGAAGTCGGGTCTCCTCGTGGGTACTGAATGCAGCCCAGTAACAGAGTACCCCTTTAGCAGGAGTCCATCAGCCAGGATTAATAAGTTGTTCAGGTCCGAGTTCGTACTCGTGCCTCACAGGAAGGACGCTGGTGTCATAAACACCCTCCTCACATGAAGCCGCTCTCACCTGTGTGTCTCCTGGACGCTGCGTCCCATCGTCAGGACCCATGTAGATAAAATGTCTGTCTGCTAAAACTCTGCGAGCCGCCGCTTAAATTAGATTAATTATCTACACCGCGCCTCGGTGCGGAGGGGCCGTGACCCGTGTGAGTCAGCCATGGCGAGGATGTGGAGGGATATTAGATTTAAGTGGCGATGAAAGGAGGGGCCTCCCCCTCGTTAACACGCTTCATAACCCTCGTCTGTGACGCCTCGCGGCAGGAGCGGACCGGATGCGATCGGCTCAAAGACTTCGAGTCGAGCTTGAATTAGTCCCGCCTCTGTCGGTGGGAGGAGTGGCTCTGAAGAGCGTCGCTGGAGTTGTTGCGTCTGCCTGAGTGCTCCTTGTCGTCCTCCACAGAAAAGTTCCTCGCCGTCAGGCCGCCATCGCCGCCGCTCCTTCACCGCCTGACTGAAGTGGCTTCACCAAATGAAATCAATAACCCGGACTCACTTATCAGTGCGCTTCATGCCACAAAGCAATCGTTCGGCTGCGTTCTCAACTCGCGGTCCGTCGCCCGACTTCGGTGGCGCTGGAATCGATCTGGCGCTTGGTCCGTTTGCCGCCGCCGCCGCCTAAAAATACCACAGCTGAAGCTTTCCATCTCAATCAATATTAGTGAAAGCTTTCTGAGTAAAGGCCATTGAGGGGGGGTGCTTCATCTCAAACAATGACCCTCGGAGAGGAATCGATCGTTGAAGGAACTCCCGTCGAGGCCGTTAGTTCCCCTCATGCACTGCGAGCATTGCCAGCACTGATCAGCGTCGTCACCTTCCTCCAATCTGTCGCGTCTGAATTAGTCGACTTCCTCGGCACTGCTCGCTGATCTAGCTGTTAGCTTTAGCTGGTGGATGGAGCCCCTCCCCCCTCCTGTGTCAGTGAAGACCTGCTGCTTCAGTCGAGACTCTGCTCCCTGTGAGGACAAGGAGGAGGCAGCCCACTTCACGCAAACGCCTGCACGCATGGACTCACACACACACACACACACAGAGCAGAGAACTGCCGGGCTGAGAGGAGAGGGAGAAGGAGGTGATGGGGTAAAGGAGGCGCTAAGGGATGGAAGGTGGTAGAGGGTCAAGAGGAGGAGGTCCAACGATGGAGGAGGCATCGATCGGCGCTCTGAGAAGTGAGGCCGAGAGCGAGCCAAGGAGGGTGGAGCAAAGGCTTCTGGGAAAATAAGATAAGGCAGGTGCAGCTGGGACATGCTGGAGCTGCTGCAGCAAAGTACTCATACTGAACAAAGTATTCAGGTAAAAGTACCACAACAAATGAGACATTGGAAATCCTTCACAATGAGAGCGTCATCTGATTTTTGTTAGATGTTTCTGAAACTGGCAGGATCAGCAGGATGTTCAGCGTCACACCCATGTGGGTGTGACGCCAAACAGCTGGCAGCATCTGCAGTCGCAGTGGTGTCGCTTGATGGACGTCCACCCAGAGTCCCCTGCAGGACTTGGGGACAAGTGCAGCTTGTGTCAGTCATTAGTGTCAGTCAGTGTCAGAGACGCCAATGACCTTTAACCCCCAAACTCTGTTTAATTGGTGACCTACTTCCTGCTCCTCAGCAGGAGGAGCTGTGCAAGCTTGAAGGCTCAAGCAGCTCGCAAAGCTTCGATCAGTCACTCGCATGGAGCGAAACTGATGCAAGAAGCAGCCACAGCGTTTATGTCCCAAAGCACAGCGACAACTTTGGGGATTGAGCAGAGGTTCCCAGAACTGAGCCGGAGACAGCGAGCGTTCACACACCAGCATCAGCTGGTCCTCCAAGAGTCCACATGAGCACGGCAGAGAAAAGGACGGCCGTTGGGGATTCAAAACGCGCCAAACATTTCACTGCTGGATCCTCACTGAAAAAGCTACACCATTGCACCAGAGAGACACAAAAAAAGACAGGGGGGGACACGGAGGAGACAAGACAGACAAGAAGGACACAGGAGGGACAAAGATGGGATGAAGAGGAAAGAGAGCGGTGAGGAGGAAGAGGAGGCAGAAAATAGAAGCAGGAAGGAAAATTTAGAGGTCATCAAGTGGGCAGAGAGGACAGAGCCAACACAAACACACACACGCACACTTTTGTGTGTGTGTGTGTGTGTGCCTTGACAGGTTTCTTTGGCAGACCCCTCAAATGTCTACTGCCATCACTCCAGGTAGGCTGAGTGCGTGCGTGCGTGCGTGCGTGCGTGTGAGGTGACACACGGCCAGTGACAATGATCCAAAGTGAAGCCCTGAGTCTGACTCACCTCCACTGAACATGGAGGGAGTCCTGCTCACTGCAGCTGTCAGGTGATACCTTCACCCAGCCGTGTTTGTGTGTGTGCGAGCGTGCGTGCGTGCGTGTGTACCATGTTCCCTTCAGGAGTGTGTGTCAGTGTGTCCTGTCCCAGTGTTGTCCACACGATGTTAATGTGTTGCTGTAGCATTAGCAGAGCTCTATGATGTCATTCAGCCTGCACATGTTGCAGTACCAAAGGGAGCCTGTTAGGGGCACTGTGGCTGCTGGGAGTCAGGCGCCATGTGTCTGCTGCCTCGCTTCTCTGACTAGTTATGTGATTTCATCTCTTTCACAGTTGCAGTGTTTGTTGTTTGTTGTCGTCCTGTCGCCATGGCAGTTGTCTCCATGAACGATGAGTCTGCCCCCCAGTGGGGGGGTTGTGTAACATCCATGCCAGCGTAAAGTGGGAGGATGTTCTCCTCCCCTTCGTATGACCACAGTGGGTGGAGTGAATGAGGGTGCCGTTGGCAGTGAGGGGTGAGCCTGAGCATTAACAGTGAGGTCCAGGCTGGGCGGCGGTCCCGCTTCAGCTGAAACCCCCCAAATCTGTGGCGACATCAGCTGGACTCTGAGTCTCTGTAAGCTGCTTTACTGCTTTTATTGGAGCGACTTTAAGAGTCAGATTTACAGTTCAGCTCCGATAAGAAAAATCGACCGTTGCGTGTTTCTGTCCTGGCCGTGAAACTGACCACGTTTCATTTAACAATTAAAGACGCGGTCACAGGCAGCTCATAGCAATCGCTAACATGCTAGGCTGCTATCAGAAAACACTCTGACTGTCTCAGTGATGCAGCGCTGTGAGCATTACTAAGAAAGGACACATTGGGAGAGGACAGGAAAGGCAGTGGTGGCTCCTGGAGGCTGCTTCCTTTAGGTGGTCCGACAGCAGGTGGTCCGACAGCAGGCAGTCCGACTGCAGGTGTGACTGCAGCGTCACAGCAAACTGCAGCGCTCGGCTCAGACGCTGCAAATGTGCAGGTTTGATGGAGAAGCTGCAGCAGATCTGCACCTCAGACTCTTCACGCCCCTCGTTTAGCGTTTCGAGCCATGGCTGCTGATCAGTGAGTCCGCTCAGTTTACTCACTTACAAAGTAAAACGCGGTGTTGTGCGGTCATGCGGCGCGCTGTGACCTTCTTCCTGCACACTTCCTGCAGCGTGTTTTGGTGTTGAATGAAGCCGCGTCCCCGTGTGATGCTGGCCGACAGCCCGGCGCCACGTCCCGCCGCGTCCGACTCCGGCTGCACTTCACTACGTCAGCGCAATTACTGAAAGCAAGAGCGGTGACAGCGAGGAGGACACGCAGCCTCAGGCGGCCCGCCGCTGCCGCCACTTGCAGCGCCGCCTCCAAACCTGGAGCGAGATCTGCTGGAGTCAAACCAGCAGTGAAGTCTGCTGGTAACGCTGGTGAGAAACAGTCAGAGGTTTGGGAGACAACAGACAATGACCAACGTGGTCTCTGAAGACAACCCGTCCACTGTGAGCGTCAGCTAGGCCTTCACAGCTCATGGGCGTCCTCAGACTGCAAATCTTCACGTGCTTTTGATCTTTTTGGGACGACGACGACGCCTCGAAGCTGGTCGAGTTTGGCCGACACTCGTCCATAGTCTCTATTTATACTGGCTGTGAGGATTTATCATCGTGTTCGTAACTGTAAACAGTAATAATTGCAGCTCATTTGAAGCGTCTTCTCTGGACGGTCCACAGCCTGGAGGTCCCCGCTGAGACGGAGCAGTGAAGACACGGCTGGTCCTCCGTGTGTCTCCAACCTGCTGAGTGAGACAACTGTCAGACATCAGCTCCTCCGTAGCTGATGGATAATTGAGCGTAACGACGGGCGGCGATGCCGCGTTTAAATGGCACTCTGCGGGAAGCACACAGCAGCGCCGCGATGACATGCAGCACAGCACAGAAACGCACAGCATAGAAAAGCTGCCAGTGCTGCTCCAACTGACGCGCATCCTCACCACCGGCCCGACACGTGAAGGGGACGCAAACAAACGCAGGCGGAGCGTGAGGGGGCGAACGCTGCTGACCCATATTTACTGTAACATTTCCCTCCGACTCGCACTGACCTCCCTGTTTTTACCCCGCATCTATTTTTAGCTCAGCCGCTCCAGTAAGAATAGATGTTCGTTTCAAGAAACGCAGCGGGACAAATTCTGCAGGCAATAAGTTGCCTCTGTCGTGCTGATTTAATGGACACGTCCCGACAGTTTGTCTCCCGGTGCTCGCAGCCCTTTTGTCTCCCCCCTGCAGTGGACGCTTTTAGGGGACATCTCGGGTGCTGGGAGGGGCAGGGACATCGTCAGCAGGGGCGGAGCAGGAGGGGGCACTAAGGAGGGCCCATAAACCACCAACTGGGGAAAAAAAATGTTTCTGCACAAAACCGAACGGCGAGTCTGATTCCAGTGGGACTGAGCAGATACATGCAGCAACAGATGGACTGGAAGCCGCTGCTGTCGCTCACCCAGACTGACGTTCTGAGCTCACACAGTGACTGATGCAAAGTAACCAACCTATCAGAGCGTGGACGCCAGCGTGGCTGGAGCGCGGACACCCAGGCAGGAAAATTTGGGGGTGGAGCTTCGCCCATCCAGCTTCTGCCCCCCCCCCCCCCCGATCCCTCCCCTCGTCCATCTGCTGCCCACCTTTTCAAGGGCAGTCAAAGGTCACGCTGACCCTCTCTGTAGTTACTGAACACCACACACACACACACGACAGCCTCCAGTTGTTTTCACAAAGGGGCTGATGAGGATTTTTGGGTGTTTTGAATATACGCTTGTCGTTCTCTTAAGGAATGTGCGTGTGTGCGTGCTTGCATGTGTGCGTATGTCCGTGCGTGTGTGTGTAGTACAGGACACACCAGCTGACTGTAACCTGACTTTCGGACTTCTCTTCTTGCACCCTCACGCGCTTCAGTCTGACTTCAAAACACGTCTTCACCTGAAAGTTTCACTTGGTATTTTGTCCCCACACGGAGGACAGAGACAAGTCCCAGATGGTATGAGACACACCAACCTCTTCAAACTGAAACACAAATATCGAAACGCGAACATATTTCCTGAATTACCCCAATTTGAAACAACCCTCTCCTGTAACAACCCTCATCTTCAACTACCCTTACCTGTAATTACCCTCACCTGCCCTCTCCTGTAACATTAACTCGCTGAATTTAAACAAGTAATTCAAACAGAGCCTAAAACTTGTTTGTTTGTCCTTACAGTAACACAACAATCCTAATATTGACAAGAGCATCTCCAAGACTGAAAAACAAGCAAGCTACACACACGCACGTACACGCACACACATACACACACAGTGTTACTCAAACAGCAGTCTGTCTTTTAGTTCAGTGATGCGAAGCTTCCTTGTTTCCGTGTCAGACCGATGCCGATGAAACCACCTGTAATGATTCCCTCAAGAGACACTGAAGCAGGAAGTGACATCAGAGCAGGAAAATACCTGAAACATTTTTCGTGTGTGTGTGTTGACTTTGCAGAGCTGACCTGCATCCTGTGGTGCGTTCACGGCTAAATATTTTTTTTTTACTGTCTCAGTTCTGACTCATCCTGCACGAGCATCCTGCCTCACAAATGCGTGTGTCTATGTATGTGTGTGCGTAGTGCGTGTGCGCGCGCGTCTCCGGTTTATTACGTCGCTGTGTGACGCACGGGTAGAGAGAGATGAGGACAGGAGGATGGAAAGAAAGAGGAGAGATGGTGAAGGAGGAGGAGGGTTCTCAGACACCCAGAATGCAATGACCTTAGTTTGAAGTCAAGGCGGAGCCCCCCCCCCTCCCCCGCCGACACACACACACACACACACACACACACACACCGCTTGCACGCCCGGTGTCATCCATGTGGAGACAGAGCCGACAAGCCGCATCTCATTCCGCTCACATCCCGCTGCCTGTCTGACCGGCCTCTCCCCTCCGTGTCTCCACACACACGCACAGACACCGACACACACACACCTGCACGCGCGCGCGCGCACGCATAGAAATCCCTACTGTAATCTACACACACACACATCTTCAAAAAAAAGACGTGCAAGAAAGGAGACATGAGATGGAAACACATGGAGAAGCGCAACTCCGCGCACCGTCATTAAAAGTCTCGTATGTGTCCCTCCAATCACCCATCCATCCTTCCACCGTCCCTTCCATCCCTCCATCCCTCCATCACACATGCATGCGTCCACATGGCAGCATAGGAAGCGGCGCGTCCTTACTGATCGTCCGGGATCCGATGCAGCCCATGTTTTCTTACAGAGGCTCGTGCAGCTCGCGGGAAATAAAATCCATCAGTTCAGCGGGCATCTCTTCCTCTTCTTCCTCTTCTTCTTCCTTTTCCTCTATCGGAGCCTTTTCCCTCCTTTTTCCTCCTCTCTGTCTTGACTGTCCTCCTCTCCTCCCTGTGTGAGACCTACAGAGGGTGTGTGTGCATGTCCGCACCGCCTCGCTCTCTCTCTCTCTCTCTCTCGCTCTCTCTCTCTCTCTCTCTTGTCGTCACACACTCCGGTTTCCCTCTGTCATTGTTGGAGGCGCGCTCCCGGTCGCTCTTACCCATGAACATAAACAGCCACGCGCGTACACGTCGCCTTACGTGGACATTTCAGCACCGTCATGCTAAAACATGAACACGACAGTTGATTGGCTGTGGACACCACTCAGCCCCCTTCCGGTTCCCTCAGGTGTGTACCTTCTAACCTGAGGACCAGGACCTAATGCAGCCTCAGGAAGCTTTTATTTTGAAGGCTCTTGAATTTACTGTCTGGCACAGGTTCGAGACTATGACCACAAAAAAAATCTTCCCTATTTCCTGCGGTCACTAAAATTTCGGAAACATCACAGTGAAGCCAAACACTGTGGACACACCACTCACCAGCATTCAAAAGCTCTTTTTCAGAATAAAAGCACTGGCCAGCCTCCTTGGTCTGCTTTGGGTCAAACACACATACATACGCACAGGCACATTCACACTTCTGGTCATTTCAGGCTCCATTCACACCGTTAAAACGGTGCCGCCTCAGGAAAAGTTTCCGTCCACATAGAGAAGATGAAAGCCCTGAAAGTACTGTAGTACATTTATTGGTCCACAAGGGGGCGAGTACTTTAAAAAAAAAAAAAAAAACTAGCTGAGATCAACAAACAAAACTGGAAGTTGCAGAATTGCATTTCAGCAAGAAGAAGTATGAAAATTCCCATCAGCGAAGAAGTTTTTCTTCGTTCACATCGGCTTTAAATGCACCAAATTTGGAAAAATGGCAATTTCTAGGGCTGCCCTTTATCTGCATCCATAAAGACATTGGAGGAGGAGGAGGAGGAGGGGAGAAGGGGAGGTTATTGGTATTCAGGAGGAGAAGACGAGGTGAGAAAGGCTGTAAAATAATGAGAGCTGGCTGTGGCGGGAAATGTTACGTATGTGCATATGAAGGCAAACACACAGAAGGCTATTTATAGCCGCACATGCGTGTGTGCGTGTGTGTACACCTGAATGCAATAACAATACCAGCACTTTAGTGTCTGTGAGAAGATGTATGAGGACAGAGGACAAAATTGTCTGTGGACGACTGTTGTTGTTTTGTTTGTTTTTTACAATTTAGCAACAAATCAGAGAAGGAAAAAAATTAAGTTTTGATTAGCATTAGCAGCCTTTATGAGCCGCGAGCTTCCACCTATGAGAGCTGTCAATGTCTGTCTGTGTCTGCAACTGCTTGGAGGAGGAGGAGCAGGAGCAGGAAGACTTCGACCCTTGGATGTAACTTTGGCTGCTTAAAGAGGGTAAAACTTTTTGGCTCTATTTTTGGTCTCCACCTCCTCTTGAGCTCTTCATCTGAGCACGTTGTTTGTACTTCATTTTAAATTGGTGCAAATCAGACCGGAGGTTCTGATTGGTTGCTGTATTGAAGGTGTCACTGGTTATGTCCCGCTGCACCGTGATGGCGGCTTCACGTCGGCCTTCAAACCGACACGTGATGCTTCATCGTGACATGAAGGATGAGAGTCACACAGAGGCACAGTGAACACACACACACACACACACACACACACACACACAGAGCAGCTTCACAGAGCTTCACAGTAAATGCCACGACCGTTGATCCCACACTGGAGACCTGCTGGATCGATGCTCTTTGTTTTTCCTCTGGCGGCCCTGCTGAGACCACGCCCCTCAGGGGCCCATCAGGGGCCCCTTAGGACCACACTGAGACGGACGGATACTCAAAGAGACAACCACCAGGTTCATCAGAACTGTACAGGCAACTGTTTACATTACAATGCATTTAAACACGTGAACACATTGGTCACTCTGATACGTCTCCGGGTGTCCCAGCATGCCATTCATCCTCCCACCAGAGGGCGCCACACTGCAGTAAATCCCCCCTGTGTTGGAAAGACTGTTTCTTTTTGTGACTTGTTTGTTTTGACATTTGTTCTTTGTGGTTTTTTGTGCAGGATTCATAATTCAAAGGGATCATGCAGAGTTCAAAGGTCACAGGACGGAACAAATAATAGATATGACGAAGAGACACATCTATTGCCCCTGAAGAAGAAGGTGCAGGTGGTCTTCATGTCCGTCCCCCAGTCTTCTTCTCATGGTTCGTTCTGCCTGTTGGACGTGGACCTCCTGCTGCTGCTGCTCACTTCACCTCTGACCTTTACCATCCTTCTCTGTACCTGAGGGACGGAGACGTGACGGAGGCGTGACGGAGGCCTAAGAGTGGCGTGACGGAGGCGTTATCGGAGCAGCGGAAACAAAGCCGCTATCAGGCTGATTCTTACACAAACTGTTGCTCCACCCGACACAAAGCTGCTTTGTCTCTGTTTGTAAAGCTTCATTCAAACATTAACACCTAACTTTGGTTTCTTGTGTTTACCAGGTAACCCCCACCCCTGCCCCCCCACGGTGACGGGGTATCTCTGACCCCCGACCAGCAGTGCCCGGCTCACCGTGTCGTCCCCCAAATGTCACACCCTTTGACATATTGAGTCTATACGAAGCGGCGAGGAGAAGGTTGGCCGGCGTATTTATAGGCTGACCTTTACTTCACCCCCTGCTGCCTGACTTGCAGGACTGTATGTTCATCAGGCCGCACGGCGAATGCTGAAAGGCCCGTTTACTCCTGCTCCGTTGTAATCTGGACTCGGATAACCGTATCTGCTTGGAAACGGTTTCCCCACCAAAAGCAAACTGTGGCTCCAAGCGGCGGTGAACCTTCAGCCTGAGGTTGCTGTCCCCCGAGTGTGTCTCCAGATGGTCCCCCAGTGTTCTACCTTCATAAAGTCCCCCAGTGTGTTCTGTTTCCATATTGTCCCCCAATGTGTCAAGTCTTTGCAGGAGAAGAATGCTGCACTCAGGTGTGTGGCCCCCCCCCCCCCCACAACACCATTCCAGCGCTGCCCCTGCAGGGACAATAAGAAGTGAGTGAGTGGGTTTAAATCAGCTTTATGACCTTTTTATCCTTTGAATTTGCCTCCTGGTCTCCAACAGGCTCTCATGTTGACTTCTCTGCCTGCTGGTATTGAAAGATGCAGACAAAGAAAGGGGCAATATCAGGCGCTATGGTGGGCACTGTGCTCGTTACATCAGGAGGTGAGTACTGATGACTGAACCTACAGCGCTCAATGTCTCCGATGTCCACCCAGGCACAATGTCTCACACTGTCTCACTCTGTCCCACACTGACCTGCAGAGGCACTGTAGCAGTTTACAGTGTGAGTGACCCCACTGTGACATTTCCTCCCCATACGTGCTTGTTACAGCGGATCCCGGCATCACATGACCCACCGGTCACACAGTGAACATGAGAGCAGGCGGGAGGCCTTCAGCTCCGAGTCTGGACTGAAGTCCGGCTTAAAGATCAGCTGCATCTGGTTTCCGTCCACATTTTGACCTCCTGGTTGTGACTTTTATCTGATAATGCCAACAGGAGCTATTTTGGTGGCCGCAATATGGACGCAGCGACGGCGGCATGTTTGGAACCGGATCTTCAGACTGTGAAAACTTCAGGAAGGTGTTTCACCAGGCAAAATAATGTTGAAGTAGAATCTGACAAAAATAAAAGCTCAGACGGCTTCGATCAACCACGTTCACCCTTTTAGGACATTCAGCACAACATCAAAGGAGTTTTGTCACCTCGTTATCCTAAAATCTGCTGCGTGAATGATGTGGTTCAATGTTTTTTTGTTTGAATATTCCCACATTATCATTTTGAATGAAGGTGATTCTTTTTTTCCCCTCATTGTTTCTTTCATTTCGTCCCTCAAAATGTACAAAACTTCTCTCGCAGCTTCACTTAAAGTTCAGAAGGAAGAGAGGTTGCAGCAGAGAGCTGTCGCATAGCAACCACTTTTTTCTTGCTCCACCTCTTCCTGTGTGTTGTGTGTTGTACCCACAAGAAGTGACGAAGAAATAATAAACTGTTTTCTAAATTTCTCCAGGGGAAAGTAAGCTCTAGCAGCAGGTGAGTCTCAACCTTCTCTCTCAGGTAAATATGACGTTTTTGTTTCTTAACTTCCAGTTTGTGAACAACTTCCTGTGGCGAACTGACACATTGTCAGTCACACTAACAGCAGGAAATTTCTGTGATATAATCGGCGATCAGGAGAGTTTGAACATCCCAGTAAAAGGGTGACGTCACTGTCAGGCTGTGACCTTGTCAGTAGGGGTGGGGCTAAGGGGGCGTGGCCGTTGCTCCGCTCTGAGGATAAAAGTAGGGACAGGGGGTGTGCTCGTCCCCGCGCTCTCTTCTCCCCTCTGAGGACAGGCAGACCGAGGAGCTCCACACACGGTACCCTGGTTCAATGCCGCCTTCTGTCCTGGCTTGTTGCTTCTTCAGCAGCAGCAGTTTCAGCGAATAAGTTACTGAATGTTCTTCTTTTGTCGGTTCCAGTGAGGACTCAAACACAGCAGTCAACATGGTGAAGATTGGAATCAACGGGTGAGCAGACTTTATTTCACACCTCTTGACGGTCTGTTTCCTTTGGAGCGGTTCAGTCCTGCAGGCAGTGAGGCAGCAGGTCCTTGAAGACTTCGTGTCCTTGTGCAGGTTCCTTCCTGCTTCAGCGGCTTTCTGTCTGCTGGCGTCAGTCTCGTTTCATGAAGCGTGTTGGTGTCTGCATGTTGCGCCGCGTTTCACCTCACCGTGGTGCCCAGCGATGTCTTCTGTTGGACACACAGTTTGGACAAACTTCAGTTCTTTGAATGTTGGACACAGAAATATCGCCTGATGCTTCGAATCATCACACATGTTCTAATTTGAACTCACTTTCAGATAAGAAGCTGTTCGATTGTCAAACCAGCTTCATTCGTGTGCTTGTAAAGCATGATCGAAGTTATACAAGAAGTTTCTGTCAGTGAGGAAGAGTTGAAGTCAGTCTGGACAATGAAACTGGAAAAGGGTCAGAAAGAAAACCAACATTAATCCAACCTCTTCGTGAGGTTGCGGAAGGCGTGCACCCCCCCCCCCCCACACACACACACACCTTCCCTGTCTCTGTCTCTAACTGTCTGTGTCTCTGTGTGTCTCCAACTGTCTCTGCTCCCCTCAGCTGTCACATTCCTTCTATTCTCTCCTCGGCTAATTTTAACTCTTTAACCTTTCGGCTGAAGTTCAGAGATCATCCGGCCGGCCAGCTGAAACTCTTCATTACTCCTCCTCCTCCTTCTCCTCCTCCTCTTCCTCTTCCTCCTCCTCTTCCTCCTCTTCAGCCGTCCTTCCTCCTGTTCACAGGACGGAAAAAGAGGGAGGATATAAAAAGTTTCCGACAGCTGTGTCGCTGTGGCGTGCAGTCTGTCCCGCTGCGTCACGTGACACTCTGAGGGAGCAACCGGCTCTCTGGGGAGGAGCTGCAGAAGGCCACTGAGCTCTTTCCGTGCTTCACATTGTGACTGCACCCCCGTGTGGCTGGGGCAGGAACGACATGATCCGACTCAGTGCAACCTGTCTGAGACCTTGTCGTCCTGCCCAAAAAACCAAGCTCTGATTGCAGAGCTGAACAGGCTGAATTATGATTGGAAGGTGAAACGCTAAAGCACGAGGCTGGGCTGCAGTTTGCTGCCACCTGCTGGTCAGACAAGAAGCATCACAACAAAGCCTCGATACAAACCCCATTGAAATCCAATCGAGAGATTTTCAGCTTCCTCTGAATCACTGAACCGTTCACAGCTGACGGCAAAACTTGGAGTTTCATGTCGTTTCAAAGTGAAAGTGGAGAAAAGAAGAGATAAATGTTGAGCAACTTGAAGGCTGAAGCTTTGCACTGTAACGCTCTGATGTCTTTGTGTTTCTGCAGATTCGGACGTATCGGCCGTCTGGTGACCCGCGCCGCCGCCAAGGGTGGCAAGGTCGAGGTGGTGGCCATCAACGATCCCTTCATCGACCTGGACTACATGGTGAGAGGACTTACCGTCCGCAGGACGTGCTGATTTTCACGTCTGCTGGTCGTCCCAAAAGCACTGCCGCAGGCATCTTCAGTTGTAACCAAGTGTCTTCGTCCCGCCGCAGGTCTACATGTTCAAGTATGACTCCACTCACGGCGTGTGGAAGCACGGAGAGGTGAAGGCTGAGGGCGGCAAGCTGGTGATCGGCAACCTGCACATCATGGTGTTCCACGAGTACGTGCGCCGCGCCTCCTCTCACCTCCTCTCACCTCTTCTCTGACCTGTTCTCTGACCTCCTCTGATCTCCTCTCACCCCCCGATCTCGTGTCCCCTGTCGCCCACAGGAGGGACCCCGCCAACATCAAATGGAGCGATGCTGGCGTGGACTACGTGGTGGAGTCCACCGGTGTGTTCACCACCATCGAGAAGGCCTCTGTGAGTCCAGCGATCCGTCTGTCACCGCTCCACCTGCAGCTTGTCTCCACCCGGTTGTCGTCACCTGCCTCTCTTCTCTTCCCCCTCACCTGCAGGCTCACCTGAAGGGCGGTGCCAAGAGGGTGGTGATCTCTGCCCCCAGCGCCGACGCTCCCATGTTCGTCATGGGCGTCAACCACGAAAAGTACGACAACTCCATGAAGGTTGTCAGGTGAGTCTCGCGGAAATCTGTGTGATGAGCCGAATCATCGAGCCTTCTGTTAATTACGCACCAATAACATCATTGTACAAACAGACTCAATCACACCGCGTTGTTTTGTCTCCATAGCAACGCTTCCTGCACAACCAACTGCCTGGCTCCTCTCGCCAAGGTCATCAACGACAACTTCGGCATCATTGAGGGTCTCATGGTAAAGAACGAAACCAACTTCCTGTTTCGTAACTAGAGCTGCAGTTAAAGGAAGATGCTCTGTAATCTGCAAGGTGGTGAGAGGAAAATGCTCTATAATCTGGATGACAACTGAGATAAAGCATCAGCACACAGACAGCTCTGAGAGAGGGAAACTAACTGCTGTTGAGGTCTGCTAATGCTGATCACAGCGACTGTAGCTACAGCTGCTACGCAGGTGCTTTTTTATTCAAGCTGGAGTTCAAAGAAACTGTAACTGAGCTTCTCTGTGTTGGAGTCGACTGAATGATTGTGGCCAGAACAAAGCCGACGGCCCAAGAAGCAGCAGCCTTGCTAATGCTAGAGCAAGGCACTGACTCAGGCTGAGCAGCTAAGCTAATGTGGATACTAACGGTGGACTGAGTTGGAGTTGCTCTGCTAATGTGAAATCGAGCAGCGAGCTGAGACAAAGTAAATACAAATGTGTCCGCGTCCTCCTCCAGAGCACCGTCCACGCCGTCACCGCCACACAGAAGACCGTTGATGGTCCCTCTGGTAAGCTGTGGAGGGATGGACGTGGCGCCGCCCAGAACATCATCCCCGCCTCCACCGGAGCCGCCAAGGCCGTGGGCAAGGTCGTCCCCGAGCTGAACGGGTAACTCCAGCCCTCCACCCCAGAGGCGTCCAGTTCTGACCTGCTGATGAAGGAGGACTTGAGTCGTCTGTCCCTCTGACCCAGTCTCGGCTTGTCTCTGTGTCCACAGTAAACTGACCGGTATGGCTTTCCGTGTCCCCACCCCCAACGTGTCCGTCGTTGACCTGACTGTCCGCCTGGAGAAGCCCGTGAGTACCCGAGACGTTCACACACCGACAGGAAGTGATGCTTTTTAGTGACCACAGACCTGAATTCCTGCTAACTTTAATCTTTTATAATGAATAAAAACTGCAGGCGTGTTACTGGACTGTCTGCTGTCCACCTGCATCCCTCCTGTTCTTAAGCCTTTGCGTGGTAAAGGTGCATGCTAACACCTCCTCCTCATCTCCCTCAGGCCAAATACGACGACATCAAGAAGGTGGTTAAGGCTGCCTCCGAGGGACCCATGAAGGGATTCCTGGGATACACAGAGGATCAGGTACAGACTGCCGCCGGCCGCACGACTGCACAGTAGCCACCAGGTGGCAGCAAAACAACATCGCACACGTGTGTAGTTTCTTCTTAATCACACGTGAAGCCTCGTTTCAAAGAGCATCTCTCTGTGTTGCTCCTCCTCAGGTCGTGTCCACAGACTTCAACAGCGACACCCACTCCTCCATCTTTGACGCCGGCGCCGGCATCGCACTCAACGACCACTTCGTCAAGCTGGTCTCATGGTGAGTTTGAGCCCGTCGGAGCTGCTTTTAAGAGACTCTCATTACAGCGTTCCCTCTTCATCGGCTCATTGCCCTTCACCGACCTTTTGTCCCTGTTTTTTGTCTGCAGGTACGACAACGAGTTCGGCTACAGCAACCGTGTGTGCGACCTGGTCCTGCACATGTTCTCCAAGGAGTAAAGTCCTGCCGAGTCCCGACTCGCCTTCCTTCCCATGATTCCCTGCTCCTGTACCTGCAGCCGAAGTGCCGCCAACCGGCTGCCAAGCGGGGGCAGACAAGGAGAAAATGAAACAAGAACAAGAAGCCTTTTTATATGATGCAGTCACCTGTTGTGTTGTGAGGGCTGATCTTCCATCATGAGCTGTAATGTACTGAAAGGTGTCGTCACACCGGACGGCCACAGTCGCTCCTTTGCACTGAATAAAGTCCTCTGTGTGCGAAACCCCTTTGTGTGTGTATGTGTGTGTCTGACCACACACCTGCCTCTGCAATTCATAGCTTGAATGTTTCAAACACTAAAAACAGACCAAAAAAACAAATTCAGACTGAATTGAACTAAATATATTATGACATCAAAAAGGTTTTTATATATTTATTATATTATTTATTTTTGTGAAACTTTCATTCATTGAGAGAACTTAAAAGGATTCCATCAAATAACAGATTGAAAATTATGTAATAAGTTAGCGATCAGACAGAGATCTGGCTGTTTTCCTAAACTGCGCATTAACATCAGTCCTTACGGTAGTGGAACGGCGGGACAGCCGCTCCCTCGCTGTTGAAAGCACCGCTGCTCCTCTTTTAGCGTCATTACGCTTCCTTGCAGCCGCAGTCGTTCGCCGCTGTTCGTTCGCTCGTGTTCGCTCACGGTTCGCTCCGGTGCTGCTGCGCGTCCTTCGAGCCTCGCTGACGGAGCTGAACGCGCGCTCGCGCAGACAGGTAGGACCATCACGTTTCCATCACGGCGTCACGCGTCCCTGCTGCGCCTCCTTTCTGTCACACATCCGCAGCTTCTCCGCCGCGGAGCGTCTCTGCGTTCTGCGGGAAAACGCGCCCGGTGTTTTTGGTGCAGGACGCGGTGCGGCGCCGTGACGTGCGGCCGATGTGTTGGGTGTCGGTGCGTGTTTGTGTAGCATCTGCGGTTGTTGCCGTCATCGGGACCTTGAACGCACCTTCTGTTTTGCAGAGGCGCTCCGGCCTGATCGGAACCAGACCGACTCCGCATCACCTCCGAGCAGCTTCCACACCAGCCAGTGTTCATGCCGGATTTCGAGCACTTCAGGTTTTCCTACTGCAGCATGAATCCGGTCCTGGGGGAGGGCGGCTTCCTGCCGCCGCCGCTGCAGCACCACCCGCCGGGACAGCCCGACTCCGTCGTGCCGGAGCCGGCCTACTTCCTCAGTGACCACGGCGGCTTCGGCCCCGACGGGCTGTCCGGGCTCGACCTGGGCGCGCTCCCTCCGTCGGGCCTGGCTTACCTGCACCTGAGCACGCCCCTGCACCGCGTGCCCCCCGCGGCCACGGCGCTGCGCAACGACCTGGGGTCCAACATCAGCGTGCTGAAGACCCTCAACCTGCGCTTCCGCTGCTTCCTGGCCAAAGTGCACGAGCTGGAGCGCCGGAACAAGGTGCTGGAGAAGCAGCTGCAGCAGGCGCTGGAGGGCGGCGGGGACGCGCACCACAAGCCCCTCACCAAAGAGACGGGGGTCCAGACCGTCCCTCTGCTCAACGCCAACCAGCCGGCCTTCCTGCCAGGCGGCCTGCTCTCCCCGGCGCTCCACCCGCCGCCGCTCTGCGACAACAGGCGCCTGCAGGGGCCCCTCCACGGCACCGACCCCAACTCCAACCTCCCCGCCAGCCCCGCGCTGCGCCCCTGCGACCTCCCCAGGTCATTTGTGTGTAACATCAACGAGCGGCTCTCTGCTCACCCCGGGACACCCGACGCCCCTCTCCCCCCTCCTCCCCCACCTCCACCTCCTCCTCCTCCTCCTTCTCGGTTCCTGCCAGGTACCATCTGGTCCTACAACCACACCCGCCGCTTCAGCGCCGGGAGGGAGTCGTTCGTTTCGGGCCCCGGCGTATCCTGGACGCACCCGGACGGGGTGGGGGTGCAGATCGACACCATCACGCCCGAGATCCGCGCGCTCTACAACGTGCTGGCCAAAGTGAAGCGAGAGCGGGACGAATACAAGAGAAGGTGCGAACAAACTGATCCCGCATCAGCGCAACACCTCCGAGGTTCAACCGCTGGAGTCTGACGGCAGATAGAAGCAGAATAAAGTATAAGATCAGTTCGACCAGACGGAGCGCCCCCTCCAGTCACAGCTCAGCTGGTTTGTACTGAGTCAGTTCAGTGAGACGTCAGGAGGTCAAACCAGGAGACGTCCTGCTGTGAGGACACGGGCTCTCCACTGTGCCCATCCACCTCCTGTCTGCTCCTCATGTCTTCCTCCTTTACTCCTCACTTCCTCCGCTCTACTCCTTCCCCCATCTCTACTCCTCACCTCTTCATCGTCCTCTTATCTACTCCTGTTCTCTACTTCTCCTCTCTCCTCCTCTCTCCTCCTCTTTTCTCCTCCTCCTCCTCCTCTCTGCTCCTCATGTCTTCCTCCTTTACTCCTCACCTCCTCTGCTCTATTCCTGCTCCTCAACTCCTCTTCCTCCCTTCCTGCTCTCTACTCCTCACCTCCTCCTTCTCTACTCCTCATCTCTTCCTCCTTTACCCCTCACCTCTTTCTCCTCCTCCCTACTCCTACTCCTCACCTCCTCACCTCCTCTTCCTCCATTCCTCCTCTCTACTCCTCACCTCCTCCTTCTCTACTCCTCACCTCTTCATCCTCCTCTTATCTACTCCTGTTCTCTACTTCTCCTCTCTCCTCCTCCACAATCCTCACCTCCTCCTCCCTTCCTTTTCCTCTGTGCTCCTCACCATCTCATCCTCCTCTTTACTTCTCCTCTCATCCTCCTCTCTTCTCCTCCTCCTCCTCCTCCCTGCTGTGGCTCCTCTCTGCATTGCAGCATCACTCTGTGACCACCAGCAGTGATGTCACCCTGTCTGCCTCCTCTTCCTCTGTCTCCTCTTTATGGCTTCACCCTCTCTCTGCTCCCCTCCTCCTCCCATATCTGGTTACATCCCTCCCTCACCACATTTACTCCCCCCCTCTCTCTTTCTGTCCCGTCTCCTTTGACTCTTCATCCATCTCCTCCCTCTCATCCCCGACTGGCGCCATTGCCGTCGTCATCATCGTCATCCTCGCCTTCCTCGCTGTCAGCTGATCAACACTCACTGATGTCCTCAGAATCCTGTCGGTGCAGCTGAACGCTTGATATGAGCGGAGACGCCCGACACGCTTCATGCTGTGGGGTGACGTTTAAGTGACTTGCAATAAGTACTTCAAAATAGTTACTTCTTTTTAAAGTAGTGGAGCTAGAGTTACTTCTTTACAGAGTAGTAACGTTACTACAAAATGCAAAACCTAGCATTCATAGGAGGCCTGTGAGATGACAGCAGTCATTCCATTCTGAGCAGGCTCTATGTGTGTGTGTGTGTGTGTGTATGTGTGTTTTTGTGTGTGTGTGTGTGTGTGTGTGTATGTAGATGGGAGGAAGAGTACACGGCCAGGATGGACCTGCAGGAGCGGATGGCCGAGCTGGAGGAGGTACAAACTGCTCCTTTTGGTAGTTTTTTTATCATCTGTTTAGTCTGGTCTGGGTTTCGCATGATGTTTGACGTTGCAGCGCCTCCTTCTGGTGTTTACAGGACCTGCAGGAGAGCGAAGTGTGTCAGGACGAGCTGGCTCTGCGCGTGAAGCAGCTGAAGGCCGAACTGGTTCTCTTCAAAGGGCTCGTCAGCAACGTACGTTAGCATCCCTGCGAGCTTTCCTGTTATCTTTCCTCGGCTAGACATGAAAGCTGTAATGGTTCCACTCTGTCCAGCTGCAGTTTGTTGTTGTTTGGCCTGTAGGGGGCAGCGTAGTGAACACAGCTTGATGCTGCCACCTGGTGGCCAGTTGCAGCGCTGCATTGCCATGACTCTCCTCTGTAACGCTGCAGGATCTGTCGGATCTGGACAGTAAGATCCAGGAGAAGGCCATGAAGGTGGACATGGACATCTGCCGCCGCATCGACATCACGGCCCGCCTCTGCGACGTCGCCCAGCAGAGGAACTGCGAGGACATGACCAACATCTTCCAGGTACGATGCGGACGGCGCGAGTAACTCGAGCGCCGTCTCGACTCACCGACGAGATGCCTGGACTCTCCGTAGCAGATTCCCACGCCGCCTTCCACGCTGAGCCGCCGCGTGAGGAAGCAGAGCTGGCAGTCTCAGAGGAGCGCCGACGGGGACGAGCTGAGCGTGTCTGAGAGCGAGGGGGGCGGGGCCAGAGACGAGGAGTCCTCGTGCAGCACATCGGCCAATCAGATCAATGAGCAGATGCAGAGGATGCTGAACCAGCTGTGAGGGAGTTCACCTGTTCAACACTTTGTGTCACGTTGCGGAGAGACGACTCTGAGGTCTGTGTGTGTGTGTGTGTGTGTGTGTGTGTGTGTGTGTGTGTGTGTGTGTGTGTGTGTGTGTGTGTGTGTGT
>JASSRZ010000054.1:4353616-4390108 GCA_032164315.1 Malacoctenus gilli | reverse complement strand
CTCTCTCTCTCTCTCTCTCTCTCTCTCTCTCTCTCGCTCTCTCTCTCTCTCTCTCTCTCTCTCTCTCTCTCTCTCTCCTCCTCCTCCTCCTCCTCTCCCTCGCCCTCTCTCGGATTATCGCCATCCTCCTGCTGCTGTCATGTGAGTATTTTTTTTTACACATTTCACTGCGTTTCACGACAACAATAACCAGAAAAACTTAAAACTTTCTCTTTTATTTTGATGAACAGTTTTTCTGAACTAACATTCTGTTCGCCTTATATGGTCGGTTTCCATGGTGACGGTGCAGCCACTGCCCGGACTAAAGTAAAACTGTGTCATTTAATGAATAAACTGGTGACGAACAGTAAAATCGGGTGCAATTTCCGGGTTTAATTGTGAGCGTGACTCACTTGCTGAACCCCAAGGCAGCAGGGGCGCCCCTGGAGCCCCCCGGACCTGCTCGGCTTTCTACAAACACACTTTTAGATTCAGCGTCAAAAAGTCAAAGTGCACAAAGACGCTCAAAGAAGTCGCGAGACTCACAAGGAAAAGAAAGGACACACAAAGGGACGTTTGCGAGGCTTTATCTGTTATTGTGTGGATTGTGTGTGTGTGTGTGTGCGTGTGTTTGGGGGGGGCGTATTATTGCGTGCATGTTGAATGTTGATCTCCATCAGACGCTGCTACACTAATCTGGCTCCATTTTGATGCTGGAAAACAACTGTGTGAGTCTGTGCGTTACCCTGCGAGTCTGTGTGCATCTGTGTGAGTTGGTGTGAGTCCGTGTGTTACTGTGTGAGTCTGTGTGTCACTGTGTGAGTCTGTGTGTGACTGTTTGAGTCTGTGTGTCATTGTATTTTATGTTAAAACAAACACATTTCCTTTATATTATTTATTCAGATTTTACATCAGAACAATAAAAAAAATCAATCTGTAGAGATGACAAGTGTTTTTTGGTCTTTTCTCTTCCTGTGAAACTCTGATGACTCATCCTGCACTTATGGGCGTGTCCAAACTGCAGCCAATCAAATTGAAATTGTCGTTGAACTTTTATGGGCCTGCAGGTCGACTCCTGACGCTTCGGGCACTCCAGGGGCCCCCGAGGGCGAGGGGGGCCCCCCTGCTCCGGCCCCAAACCTGACGAGCAACAGGCGGCTGCAGCAGACGCAGGCGCAAGTGGACGAGGTGAGGACCCTCAGGGTCTCAGGTGCCTTCAAAGTAAAAGCGGGAGACGCATCGAGTTTGATCACAGACGAAATGAAGAGCAGAAAATGAATCCTGTTTGTGACGAAGACACGGTGGACGGTTGTGTCCATGCAGGTTGTGGACATCATGCGTGTAAACGTGGACAAAGTCCTGGAGCGTGACCAGAAGCTGTCTGAGCTGGACGACCGGGCAGACGCGCTGCAGGCCGGAGCCTCACAGTTCGAGAGCAGCGCCGCCAAACTCAAGAACAAGTACTGGTGGAAGAACTGCAAGGTGTGTGAGGGCGTGGCCGAGGGGGGGGGGTCTCAAACGTACTGTCGGGGGGAACCTTGCAGGCTTCCATCCATTCTTCATCCATCTTTCATCCTCAGTTGCCATTCATCCTCTATTCATTATGGTCTCAGCGTCAGCCTGTTAAGCCCCGCCTTCAACTGATCAAATCATCCAATCGCCTAAAAGGATGACAAAGATCAGAGCACGAAAAGCCGGGATCTGTTGAGGGTGGGACATGCCAGGATTCATCCAATCCTCACAGAGAATGAGGGAGATCAAGCACGACATTAGAGGTCAGAGGCGGGACTTCACTGGATGCTCATCCAATCACTGAGTGGGATGAGGAGGCGGGGCGGGTAAAAGCTGTGTGACTGACAACAAAGTGAGACGAGTGATGGATAAAAAATCTCAATCTGGATTAAAAGCCAAGCGGAGGAGATTAAAGAGCCAGCTGTGATCCGTGACGCAACTCTGCAAGACGGAGCCACAGTGGACACGTCAGGACGCAGAGTGTTTGTGTGCGCTGGAGTGTTGTTACTCCGCCTCACTATTTCTGTACACATAGTCCCCAACAAATGTCGCATCATTTCCTCCTAAGGTGTCTCAGAAGGGACACTTTTTTAAAATCTCTATTCTGATCAAAAAATTGGTGGGATTAGTATGCGCTCACACACACACACACACACACACACACACACACACACAGAGTTCTTGTTAATCTGATGTGATTTGTGCTCTGACGCGTGCGTTATATTTCTGGAGGACAGATTCAGTGTTTGTGTCGCGGGTCATCTGGTTCAGTGTTAAAGTGATTTTAAAGGATTATTTCACCTCCTAAACTGACCTCGGCTCTGTTTTGTCTTCCAGATGATGATCATCATGGCGGTTGTAGGTGTCATATTTGTTGGCGTCATTTTCTGTGAGTCACAACACCTGAATGTGGATGAATGTGGTTGAGAGACATTTTCAAATTTTAAGTTTCATCTTTTCTGATAAAAAACTGCTGGAATTGGGAGAAACGGTGGCTCACTGCTGCCACCCAGTGGCTAAAGGAGACACTGCATGATTCTACAGCCTTCCCCTTTAAATCTGCTGACCGGCCTCTCCTGTTTCTCTGCTTCAGTGTATTTCTTCTACTGAGCTACACGAGGGCGTGAGACACCAGACAAGGCTGCACCGAGCAAAGGACCCCAACCAGCTCCTCCCCCCCCCCCCCCGACACTCCACCAGCTCCTCCACCCCCCTGCCGCTCCACTGCCTCCTCTCTGCTCCTCCATCCCTGCACCTGGCCAAAGCTGCGGGTGGACACGCGGCAACCACAGAAAAAAAGATTGGAGGAAATATTCCTCACACTGATTTAATGATTAAACCGTTCAAACGGTGAATCTGCAGAATCTGTCCCATTTTTGTCATCCGTCTTGAGTTTTGTGTTGTGTTTTGTATTTCTTGGTTCTTGGATGCAGTCTCCTGTGGACGCCCCGTCACACTGTAGAGACTGTAAATGGACTTATGTGTTTGCTGATGCTTCACCCGACGGCTGCTGACACCTCCAATAAATCATGTTTCAAACACCTTTTGCTCAGCGTGTATGGAGGAAGGGGGCGTGTCCAATGTTTAACATTATCAGGAGCTCCACTCAGTCACACGGCAAAAACCCATCAGGTAAAAAGTCCAGCAAGTGTTGGCAGCTGCTCCAGAGGTACGAGGAGCAGAACACAATGATTCGTGAATGAAGAATGAGAATTCGCAGGACAAGTTCATCATCTGTAATGCAGCTGATAACTTCAAGCACTGATGTAAGTCCGTGGTAACCTGCCCGTCAGGCAGTACAACCTGGGGGGATTTCAACATAAAATTCTCTTCCTTGTAATAAGCCACAAGTAAAAGTTATACATTTGGGAGTTGTGAATGTTTGAAATGTTTGAATTCACGCAAACACGTTTTTTTATTTCGTTTTTTATTTAGGTCCCAAAAAACCATCATAATAACATTATATCAATAATATTAATACAGAAATTGAAAAAAAGGAGAAAAAATAAAATAGCTTTTCTGTCCACGTCCTCATTTGATGGAGGAGTCAGGAGGAGGAGGAGGAGGAGGAAGTCCGACCCTCCTCACTAACTCTGCAAAGTCTGTCTGAGGAAATAAAACCAAGAAGAAACAGTGAAGTGGGCGTGGCTTCAAGCTTTAGGGCGCGAGCGCCGTCTGTCGTTCTGCTGTGCACCAATCAGGAATGTTGAGGTGAGGCAGGGGGCGGGGCTTTATGTCCAAGGTAAAGACCCGAGCGTCCGTCTACTGCTGCGACATCTGAAGAGGGGGAGGAGCCAGAAGAGACCAAGTTACAACTTGGTGTTTCACGCGAAGTTTTACACCAAATCAGGAAAATCACGTGAGGGCTGCTCTCCGGTCAGATCTGGAGGCGGAGTCTGTCACCTGCTGCGGCTGCGCCTGTGTTTCAGGACCTCGGCTCGCCAGCCGGCTCAGGATATTCCTCTCAGACATTTGCAGCCGCACGGCGACTGGCGGTATCCGGGCGATGGTTGCGGGGAGACGAGTCACATCAGCCTTCATGTCACTCAGCAGCTCCTCCAGCTGCTTCAGCACTGAGACCCAGAAACACACTCAGTGTCCGTTCACATCACCGATGAATAAAGTTATTGGGCCGCCGCCGCTGCCGCCCGCCCGCGTTGCCCGCCCGCCCACGCCGCCCGCGTACCTTTGTGCAGGACGGCGTTGGCCGGCTTGTTCCCGGACATGGACTCCTTGCTCAGGTGCTGGTGCGACTCGGCGAGACACTCGACCTCGCTGAAGCGCGTGTTGAGGGCCATGGAGGGGTGGGAGGGGTCCTCCGACATGTTGAGGTAGGCGGCACGACGCAGCTGCTCCTCGATCACCAGAGCCTGCTCCAACAGCTGTGGAGGAGGAGGAGGAGAAAGTTGGTTTGTGTTCAGATCCCTCGTGATGTTTTATGGATGAAGCTTTTGAGGAAATTCATTTGCAATCTGTGAGAGCGAGTTAATCAGTGAAAGCAAATGTGAGGAAAAACTGCAAACTTCAAATTAGGATTAAAAATGCTCAGACAACAAATAAAAGGTAAAAAAAATAACTGATTAACTATTCAAATTTCAACAAAAACATAAAAGATGGAGTCAAACTGCAAAGTGAAGTGGCTCCTACATCAAGCAGCAGTGTGCACGTGGCGGCGGCAGCAGTGACGTACCTTGAACCTTCTGGCCAGGAACTTGTTCTTGATCTCCAGGAAGTTCCCTCGGTTCATCTCGCCTTTGAACGGCTCATTCAGGATGGCGAACTTCACGTCGTTCTGGATGTCCTGCCAGCGGGCGTAACCGTGTCTGAGGACGCGCCGTCAAGGAGCTACAACAGTACTCTGATTACTCTGGATCAGCAACATGAACGCTCACAAAGACAAAGACAAAGACGGGCTCACGGCCCGCTGAAAGGATACTGGATGATGCCGGCCAGCAGCCAGTAGTCATGGCGACGGTGCCAGATCTCATTGGTTTTCTTGGTGACGGTGGCGGCGCGCTCTTCGTTCTGCCACAAAGAGTGGAGCTCTGCGAGGGACACGGGAGTTAGTTACCCTGGTTGCACCATTAACTTGAACTGAAGTTACAGACTACGATGTGTACCTGTGAATCCTCCGTCTGCGATGTTGAACATGAACCGGGTTTTGGCCTTCTTCTTCTCCTCGCTGGCGCCGCTCGCCGTGGTGGCAGCAGCGGGAGCTGAGGTGGCGCCATCTTTGCCTCCGTCGCCGTTCTGTAGCTTGACGGCCTCCTCGGGCTTGGGCGTCTCCTTCTCCTCCTTCAGATCTGTATGAGGAGGAGCAGCAGAAGGAGCAGTGAGGAGCCGGTCAGCTGCTGAGTGACAGACGCTGAAGGAGGAGCAGCTCTACCTTTCTTCTCCTCTGTGGGAGGAGTCGTGTCCATCTTCTCCGTCTTCTCCTCCGCTTTCTCCTCTTTCTCCTCTGCTGCGCCACACAAAACACCACAATGTCCTCAATCGCTCGACGTCTTTACTTCCTGTGAGTTACTACTTCAGTGCACAGAGGTGGTCTGACTTACCTTTGACCTCTGAATCTTCTGGTTTGACCTCCGACGGCTCTGCCTTGGCATCCACAAGCGACTTGGCGTCCTCTCCTCCCTCTGGACTCTTCTTTTCAGTCTCCTTGCTCTCCTCCTCCTTCTCGCCATCCTTCTCCTTGGTGCCCTCCGCCTCGCCGTTGCTCGGTTTGTCGGTTTCCATCGGCTCCTCGCCGTTCTTCTTCTCCTGCTGCTCTGCCTCCGTTGGACTCTTCTCATCGTCATCCGGGATGGCGATCACCTGCGGGGAGTCACAGGAACGTTTGAGGTTGTTCCTTCCTCAGAGTGCAGCTCTCACTTGAATGCACCGCAACTTTACCTCGTCATTGACTTTGGCGGCATCTTTGCCGTTCTTCTCCGACTCGCCTTCTTTCTTCACCTCCTTCTCTGCGTCGTCGTTCTTTGATGAGTCGTCGACTGCACACGGATCAACAATTTGTTATTCCGATTACAGTGATTCAGTGTAAACACATGTGAACGTCTCAAGTGTGCAGCTGTGTGTTACCTGGTGCAGGTGTGTTGGGTTGGGTGTCGGCCGGCGTCCCCGTGGACGGGGTTTTTCCTGGCGAGTCGGGCAGCGCGGCAGCCCGTTTGTTCTCTTCCAGCTCCGCCATCCACGGCATCGACCACTGACCGTTCACGTGCTCGAACTCCTGAACCTGACGTATACATGCAACACGCTGGTCAGCCACACACCACCGAAGACACTTGGAAGTCAGGGAAAGATTCACCTTTAAAACTTTACCTTTTTACGAATGAGTGACATCACACCGATGCGAGTGAGGACGTGTTGCCGCGACAACCCTTCTCTGGGAACGCCGTCGGCAAAGGTTTCAGCGCCGTCAGCTCCGGGCTCGCAGAGGTGACGCATGAAGAGCGAAACGTACGCTCTGAAAAAGAGAAGCAGCGGTTAATTGCCAGCTCACAGGAGGAGGAAAAGGAGGAGGAGGAGATCAGGAGCTGCTCACTTGAACTCCTTCTCGGACTTCCCCCGCAGGTCTCGGACCAGCCACTGGGTGGTGAATGCGTCCTGTGGAGGCATCCCGTAACGCATCACAGCGTTCAGGAAGGCCTTCCTCTGCCGCGAGTTGAAGCCCAACACCTCGATGTTGCCTCCCACTCTGGCCAGCAGGGGGGGCAGCGGCTTGTCTTTGTCGTTCCTCAGGCCCTTCCTGTTCGGCCTGCGCGAGTTGGCTGCACACAGGAAACGTGTCATCGTGACGCATCATGTTTATTCACGGCGCCTCAGCGTAAACACACACAGATATTCACACGCTGAGGAGGAACTGGAATGACACAAGTTAAAAGACAAACACCTTCTGTTCTCTCGTCGAAGTCCTCGTCGCCCTCCTCAGAAGCCACCGAGTAATCCGATTGGCCGTCGGACTGGTCGTCCTGCCAGTCAGCTGTGAGGGGACACAGACAACAGTTAGTCACAGTGTGACGGCACTCATGCCGACGCTGCTGCGTCTTAACCTTGAACACGGTGACTCGTCGCCTGCGTTCGCCGCTCTCACCTCGGTCCTCCTGCGAGCCGTCGTTGTAGTTGACCTGTTTGCGGATACGTTTGCCTTTGCCCAGATTTCGGGCCAGATCCTCCTGCTGCTGCTCGTAGTGGTGTCGCAGCAGTTTCTCCCAGTAGTCTGGATCTACGCTCTCCTCCTGCTTGATGATCTCCCGCTGCACCTCCTCCTCCTGAGTTGCAGGAGAACAAACAGTGTGAGATGCAGAAGAAGAGGATGGCTCTGTCATACGTTGGTCGGCAGCGGCTCACCTCCTCCTCCTCGTCTTTGACCACGTATTGAGCGACTTTGAAGGAGCTCAGGTACTCGTTCATACTCTGCAGCTCCGTGTCGTCGGTGGCGTCCTGGTTCCTGTCCAGCAGCCGGTCGATGGCCTTGTCGTCGTAGTGGATGATGCTGCTGTCCTCCTCTTTGTTCTCTCCTGATGAACAAAAACAAAACTCCTTCAGGATCAAAGAAGCAGCAGAACGACTTTCAATGATTTTTATCGACAGGAGAAACCTCATAAAACCTTGGCTTGTACTTCCTCTCTATATACCACAGGGAGGCATGTGAGATTGCGCTAGTCCAGCCTCACCTTCTCCCTGAAGTGTCTCCTTGAAAAGCTCCTCAGTTCCAAACTTGAGGATGTCGTCCAGCTCCTGTTTGGACATGGAGCCAGTCTTGGAGCCCAGACCCGGCCGGACCACCAAGTGAGTCAGCATCATCTTCTTCTTGGCAACCTGCACGAGAGACAGACGGAGGAAGTGAAGGTCGGCGGGTCAGAGCGATGGGGATGCCCGGGCTCAGCGCCATCGTGTGGCCTCTCCAAGTACCTGAGTGATCCTCTCCTCCACAGACGCCTTGGTGACGAAGCGATAGATCATCACTTTCTTGTTCTGGCCGATTCGATGAGCTCTGCTGAAAGCCTGAGTGAAGCAGCGAACAATGTGTCAGCAGTAGGCCGTTAATCATTCGTCTGTGAAGGGCGCCGCAGCTCGGACGTACCTGGATATCATTGTGAGGGTTCCAGTCTGAGTCGTAGATGATGACGGTGTCGGCGGTGGCCAGATTAATGCCCAAACCTCCGGCCCTCGTCGACAGCAGGAAGGCAAACTGCTGAGCGCCAGGAGCTGGGGGGGGCATGAAAAACACATCATTTATAGGATCAAACAGCTGTGTCTTCAGGCCTGTGTCCACCTGAATGCATTTTCTTAATTCATGCAGCAGTTCTTTTGAGAGAAACAGCAGATGCTGCGATCAAGAGAAGCGCCGTGTGTCCTCACCGTTGAAGCGGTCGATGGCTTCCTGTCTCATCCCTCCCGTAATTCCTCCATCGATCCGCTCGTATTTGTAGCCTTCGTTCTCCAGGAAGTCTTCCAGCAGGTCCAACATTTTGGTCATCTGCAGACGCACAGGAGAGACGGTTTGTTTCGAGGAAAAAACACACCGAGAACACTGGAGCTGCTTGTCTCTGTGTTTTTGTCGCACCTGAGAGAAGATCAGCACTCTGTGTCCTCCCTCCTTCAGCTTCCTCATCATCGTCTGCAGTAACAGCAATTTCCCAGCAGCCTTTGTGAGAGCCTGACCGTCGTACATGCCGTTGGGCATCTTTGGGGCTTCCTGTTGGGAAGACCAATCAGACAACTTTTTACTTTGGGAAATTTTACACACTGATGAGAGACACTCAGAGTTCCTCGTGTCCTGTTCTCAGTGACTGATGGTTTGTCCCAGTTGCTGGGTCGTACCATTGCTGCGGTGGGGAAGAGGTAGGGGTGGTTACAGCACTTCTTCAGATCCATGACGACGTTGAGCAGCGACACCTGGTTTCCGCCTCCTTTGGTGTTCAGAGCCTCAAAGTTTTTCGTCAGGATGAACTTGTAGTATTTCCTGAGGACAAGAACACACACATGTCAGCGTCCTGCTCGTCCCTCCCTTGGACGCCCTTCATCAGCGGTGTTGAAACCCGCTGACTCACTTCTGCAGCGGGCTGAGCTCCACTCGGACGATGAGCTCGGTCTTTGAGGGCATGTGCTTGAAGACGTCGGCCTTCAGCCTCCTGAGCATGTGTGGACCCAGCATGTCGTGCAGCTTCTTGATCTGGTCCTCCTTTGCGATGTCGGCGAACTCCTCCAGGAAAACCTCCAGTTTGCTGCACACGCATATCGAACAAATTAATGCGGCGCAACCACACTGTGTCCGTGTCCTCTGCCCTCCTTCTGACATCATGCATCTTTAAAGCATCTTGCAGTACAAGAATGAGAATGATGTGAAGTTCATGGGGGAGGTGATTCCAAGTTACTGAGCAGTCCTTTAATATCCAGGGAAAATTTACTGACACCTCCAAGGAGTCACTGTGTGGCCTTTGGAAGGGAGGACGGCGTGTAGGACGAGATGCGTGGACTTACTTAAACCTCTCGGGCGTGAGGAAGTTGAGCAGGTGGAAAAGCTCCTCCAGGTTGTTTTGCAGCGGCGTTCCAGTCAGCAGCAGCTTGTGCTGAAGAGGGTAGTTGTTCAACACCCGGAAAAACTACAGCAGGACACAAAGAGACAGTCCGGTCAAGTTTTAGCTCTGCTGACACACAGGGGGCGTGCTGATGGTGTGTGCGTTCCCTGCGTGCACCTTGGACTGGTTGTTCTTCAGCCGGTGGGCCTCGTCCACCACCAGGCAGGCCCAGTCGATGGAGCCCAGGATGGCCATATCGATGGTGATCAGCTCATAGGAGGTCAGCAGGACGTGGAACTTGATAGACGAGTCTTTCTGTTAGGGGGCAGCGGCACAGCCTGAGTTTGAAGCGCCAACGGAACTCTACTCGGTTCACTTCCGCCTGCCTGAAGGTGTGATGCACTGCCACTGCTCACGCCCCCCCTCACCTTCATCCGGGACGCCTTCTTGCCGCCTCGGATGGCGTTGTCTTCGAAGGAGAACTCGTTCTCGCGGATGACGGCTCGGCTGTCTTTGTCTCCCACGTAGGTCACGACGTACATGTCGGGCGCCCACATCTCAAACTCACGCTCCCAGTTAATGATGGTGGAGAGCGGCGCACTGACCAAGAACGGCCCCTTGGAGTGGCCCTGCAGGGGGCAATGGCAAGAGAGCAAGAGGGGAAGGAGGGGGGAGACGGATCAGTAAAAACAGCTGCTTCGGATTTAAAAGCAACTTATCTTCATCATTAGATGCACTCAAGTGGAACATGGAAGAATGACTGATTGTAGAATAGTGAATAGTATTAATCATAGTAAAAACATAAAGTCACGGACTATTATCAATGTTTAGAAACACATTTACCATCACAGGCTTCATTCTCAGCCTGAGTTACACAAACTGTAGTTTAAAGGTAAAATATCAGGACAAAATGATGTCAAACCATCCATAATAAAAGATAATCTGCTCAGTTGGATGAACTCCCACTGTAGAAGCAGGAAGTGTGTTCTGGCCTCCCGCCTGCAGGGGGCAGCAGCTGCACACGCGAGGGCTGTCTGAATGTTTACTGTTATGGATCCGACTTCATGTCGACTGATTTCACCTGACTTAAACAAAATGGCTGGATGGTTCCTGACCAATGAGAGGACAGAAAACAGCCCTGAGAGCCGAAAGTGCAGAAATGGCTCATTACAATCAGTTAGGAACTAAAATGAAGTAAATCTGTGATGGAACTTTTTCCAACCAGAAAAGCTTCAGACAAACACCTTCAGCACCAAGAGAGGACATTGTGAGTGTCTCACCTCTTTGTAGAGCGAGTAGAGGAAGACAGCGGTCTGCACCGTCTTTCCCAGCCCCATTTCGTCAGCCAGGATGGTGTCAGTGCCCTGAGCCCAGGAGAAGCGCAGCCAGTTCAGGCCCTCCAGCTGGTAGGGGTGCAGGGTCCCCCCGGTGCTGTCCAGGTAGTCCGGCTGACGGTCGAACTTGATGGTCGGCTGCAGGCGAGAACACAAGATAAAGTCGGCGCGGGAACCCGTGTGGCTCTGACACGGCCGAAGTCTAAAGCTCTGACGTAAAGACGCAACTTGACCATTCAGACAGTTTAGAACTTTGTTACGAATTTGGGAAAAAGGCCCCCCGAGGACCAGTAAACTTCTAGCTCAGGCCCTGGTCACTCCTTTATTTTGACAGGTTGCCTGTGGACGTGTCGCCTGAGATGGTTCATTTGAATGAACAGTCTCAGCGTGTTCACTATGCAAAAGAGAGAATCCCTGTTTTCCATCATTGGAGGCTGCTCCAGTTACATTGTGACAATGCTGATGCTAATGCTCAGTACTCACATCGACCACCGGGTTCTCGGGAGGCCTGTCGGGCCGCTTCACTCGACCTTTGACCTTCAACTTCTTGCTGGGTTTGCCGTCATCGCCCATCATCAGCTCCCTGAGACATGAAGACACACACCGTCAGCTATGTCCTGTTTTGTATAGCGCCCCCTGCTAGACGTGCTGGGTGTTTCTGTCCACCTGTGGTGCCAGTACTGAAGCTTGTAGGTGTCGAACTCGGGGACGTCCATGTCCTCGGCCTCCCAAGTGGCCTGGTCGTACGCCAGCTCGCGCCACTTGATCAGGTAGTGGACATTGTTCTTCCTGTCCACACTGGCACACAAACCACTCAAGGTTAGTTTAAAGCAGGACGAATGAAAACAACCAAGACAGAGTCGAGCCGAGTCGAGTCGATTCCAACGCTGCGCCCCGCACGCTGACCTGTGGTTGAGGATGCGGTGGATCATCAGCCACTCCATCTTGATCCCAAAGCGCAGGTACTTCTCCTCCAGCTGGGCGTACATCGGGTCCTTGTTCTTCCTCTTCACGCTCTTGTCCTCCTCGCCTTCGCCAAAGTCGATTGGTGGTGGCTCGTCCATGTCGTTCTTCCTCTGGTAGTTCCTGAACATCACCTGGCAGTGCAGCTCCAGCTACAAGGCAATAGCACGATGTGATGTCACGGCGGCGAAGCGTGTGCGCCCGCTTCTTGTGGGTTCCCGTGCGGTGTGTTGGACTCACCTGCAGCTCGGTGACCCAGGAGCAGTGCCAGTATGACATGTTTGACCATTTGGCGAAGAACTCCCTCTCGGGGCGGCCGGCCAGCGGCGCGGGATCCGGGGCATCGGCTGCAAGGTCTGGGGGGCGGGGCACTGGTGTGGGAGCGGGCGGGTCTCCCCACCGCCACGTCAAGATCTTCTGCACCTTCCCCTTCATCGGTGGACACTGAGGACAACAGGGACATTTTAGTCCTTGAAATGAGCTTCACCTTGTTGAGTTTCGACACCCCCAGCCCAAATCTGGATGTAACTGGGAGGAAGATGCTCTATCATCTGCATGTCTGGCTCCCTGCTCGCATCCATGGCATCTCGTCATGGCGGCCGGCTCACCGTGCAGCGGGGGCAGATCCACTCGCCGTTGGGGATCTCCGGCAGCGGCGGATTGAGGCAGTGGATGTGGTACGAGGACGGACACGAGTCGCAGCACAGCAACTCGCCGCCGTCCTTGCAGACCCTGCAGAACTCCATATGGTGGTCGTCCTCCTCTGTCTCGCCCGCATCACCGTTGTCCTCCTCACCATCTGAGGCCTCCTCTCGGGCCTCCCACTGGATGCCCTCCTTCTCCTGAGAGTCACGAGAGAGAGTCAGCCGCTTGGAAGAAAGAGGGCGGGACGGTTTGAAAAGTGCTGGACGAACGAGTCTGTGTGGGAATTTATTTTCAACCTTTTCACTGCTGGGTCGCAGGGTTTGAACTGAGAGGCGGTTTCTTACACAGTGCGGGCAGCTCCAGGTGCCTTCCGGGGCCTTCTCCATGTCAGGATCCAGGCACACCATGTGGTACGCTCTGGGGCAGGTGTCGCACAGGATGATCTCGCCGCCCTGCTGGCAGACCTCGCAGTAGTCCTGGTGGTCCGTCTCATAGCCGTCGCCATCCTCAGCTTCTGGGTGATAAGGAGAAAAGTTAGACTGGGACACTCCTGACGAGGACTCAGCCAGGTTTGATGGGTTGGTTAAATGAGAAGCTCCATGGCCTTTTCTTTAAAAGGTGTGATCTGACCCAAACCAGAACAGCTGCTCTCACGTCCAATGATCTGCTTTCTAGTGTGACATCAGAGCGGCACGTCGATCCTGCGTATGTGGAGGGGAAGGCGACGAAGGAGCCCTCCTAAATATACCTCACGAGAATGACTCAGTCAGTGACTAATGAATGTATGTGCCTGCTCACCACCTCACACACTCTCAGCGTTTCACCCTGAACGAGGCCATTAACCGCTAAGCACTCAACCTGCAATCTTCAATCCGTCTGCGGCAATGGCGACAAATAACGAGTCAGAGTCACTGAGGAGGGCGGCAGAGTCAGCGCCGTGTGTCTACGTGCATGTGGCAAATGGACAAGGACCGGTGAAACACTACAACAGACACTGTAAAGCAGCCTGACAAAGCTGCTCCTGCAAGTCGGTGCCAGGGGGCAAAGAAAACACACCAATCAGATGGCAAGAAAACCAAGAGAGACTCCAGTGAACAAATTTCATCACAGCACAAACTGAAGCCGCTTCACATTCTATGTGGCAACGTGGCCAATCAGGTCACAGGTGCACAAATTCCATCGCACAACAAATCCCATGTGTGAACATTTAGATGCACAACACAACTCTCCTAGCATGCACAAACTCAGTTACACAAACACTCACAGACACACGCCGGTCCCAGGACGTACCTTTCTTCTTCTTGGGTTTGTTCTTGGACAGCTTCTTCTTGCTGCGGCTGCTGCGGCTGTTGGAGCCCTCGGAGACGGACACGCTGTTCATGCTGCCGTCCTCAAAGTCGCTGTCCACGTCGGGCTCATCCTCCTCGCTCTGCACGCACAAGAAATCGAGTTACTTCTCAGCTGAAGACGCATTCCCGGGTCACATAAACGAGACGTATAGACGGGAGTCTGTACCGAGGAGCGTTTCCTTTTACTGTTGAAGCCTCCAAGTTTGATTTTGAGAGGCGCGACCTTTTTTGTCTTGGCGTTATTCTTCTTCTCCTGAGGTTTAGGAGCAGGTTTGGGCTTTTTACGGGCGTTTGGACCTGAAAACACGAGGTCACATGAAACAAGTTTCAGAATCAATGACTGAAAGTTCACTTCCACCCCTGAAAGTAAGATCATGAAGCATGCAACACTTGTTGGCCCATCAAAAACACTGATGCTGTTCATTGTACCTTTGCCTTCCTTGGTCTTGGCCTTACGGAGCGGCGGCGCGGCGACCTGCGGAGCCTCGATTGGAGTTGGCGCAGCGACGGCTGCCGGGGCGACCTCGGCCACCATGGTGTCCACAGCAGCTGGCACGTTGGCCGTGGCGAGGGCAGCGTTGGCGGCGGCGGCTCCCCTCAGGGGGTTGTTGGTGCTGAACTCGCGCCACTTGGCTCCAAGAACCATCATCATCTTCGACACGGCGATCTTTGGGTTCTTGGCGGCAATGAGCGGCCTGAGGGGGACCAATCACAGGAGGTCACGTTTGATAAGACGGATTCTGATGTTTCTTCCGTGAATATTTACAACGAGCTGGCTGACCGTTGTGATGCAGACAGATTTAGATCCAATTTAATCCTAAAGCAGATCGTGTCAGCAAAAAGACTGAAAGTTTGTGTAGTTTGTGTACCTGACAAACTGGCTGAAGGCTTTGTAGTTGGTCAGAGATCGGTAGTCTTCCTCACTGAAGACGTGATCGATGTCCTCCATGCCCCAATCATCCAGCAGCTGAGAGGATGACTTTGGCTCCTGCAGAATGAAAACAACAACAAGCATCAACATCAGTGGGAGAACTGGATGTAATTGATATCAGGAGTTACTGGTTCAGAATTCAACAACAAACGACCCACTAATGCTGATCAGGTCACACAAAAACAGCATCATTAGTTTAACATAGAAACACAAATACACACACACACAGCATGTGTCTGTGTGATCACGTATCAGCCCTGCAGAGCCTCCGTTTCCGTCCACCTCATCACTTCCACCCTGGACCCACGGTGCTCCTCCAGCCCGCCACATTAGCATGGCTGAGAGCTCCGAGTGGCGCTCCACGCGCTCTAAAATTAGCACCCGCCGAGCAGACGCAGGCCTCGACCAGCAACGCTTTTGTGCTGGTAACGAGGTTAGTCTGCTGAGAGATGCAGCTGCTGTGGTTGATTAGTGAGAAACCTGATGACGATTATCCTGAATGATCGGCACGCGGCGGCTGCTGGTTAATGCTGTTTAATGGTAAACAGTCACTTATTCAGACCACTGACACTTCATTTACAGATGTGTTTTCCGCTCCTGCTCTTGCACTTTCTCAGATTTAAGCAATTAAACCCAAGCAGTTACTAATTACAGCTAATCAAAGAGTTAGCGTCTGTGATGCAGGCATAACAGCTGTGTTTCCATGGTAACTATCATGAATCTGCTTAAATCCTGTGAATGGAAGATCTGTTCATTCAATGGATCCATCCCATAATGCTTAGTGCTGTGAGGTTTGATACCAGGAAGCTCCTCCGCACACCAAATGGACATCGAGCTCTTTTCTGACTCCTCACAGTTTTCACGGTTCAAATGCTGCGCTTAGTGTTCTACAACTTCTGTCTCAGTCTCCATCTTCTCCTCACTGTACCTGAACACAACTCCAGGTGTTCACTCGGCACGCCGCGCCACCAGTGTTCACACGAACATTGAAAAGGGTCCCCTGAAACAGTGCAGCGCAACACAGCGTTCCAAACGTGTTAGCAAACACACTGGTTTGATATCAAAAATTCATAATGTAACAAAAACACAGGAGTATACGGTGAGCCGGCACTAGTTCCAGTGCAGCGATTCTCCTGCTTCAGCTGCTTCCATCTTCGCTACCGTCAATTAAAGGCATGACCACATTTTAGTTGCAGCACATCGGATACACCGAAGTAACCAGCCGTGTAAAGTTCATTTTTTTTTACTCCAAAGCAGTGAGAAAATCAGCACATTGAGAACATTTAATCAGAAATCCGTGGTAAACTCTGAATCTAACACATCACGTGACATTTTGCTCACAACTGATATACCGGAAGAAATATTCACACTGAAATGACAAAAATCCGATTCCTTTCTTTCTTTGCTGCATAAATAGTCTGAATCTTTGGTAACACCCCACCCCCCCACCCCCACACGCTGGACTGCCGTTCACGCCGTCGATGAATCAAAATGTGTTTATCTAACCAAAAAGAAAGAAAGAGGGTCAAGTGCGCAGTGCAGTGCTGCGCCAGGCGGTGGTTGCCATGGTAACAGCATATATGCCTCACACACCCATCCCAGACACACACACATGCACGCACGCACGCACGCACAGACACACTGACACCCCCTCCTTGCATAAGTGTCATTAACTAGAAGGCCCCCTATTGGCCAGCAGGGCTGCAAGTCCACCGGCTCTTTGTTCAACCGGAACATGTCAGTGAGAACCAGTAAACAAAACATCTGCACCTACACTTGTAATCCCTTCACTCAGGTAATCCGTTACCGCAAAAACTAGTTACTACTTGCTTCAACAGCCATTGTTTGTCACAACACATCCAACAGCATTTACAAATCAGCTCCACGAGGGAATTTTGTAACCGTAATCGAGTACTGACACATGTAGGAGTAACTCCTGCTGGCCTGCGCTCAGACTTTTCGTTAAACTTTGCATTTCTTACCGAGGAGTCGTCATCGTCGTCGTCTTCGTCCTCCTCGGGCTCTGGTTCCTTCTTCTTGGAGGCGCTCCTCTCGGCCCCTGTGCTGCTCCTCTTCTTCTCTTTGCCGCTGCTGCCCCTCTTTTTCTTTTTGCGTCCCGGAGTGTAGTCGCTGCCCTCGCTGTCCGAGCGCTGGGCAGGGCCGCCATCCTCTCCGTCCTCCACGCCACCGATGTCCATGGGCTCTGGCGAGCTGATGGCGAGCTCCTGCTTGTAAAAAAAACCCCCATCAAACTGGTCCTTAAACATGCTTTCACCCAGAGTTCTTTGTACGGAGTAGTAACTGTAATCAGTCAAAATCAGTCGATGAAAAACGAGCCTCAAGTTAACAGGAGTTCAGGAAATAACAACTGAGACACTCCAGCTGGTGCTAACAGTGGGCTATAGAAACACTACTAACTGGTTATTTGTTCGAAACACTCCTTGTAACCCACTAACTGGCATTTCACTCATAATCCAGTGAATGATCCCTCCAAAATAAGAGTCTGGATTGGCTCACCTCTCTGCGTGACCGCCTCTTGCTGCCTTTGCTCTCTCGGCTCTTCTTGGCCTTCTTCTTCTTCTTCACCTTCGGGGTCTCATTCTCTGAGATTTCTTCTTCCTCATCATCTGCAAATGAGCAGCAGAAACATCACAGGGTCACGAGTCACCTTCTGTGTTCATGGACCTGAGCTGGACCGAAGTCAGTGAACGCATCAGGAGAAACTCCCATTGGTGCTTTTCTTTCTTTAAATCTTTGACCTCCGATATTCAGTCTGCTCCTCTGATTGATTTCAGATGTCTAACAGCAAAACAACAACGTTCACTGGATCATCTGAGTTTTCAGCCCACTTTTATTAAAGGTTGAACACCTGCAGCTGAGTTTATAGAGGCCCACTGATAAATCAGGATGATAAGCAGCAGTTCAGGCTCAATTCTTCACCTGGTCTGTTCACCTGTCAGCACGTCGATTTTTGAAGTGATTTTGCATAGAACCTCTGAAGAACTGCTGGTCACATCTCCTTTATAACCTGAACACTTTACAGGGTCGTCTCACAGGACCATTACATTCTGTGGCAGCTTCATTTTCAGGTTTGTCACCCCAGAGGAACATGAACATGTTAACTCATTTTAGGCTTTTACACTGAGCAACACCAACTGAAGGACAAAAACATCCAATTATTCCTAAAAAAATGTTTTTAACTGCACAGTCTGGCTTCGATTTACACAACAAAAAACAATCACGACGTGGCAGCTTCACTAAAATCTGGTTTTCGGGTCCATTTCAGCAATTAAAATAACATGAAAGAATATTTGCTCATTAATTACAGAAGTTAAATAATTAAAAAGTTTCTGTGTGTTGTCTGAATTTCTTCTTCGCTATCCAAGAAAAAGACATAAAAATTTAATCCCCGCAGGTCAAACAAACAGTTCGGTTCCTGTTTTCTGCAGGTTTAACTGGAAGATTAATTGTCGAATCTGCAGCAGGTAAATCAAGCAGATAAAGTTAATCAGGATTCAAAAAATGAACAACGTCCATGCACCAAATGATGTTTGCGGGTCAGACTGAGTGCGTGCTGTTCAGGTTTCAGCCTTTGAAAACCTAAAACAGGAACGAATAGCTCCTGTTGCCATTTCAGCGCTGCGTCAGTTTCGTGCAAGTTTGTTGTTGACAATCAGTTTCAGTTAGTCTCTTTTCTAAAAATATCAAAGCAGGTGAATAAAAAACAACAACATTTACTGAGTTTACTTCCTGCATGTCGATAAGCAAGCACATTTACTAACAAACTTAACGCACTGTAACTGCATCACTAACTGGTAAATCTGCAAGAATGAAAGAGTCGCAAAGAGCCTCCAGTTTGAGTGTTTTTGATTTTTTAGATCTCCAAAACAAGCTTCAGACTCTGTCCACCAGCATCCGCAGTGACAAATCTCCAAGTCAACAACTAATTCAATTTCTACTTGAAATATAATCCATCATCCACGCAGCACCTCTATTTATTACATCCAATGCTTTCAAGCTGAAAACAAACTTTAATCCAAGTTAGAAAAAAGAAGATATTTAGTGTAAGTTATACCTTTCATCATTGTTTTCTGGCGCTTGTATGGAGTCACACATCCAAACAGGCCAAACTGTTGAAGATCTGACACGTCAGATTCACGTCTAGAGAAAAACTATTTAGTCCTGAAGGTAAAATGTTTGACAACAACCGTTGAAGATTGAGGCAGCGACAAACTAAAAGGGGGCTCAGATGAATCTGGTGTATTTTTTGGTCAATTTTAACACAAAAACTGTTGTTCTGGCGTTTTTTTTCGAAGGCCAAACAGTAAAAAATGGTGTTTGGGAGTTCAAGCATCACTTTTCATTCAATACATTAGGTGTTAAAACTTTGGCCTTGGACTGGTGAGGAAAGCACTTATGTTTGGACAATGTTATCATCCTCAAGTCTGTAACGGGTCTCGTGTCCACGTCCACATACAGTTCAGTGGTATCATCTCATAAAGCTTCTTAGAAAGAGTCAAGCTGTTCATAGGAGAAACTAATATTTACTGACGGCCAGGTTAAGTAAAACGAACAAGCATCTTATCAGATGAATGCTGTTTCAATGTTTATATTGGAAAACAAATGCAACTTACTGAGCCTACAAGACACTTCAACAAAAAGGCCAAATTCAAGTAGCCTGGTGAGAACTTTCCATTCAATCAACCTTCGGATTCTAAACAAAGAAAAAGGCCTGCAAGTTTATTCCTGAACATTTCATGTAAACCTTAACGCAATCCAGGTTCACATTCAGTTGGATAATGAAACATTAGAAGATGCAGTTTGAAGCTATAATGTCTGTTTCCTTTCAGCTTTAAACGCTTCCTGGTGAAGTTTGGTTGCTGTCGGCGCAGCGTCGCTTCCCAGAGGAGCAAACCCGCAGATATGTTGGATCAGAAGCAGTTTGGAGGTCAGTTTTAGCACTTGAAGCTAACCCGCAGGACTGTTTGTTCTCAGAGCTTCCCTCCGTGCACGCCGGCCGTGCTCGTCGGGATTCAAACAAAACTGTAAACAAAGCACAATTCAGCCGGGACGCCCCGATAAACGTAGCCGAGTTTTAGGTGCCTTAAAACTGTCGAGGTAACTGAGAGGGTCCAGTGGTGGTCCGATGGATGCTTTTTTTCCCCGTTTCCCCCCGCACAGTCAAACCAGAGGCGCCGGCCATGAGGAGGGGAGCGCTGCTGAACGTCATCCGACAGCTTCCAAGCTAACTGGCTGCCTCCATCTTGTCATCGACACGTAAAAAAATACCGGTAGCTGGCTAACGTTAGGCCGCGGGAACATGCCGGTCAGCCGGCGTGTCCGAGCCACGCCACCACCCTGAGCCGCCTCCGGCTGTATTTCACGCAGAAACATTTCAGACTTGCATTTGGCGTCGAAGCGCCTTTAAAAACGCAGCGCGGCTAACTGCTAACGGTGGCTATCCGGTAGTTAGCACTGATAGCTTAGCATGTTGCTAACAGAACATGATTGATGTGAACGTCAAAAACATCTGCTCATGCTAGCAGCACAATCAGCGTTAACGTTTAGCACGGAGCGAGCCCGGGTCTTACCGTGCAGCAGCCGGTCCTCGGGGGCTCCGTAGTCGTCCCGGTCCTCCTCGCTCGCAGACATCGCGGCCCGGCTGGAGGGAAACTTTCTCTTTAGTTAGCTAGCACTTTAGCTAACTAAATAAAGTTAGCAGGCGGTCGGTGGAGATCCAGAGTGGTGACCCGGTCCGGCTCGAGTCTTCCTGGGTCGAGTTGTGTAGTAATGAGGAAGAGTAAGCAGAGGAGGAGGAGGGGAGGTTTGAAGAGGGGTAGACAAAGACGAAAAAGTGAACATCCAGCAGCGTGTTTCCCTCGGACCAGCAGCCGCAAACTTTACCCGGCTTTCCCCTCACTCCATCCCCGCCTGACATGCCACCTCTCCCCGGTGTCCCATTAGCATTCGTGCTAACCGGAGTCAGAGCTCGACTCGAGCTGGTGAAACGTTCAGCCGAGTCGCATTTAATTTAGTTTTAATTCAAACATCTTTTTAACCTAACGGCAACACAACCGGCTTCATTTCATGCTACACAACCTCAAGCTCGCAAACAATGAAGGATACTCACAACTTGAATCCAACTCCAGTAAATACTTCAAGGCTCCTTTTTTAGTGCGCAGGAATTATTTTTTTTAATTATTTTTTATTTTTTATTGTTATTATTCTAATATATAATTGTGGCAGCGTGTGTGCGCACGACGACGCCGTCTCCTCTTTCTCTTCCTCGCACACTACACACACACACACAAAGAGATCAGGGGGCAGGCATCCCATAATAATATCTCCCCCCTCCCTTCTCCTCCTCCCTCCCTCCTCCACACATACACACACTTCACTCACCCCTCCCCCACTCTGCATAGTTACCTACAGACCATAATAGTCAACTCACCCCTCCATCCTCCCCTCCCTCTCTTTACAGTCTTCCCCATTCCTCCAAACACACACACACACACAGACACACACACACACACCTACCACCTCCACCCCTCCCTTAGCAACCGGGGTTGCCATGGAGATCCCTCCTCCCACCCTCTTGTGCAAGGCATCCCATAATAGTAATGAGCGTAGTCACTGACATCCCACAATAAGCATAACTCCAAAAAAGAGAGAGATAGGAGGAGAAAGGAGGGGGGAGGGGGAGGGGGGGAGTCGTCACATGGCAACTGTGTGTGCCACATGACTGCTGCTTAACTTGAGCGTGCGTGTTTGCATGTATGCGCGAGCGAGCGCCACTGTACTCTATATGAGCCCCGTGGCGGCTAAACACTGGAGGTGGATGCACCAGCCAAAAAAAAAAAGAAAACAGGCATCCATTGTGGTGTGTATATGTGTGTGTGTGTGCATGTGTGTTTGTGGGGAGGGGGGGGGTGGCACGGGGTCACTGAGCAGTAAAGGTGGACACCTGGTGTCACCCCTAAAACAGGATTAAAGAAGTGGAGCAAAGTGAGGCTGGAAGTGTATGCAAAGAGAAACAGGTTGGAGAGTTGGCGGGTGCAAAGAGGAAGGAGGTCACGGGGGTCAATGGGGAGTCAGAGCCGGCCACCGTTTCTGCAAACGTACCGAAGGGCCCGGCGGTGCGAGGAAGGAAGGAGGGCCCCCGCGAGCCGCCAGCTGTGTCGAGCCGCCTGCACGTGCACACGCCGGCTCCGCAGGCTGCTGGAGGGAGAATGAACGGCAGTCAATGGTGGGAAAAAAGTCTGGGTCCTAGACAGCATTTTCCCACCGCTCGCCGCCGAGCAGGGAGGGCCGTTCGCTGTGCCGGGAGAGTGGTCCTGAGGGGACCAGCTGAACACTGAGTGACAGGAAGAGTCCATTTGTGTGTGTGTGTGGGGGGGGGGGGGGCTGTGGTCTGTGAGGGTATGACACCTTCATGGGACATATAAAACCCACAAATCATTGGGGGAGAAGCCATAGGTCTTCAGAAGTCATTTCAGGACGGGCTCAGTGGGTCGAGCTGCTCGGCTCACCAGCACACGGCTCCAGGTTCAATCCCAGAGCTCATTGTGTCCCGGTGCAGGACACAGCCGGCACCACTAGTCTAACTGTTAACATCACACCAAGGGAGCAAGCGGTCAAACCTGTCCTGGCTGTTTAGTCGGTTCCCTCAGGCAGGTGTGGTGTTGCGGTAGCTCAGTGGTCGGCGCTTTCTGAGTATGTGTTTGAGGGTCCAGAGGGGCTCAGCTGGGCGTCAGGCAGTGGAGCGGCCGGCCCCCCCATCTGATGGTCTGTGGTCGATCCCCAGCTGGGGCGGTCGGTCACGGTTGGTGGATTCACAGCAGAATGCTGCAACTCGGTTGGTGCTTCGCGGCCTCAGACCGGCGTCGGTCAGAGGTGCGATCTGGACGGTTCATGAATGTCTCTCCTTCATCTCTGACTCAGCAGACCTTCACTTGGATGCAGGGTCTCTCCGTTGTCCCTCTGCCCCCCATCTCCCCCCTTCCCCCCTCGCGCTCTCTTTCACACACAAAGACAAACGTCACAACTTCTTTTTCTGTCTGTTTTTTTATTGTCCATTTCTGCATCTCTTTCTCTGTCTCCCCCCTCCCTCCCCTCCCCTCCCCTCCCTTCCCCTCCCCACTCCTCCCCCTCCTGCCCCTCCCCCACTCACTTCGCCTCTTTCTTGACTATGGACACAGTGTTCATGTGTGCATTCTGAGAGGGAGGTGGGGGGGAGGGGGTTTAACATCCCATAATCACCAATCAGAAAGATACAAGGGGCAGTTGTCATAGAAACCCTTGTGCGCGGCTCCTGACGCCCCTCCCCCCACCGCCACACACAGACCTGCACATCTCATAATGATAATAATATGATTTCTGAGGCAAAAAGAGAAAAATGGAGGGAGGGGGTGAGAGGGGTGTACAGACCATAATAGTGCTCCTGTGCTGGTGGTTGCTATGGAGATAAGCACTGAGGTGGTGGTGCTGGAGGAAGGGAGGGGGGTTACAGGCGGGGTCAGATTACCATGTAAGTCAAAATGCATACCATAATACTTTTTTCTTCACTGCAGCTCAGACAGGCGATGCAGCCATCTCGTCCCGCGGTCCAATGCCAGCCGTTCCCGCCGCCGCCGTTGTCAAACGAATGTGATCAGTGCCAACATGTCTGCCAGAGAAGATGAGACAACACGGCAGACAAGGTGACAGACGGGAAACAAAACACAGAGGGAAGGAAACCAGAGGCTGCCGCGTGGAGGTCGCCGCCACACGGAGGTCGGCCTCGGACGTGCCGGTCGTCACTGACAGTTTGGTGAAAAGCTCCTCTGAGACAAAAGTAAAAACTGTAAATGTTGGAGCAACAAAGGCCAAAAGCAAGCGGCGTGAAGGTTGTCGTCGTTAGCACTGTAGTGCTTAGCATTGTTGTGGTTAGCACCACAGCCTGACAGCATCGAGCTCCTCATTGGGGCCTTTGCTGCAGTGGCCATGTTTTCCTGTGGTCATTAGGTCATGAGGTCAGCAGCCCCTGTGCTGAAGTGGTACAGACGAACCCAGTGGTCCCAGCTGGTCGGACAAGCGACCCTCAGACAGTCATGCAACACACAGAGCTCCACTTGACTCGGTTTGACTTGACTTGCTTTCAGTCTTTTTCATTGAGCGTTTGTGAATCCTCTCTGATAGCAGGATGACCCAAGGCTCCTGTGACATCATCAGTCTGTGTCCTGCATCTCACACACGCTGCAACACGTTCATGCACTGACCAGTTACATTTCAGTCACCCAGTGAGATTCCAACCCAATGCTGCTGTGAGGTGAGCATGCTGACCGCTGCTGCACCAGCTGAGTGTTTGTTGGCATGGATCACTTCAGTTTAAGCTCCACTTGGCTCAACTCAGCTCGGTTTCAGTCGTTTCCAATTGCGATTCAGCACAAATCGCCACAGTGTGACCTGATTGTTGAAGTAACACGACCCCCAAAACTGTTTCAGTGGAGTGGGGGGGTCAGAATCACTGTATGCTGGTTAGCACCTACACTGACCAGCTTGTCTCAGTTTGGTGGATCATCGGCAGGTTTGAGGCAAATGGTCTCTTCAGTCATTTACATGGGTTGCGGGGGGGCACCTGGACGTGGATGCAGCTCCAGCGATGTGCACAATCCGTGCACATCAGGCTGCGATGTGGCAGGAGACGGAGGAAGTGGTGGGCGAGGTTTCACGGCGCATGCACGCACGCACACACACAAAAAAACAGGCCTCGGCCAGACCACGGTTCCCCTCCCCCCACCTGACATCCCATAATACCCCCCCCCCCCGCCCTGCACCGACTTCCTCCTCCTTTCTTCAGCCTGCCACTCCATAATAATCACACGGCTAATTCTCCTCCCTCCCTCCCCCCTCTCCCCACCCCTCCTCCTCCTCCTCCTCCTACTCCTCCTCCTTTATGATCATCACTTCCTGTCTCGTAGGTTTCTCCAGCACACAGTACAGTGTGTCTCTGAACAACAACCCCTTAAAGAGGCTCAAAATACCCAGTCGTCCAATCTGTGACGTCTCCATCGCAGCGCCGATGCCGGGATCCCCCATCGACCCCACCCCCCTACCCACCTCTCGCTCTCTGTCTTTCTCTCTCTTGCTCGCTCTCTCAGAGCCACAACAGTCAAAGTTCATCAGGACCAGAAATAGTCCAAGTCAACACTGAGATATTGGTTTGCAGCATCTCTCCTCCATGTCATCTGTTTTCTTCCTCTGCAGGTTGACAGGAACAAGTTTGGCGTGCGTCGTGTTGCACAGCACACGGCGCGGTCTGTGGAGGCGGAGTCACACGTAGGTGGTCAGAAGTGCGACTTTCTCTTCAGCATGTAAACTTTGATGAGACCAGAGGTCTGGTTCAGCGAATGGTGGAGCTGCAAGCTTAGCTCATCCAGGAGACAGCAGCTCTGCAGCAGTTATTATCTGGGACCAGCATGATGAGGAAGCAGATGTTGTCGTTTCACTCGCAAAATGTTTGTTAGCAGCGAACAAATGGGAAATGGGACTTTCCTAACTGGTAACTTTCCAAGTTCCCAGTGATGTTTTTGTCAAACATGAAATAAGATAATTTAAAGTCACCTTCTGTGTGCAGGAGGAGCTCACTCACACACACACATGCACGCACACGCGCACACACGGGCGGCCGCCATCTTATCTCACCTTCTCCCAAACACATGCATGCACCCGCTCGTTCGCCGCTCATGCACACACTATACACTCGCACGCAGACACGCACCACCAACCCCCACCCTTACACACACACATACACACACACACACACACACACACACACACACACACCCTTTTCTTCGATACCCCCCCTTCACACGCACAGACTAAAACACATATACCTCCCCCTCACACACGTGTGCCCCCCCCCCCCCGTCTTGCGCGCGCACACACGCACACACACCCTGTTCCCCTCCCCCCTCCCGCTCCATACCAGGGCACGTCGTGACAAAACAAAGAACACCCCATAATAGTCAGTCGCACAGTATGCATGGTAACCAGTTATGTCAGAGATGAAGGCTGCGTGCGCGTGTGTGTGTCACAGTATACATGAACGCACATACATACAGCTGTGTGTGTCTGCAGCTCAGTTCATTGCTAAATAAACACACTAAATTACACACAAACATTCCACAAACCCACATATACACACCTCCCACTCACACAAAATTACAGGCTAACCGGCACACACACGCACGCATGCATGCACGCGCGCACACACACACATACACACACACACATACACGCACAAGGAACCACAAAGATGACAAAAACTAGACACAAAGAGACCAGCAATAAATGCACAAAAAGAGCACAAATACAAGATACGTTTCAGCATTTCAATTTTAACGCAAAAGGACCCAAAAGACACCACAAAAAAACATAACACATAACAAACACACAAGACATAAATACTATTAGATTAAGCACAACAAAAAAGAGCACACAATTATAAACAGGTGACGATGGCAAAAATAGGAACACAATTAGCATTTTAAATCCATGCAAACGCAACACAAAACATTGTTCAACATAAGCAAAACATGAAGAAACACACCCAGCAAACAGCATGATGCCCAAAATATAAAAGAACCAAAACACTCCAGAAAGACATGAAGACAATGCTAACAATGCACAGACACACATCTGACACATTAACAACACAAATTTGTCATGTGACCAATTTGTTTCTTATCAGTGAGAAAACGTTTGTTTTTTTGATCACCTTTTTACTGACCGACGACAAACATTTGTCAGAGCTAAACAAACTTGTTCTTATTCACAGATGCAGTAAATAAAACCAACCTCAGCGCAAAGTGACACATGCAGTTGCACATGGACACACATGAAGTTTGGCCACCAGTAGTGTGTGTGTGTGTGTGTGTGTGTGTGTCCCTAACCCTTGTGCACAACGCTGATGTTTTTTTTCCTTCACATTGATAAACAAGTGTGTTGTTCAGATGCACAATGATGAGGTTTGTTATGTTCTTCCTGCTCCGCCTCTCATGCAGTTTTTTTTCAAACTATATGTGTGTGTTTGCGCGCGCATGTGTGCATGTTGACACATGTGTCAGAGAAGACGAAAAAAAGAGAGGTCAGGTTTCTATCCCATGATGCAACTCTCACACGCCTCCCGAACACGCACACATTCACACGCACACACTTACACACACCTCCCTCCTCTCTGAGCCGGTTGCCCAGGGCAACGCACTTATAATGAGGTCACATGGACATCCAATAATATTCAGCAGGCGAAGTGGCGAGCGAGGCGCGTTGGGACAGACAGAGAAGTGTCAGAGGCTGAATCAGCAGCAGGAAGACAAGATGGCCGACACCCCCAACCCATCAAAATAAAACTGAAACTTCTTTCAAGACATGCTCTGAGTGTAAAGTCAATAAAAGTCACGACAAACAGGAAGCTGATGTTCATGTCAGCAGCCAAAAAAACTGCAAAAGTTATAAAAACACAAACTTTTAATGTGAAAAATCTGGGTTTTTTTTGTTCATGGTACAGTATGTCACTTTAATAGCATGCTAACCAGCTCACCTCAACTGGCTCAATCTCTGCCCTGCAGAGACCAAATTGTAAACTCAGCAGGCCTGAGGATGAACTGCTAAAACTCACTACTGCCCCCCAACACTCAGAAGTGACATTACCTCCATTTGACATATCACCCCTTTAAGTGTACCTTTGGGTTATTTGACCGAATCCTGAATCGGAGCATCTTCCTACATTGTGAGTTCTGTGCTCTTGAGGTGACTCAAGACACCATGCACCAACATCTAAACAAAGACGTGAGCAGACGCATCGCAGCTGAAGCTTCGCGTGAGAAGGTTGTGAAAAGAAGACGAGTCAAACGAAGAAGAGGAAGCGAGTTTTGGAGGACGGGTCCTGGATGGGTTCAGGGACTCTACTGCTTTGTTTGTTTGTTTGTTTACTGAACGCTCTGCTGCAGCCGTCAGTCAGACAAAGGAGCCTCCATGCTGCGACTCTCCAAAGGATCCATCTTAGGCTGCCAATCAAAATGAACCGGGTCATTTACATACAGACAGTAGTGGGTGGGCCAGCAGCAGGGGAGCGTCGCCCCCTGCTGCACAGTGGGGAGAACTGCAGCAACCCAACAGACAGACAGACAGACAGACAAGACAGAGGGAACAATGCCAACAGGCACTGTGTTAAAGCTGAAGCTCACACGTCAACATCCAGGAAAGTGAAAAGGAGCGAAAAAACAAAACCAGATTAAAACAGACAAACAATTCAAAGTAGTTTTTCCTCAAAACTGACGGAGCACTGAAGTCCTTGTTAATGATTTAAAACATTTAGGAATAAATTGAGTATGTCGAAAAATAAGTAAAAAAGACAATGAAACGATGTTCAAGTACAGTTTTATTATTTCCAAATACCCACCAACATTCATCCTCCACTACAGAGCAGGATTGTTCACTTGTGTTATTATTGCTCGACTTTTCTTTTTGTAATCAGAATCTGATACGGAGTCAAAACCAGGCGGCGACACTCCAACTGTTGGCACGCAAAGTAAATATGTGCAAAACCAAAAAAAAAGTCTCAGAAAAGCGTCAGAAAAACCTGCTGCAGTTCATTTCCCAGGAAACAGGAGCAAAAAAAAAAAAAGAAGAAAAAAAGACAGCCGTCATACTCGTAATCAAAAAAAAAAAAAAAAGTCAAAACAAAACAGTAAAAGTCAAAAGAACATTAAAGGTTCACTCTGTAAAGTTTGAGTAATGCCACCTTTGTGCTCTGTGTGGCAGCAGTGAGTCAGTGACAATTACAAAACTTTGGCATCTCCTAATTTTCCAATTTGTTTCACGTTTCCTTATTTATGCAACCTTTCATTTTAAATCAATTTTAGATTCTTTCCCAATTTCCAACTCTAATTCAAACTGCACTTAAATTCCGAATTTCCTCAACATTGTTGATGCTTTTTCTTGGACTTGATTTAAGAACAGAGGTAGAGCGACTCACTGCACCACCTTTTGGTGCCAAACAGTATTACACCATTGATTGGTCATTTGCCAGGTTATGAGCTTGTGAAGTTCAGTAGATTTCTGTTTCCCTGTGAAATACCTGCATTCATTTTGAATATCAGATTACTTTGGTGAGGTTTTTTGTCAATTAGGGGGAAAAAAAAGGCTTTTGTAAAATGTAAAATTACGAAAAGTCAAAATTAACCTTTTACTGAAATTAAAAGTTAACTCTCAAGTAATTTAAGGCAACGTTTGTTGGATAAGTCACATGTTTGCCAGTTTGTAGGTGCCCTCAGTCAGTGTGAAACATCAGATCCGCACACATGGGATCGATTGGCTGACTGAGCGCTGCTACTCACAGGAAACATGCTGACAGAAAAGGCTGCAGTGATTATTCATTACATTGTGTTCAAAGGCATCGGTTTTAAGGTTTTTGGAATAATCAGATTTCAATGACTCAGAATGTAATCTGAATACTTAAAACTGATTTCCATACCAGCGGCGAATGTCCTGCTCGGTGCAGGAAATCAAGCGCACCCGTTCAGACAAGCTTTAAGACGTTTGCGCAGAGACCCGGTGAGAGTTTTCATTATTCAGATTCAGGGGCTGCCAGCTAACTCCGCCCGTCGTCATGTTGGAGGGCGTGCGAGGTTCAGACCTCCCGTTAGTAAATCTCCCGTCTCCCTGGTTAGTGAGGAGTGCAGTTCAAATGCGTTAGTCGTATTATAGCGCCCCCTCCTGTCCGTCCTTTTTCTAACACCACACCCTGAAATAAGTCACGACGGCTGAAGGCACGGTCTCAATGCCAGGCTCCCTCCCTCCCCCCTCCCCTCCCTCCCTCTGTTCCCGTCTGGGTTCACCTCCCCTTCCTCCTCCTCCTCCTGCTCTGATGGAGACTATAGCAGGATGCAGCGTTTCTTGGGTTTGGTGTCAGGAGGCTCCAGCGCGGCCAGGATGGCCTCGTCGAACACGTTCTTCAGTCCTCTCTGAGAATGAAGCACAAGCACCGCTGACTTTGAGCAGTGGGGCTAACTGTCTCAGCACAGCAATCAGCTACCGTCAGAAATGTGGTTACAGCAGCTTAGCGAGGTTTTCTGTAATGTGACCTGTGTTTGTGGGAGCCCGGCCCACGTGGCTCCACCCCCTCTGCGTACCTGTGTGAGAGCCGAGCACTCCACGTATTTCACGGCTTTGAGCTCCCTCGCAAGCTTCTCGCCGCTCTCGCAGGTCAGCGCTCGCTGCTTGTTCTTGGCCAGCTTCTCCAGCGTGTTGCTGTCGTCTCTCAGGTCCACCTGCGTGCCGACCAGCAGGAACGGCGTCCGCGGGCAGTGGTGGGAAATCTCCGGCACCCACTGAGGAGGACCAACACCAGGGTCACGTCACACACAACCTCAAGGACATGCTGGGTCTGTGTGACCACTTTAGCTTCACATTTTTTTAGCTCGTTGTCTGACTGGAATGACATTTATTTAAAACCATTTATTGAATCTTTATCAGCTGCTATTCTATTTATATCAAGTTTACTTCTCTGTTTACTCATCCACCCATCGTACAGCCAATCAGCAGTAACCCAATGGTCACGTGACACAGATAAAGCACAAAAGGCTTCATGTCAAGGAGTGACTTGCAGGTCTGCGAAGGCCAGTGCACATCAGCCTGAACTTCTGGAAGCTTCCTGTTAGCATGCGACTCATGCAGGCGCTGCTCTAACGCGGAACAATCAAAGTGCTGGTGACGCACCCGATGCTAATCAACTTCCTCACCAGCGCACACAGGGCAGAGCACCGCTGAATTTTTATTTGAACTTAAATGAAACAAAGTTTCATGTGCTTTTGTTTGCATTTGAACAGCAGGATTTTGTTTCTTTGGGAGCAACTCGAATGTTGGTGAAACAAACCTTCTCTCTGACGTTCTCAAAGGACGAAGGCGATACGACAGAAAAACAGACGAGGAAGACGTCGGTTTGAGGGTAGCTGAGGGGTCGCAGCCTGTCGTAGTCCTCCTGACCTGCAGGGGGAGACACAAGCGCTCAGGTCAACACACAGTGTGAAAACAGCATGAAAAATGAACCGTTTCATCAACATCAAGGGGATTGGCTCACTTTAACCATTAATCACAAGACTTTCAAAATAATAGCGCACATCACAACAAATACCTGCATGAAAATGGAACTCATCAGTAAAGGTTCATTTTTACCTGCGGTGTCGAACAGTCCCAGAGTGTACGGCTCGCCTCCGATCATCACGGTCACTGCATAATTATCAAACACCTGAAGGGGGAGATGGAGAGCAAATGAGCCGCAAGTAACCACAGAGATTAACCAGAACCAAAAATACTAATAATCAGGAGCATTCAGATAGAAGTCCCATTGTTGACACTGTGGGCACTGAAGCAGCAGACCAGTTCAACAACACAAAGCAAGTGGATGGGACAGCAGGCAGCAGCAGGTTCGCCAGGATGATGTGAATTTTGATGGAGCTCAGACTGGGGGAGCTGTTGAGGCTGTCGGATCATTGCAGAGTCCCGTCAGCAGAGGAACTCCTGAAGTCTGCAGCAATTTGGAGCCACGCGTCATTTTCACAACATTAAAAAACAGACTTGACAACGAGCTCTGCCGCCGCTGCAGTGGCTGAGGCGTCATTTCTGCCTGGAGACTTCCTGTCCCCTCACTACGCCATGCGGAGCGGTGGCTGACAAACAGGAAGCAACAATACAAAGACTTGAGGCCAGGCTGCAGCAGAGTGTTGGTGTGTGTTCGCCGAGCTGCTGGCGTGCACCAACACGTCTGTGTGGCTTCCTTTCACCTCAGAAGCTTCGTGATATTTCTGTGGTTGTTGAGCAGCAACTGGATGAAAAACAGCATTGAAATTAAGCTGCTGTGATGCAACAACGACGTTACGAACTCGAGGATGTTGCAGGCCGGAACAGGACGAGTTCTCCGCAGCGGCAAACAATAAACAATGAGCCAGAAAGGACTCTCAGTTCCGAGTGCATAGCTGAAAGGGCAGAAACTATAAATATAGAAACTCATCCCCGATCACTTCTTATGATGGAAATAAAGAGGAGAAAACAAGTAAAAAAAACAAAAATATGAAACTGTTCCGGACGGATCTGGTGAGGTTTTGCTGCGACTAGCTTGTCGCGGCTGTCGCGGTTTTCAGCTTGTAAAGTCGCTGGTTACGACAGGAAGTGAAGACTTCAATGAAAGAAGAAGCAGGTGAACAAAATCACAGAACGACATCACATGCGATAGAGGAGAGAGAGTGGCGGGCAGACAGGAAGAGGGCGAGAGTGCCGAGTCAGCAGGGCTGCTTCTGCATCACAAAGCTAACTAGTCACTCATCAGCTGGCAGGGGGCAGCACCGAGGCCCTCCTGCCATCGGCCAGAACATTACGACCGCTTGCGTGCCCATCTGTCCGATGTGTTGAATGCTTCCAGCGTAGGCCGCTGCCGCCACTGGAAGCTACCAGCTGCATGTAATTGCCCTGCATGTCCTCTTCCCAGGATGCATCTCTGCCAGGTGTTGTCCTGATATGCCCCGCCCGCATACTCAGCCATCCACATTATGGCACATAGAACCAAAACCAGCTGAGATTAACAGCGCTGGACTGGCGTCCATGAAGGGTTACTCACCGTCGGGACATATTCTGAGGGGAACTTGTTGGTCGTATACGAGATCAGCAGGCAGGTTTTGCCCACGGCACCGTCGCCAACCACAACACACTTTATAGTCTGCATCTGAGGAAGAAACAAAGGAAATCAGAAGTTACACAATAAAACCAAGAAAAGTCTGATTCTGTCCTCATCAAAACCTTTTTTATCCAGAGCTCCAAATTCCAGATTCTATGAAGACAGTTTTATTTCTCAGGTTTGATCAAACGCAAGTTGAACCTGTTACGGATGAAAATCCTCCTAAATCAAACCCACATCCCCACAGAGGGTGGGGCATCTGGGACAGCAGGGCTCCACCTGATTGGCTGAATTTACATGACATGTATAGCCATCTTCTGTTATTTGTGTAGTTTGCATGTTGTGATTGTGGGAATGCTCAATTTCATGAAATATCGCTGTGTCCAATCAGAACAGCTTCCACTAACTTTCAGCCAATGGAGCGAGACATCCTGCTGAGTGTTCAGGCTACGTTCCAACTGCACGACCTCCATCCTGCAAGTGTCAGGTGACCGTCTGACAGGAACAGTGTTTACTGCACACGGGACGTGAACCTGTGACCGGCCAGACGAGCCGCTCGCATACCCGGGCTGCCGCTCCATTAAGGGGCACAATGGCCGACGGCGCCCATCCGCCACCCCATCACTGAGTCTTTGTGTGGCGGCTGAACGCCACCAATGATTCAGAGACACGGACGGTGGTCATCTGCAGGCGTCAGGAGGACGAGCACGCATTCTCACAAATTATCACCACCACGCTTGGCGAGGTGTTTTCCTGACAGCGTTATCAACAGCCGTCCTGTTTCACAATCCACAGCCGCATCAGATAACTCTTTACTGAGGCAGCTTCTACCTGATAACAAACTAAGTGTGGTTTAAACTCAACAACCAGGCTGTCACATTCAAAACACTACGAAACATTTACAAAAGTTACAAAAAACTTTAATTTTTCACAAGAATGGAAATATTTGATGAATTCAGGCACTAATAATATCTGAATTTAAAGATTTTGTATTCGTATTTGAAGTGATTTTAAGAAATCACTTCAGTTGACTTGTTTCAGGTGTTTAGTAACTTAAAGTCAGATCAGATCAGTAGATGCTCTCAAACTCCAGAATGAAACTTCCCAAAATGAAGACTGAAATGACCAAAATACCTGTCAGGGGGGTTAACGTGTCTACATTTTCAAACACAATGTTCAATGATAAGAAGTATTGAAATCTAAACAAACAGGCGAGTTATTCTTGGGGAAAGGCGAACGTTGGACATCAAGCAGATCAGTGGAGAGTGAACAGAAACTGGTGGAAAAAAATGACATTTCAGCTTTCAAAACTTATTCCCAGCATATTTCAGAATAATTACTGATAGTTTAATGAAGTTGAAATCACAAACAGGACTTCGTTAAGATTTTATGAACGAAACAACAGCATTTCACCACAACGTACGCTTCATTAACACGCCTCAAACCTACAGCTTTTTAGTCACTTCCGCATTGAAAACTTATGCAATAACCGGGATGAGTAAACCTTCGGTCGGTACCAGCGGGCCGCCCGTCAACCAGGGGGTCGGTGGGCCTGTTCACAAGGATTAACTGTGAACTTAAAGCCTGATTAAGAACATTTAAGAGTGAAATGATAGCTGCTTAGCAGCTGGCTAACACCGAGCCAACATCCGTCGGACCAACACCCTGAAAACAAATCTTCCAGGAGAAAACGATTGAGAAAAAAGCGAATAAAAACTTGAAAACGAGAGTGAAAAGCTGTTCTTGGACTCGTTTGATGGCCTCGTTTGCTTTCGTTCCTTTGGGTTTTTAAACTTTTTGGTAACTTTTGCGCTCAGATTGAAACCGCCAAGCTAAAGTTAGCAAGAGGAAGCGTTTGTTTTGACAGCTGCCGGTTAGCAGAGTTAGCTTAAGCGACGCTAACACCGTCCCGGGACATTTCCTGGGTCCAGCAGCTGATTGTGGCCGGTTAATTCAGCCTTCGGCGGTCTGTAAATCGGATTTAAAGACGCTGACAGTCCGTCTTACCTTCCTGCTCACAGCCTCTTCCGAGACCTGCTGCTGCTACACGGTGTTACGTTCACTGTTTCCCGTAAAGTGCTGCTCCTCCACCGGTGCGGAAGTGGTAGATATATGGCGTGTTGTGTTCAGGTTCCGGTGAATGTGTTGTTTTTAACATATGTAAATGTCAATGAATAATATGCATGAAAAAAACACGCCCCGTTTCACTGTGTGAACTTAAGAAAAAAACAATAAACTCTGAATTTTCACCCTAGAAAAACGAATTATTTCATGTGTTCATCAGAACAATTTTCTCTATTTTCAGGGAAGCAACAACGCTGTCCTAAATGAATGCAAAACACTGCTGATAAATAAAAACACAAAAAGTGTGAACAATGATATTACACATTACGCATTACACTTTTCCAGCTGTTTTCTTTTAGATTAAAGTAATATAGCAACACCAGGACCAGCTATGTCAACAGCAGCTGTAAAACTATTTAGGATTGACTTCACTTTACAATTTTAGCTGCCTCTAATCAAGAAATGTCTAGAGCTCATCCAAACATCTGTAAAATCCAAGTAGCAGCTGTTTGAAGCTGTTCTCTGTGTGCTGCCTGTGTTAGTGAGCAGTGAGTTTGTTTGGTGTGTCCTGCTCAGCAGTGGCGAGCTGCGGGTGGAGGTCGAGCTCGCCGGAGGGAAGGCCACCCGACCTTCAGCGGGAACGCAGCCGAGAACCAGATGATTACAATGCAGGAGCTCCTACATTTGCTCTTCCCTCCAGACAGTCTCCACAAACCTTCGTTGCACTGTGATCTCTTTGATGTGCCCCTTCCCTCCATTTGTGCCCCCCCCTCCCGTGGCAAACCACCGAGATAGATGTCAAGGACAGTGTGACGCTACTCTCCAAAAGATAATCCAATTATGATCAAGAATTTAATTGTAGATTAACACACACACACACACACACGCACACACACAAACACACACACACACACACACACACACACACACACACACACACACACACACACACACACACTCTGGCTTCACCCTTTTGCACTGTCAATGCGTATCAGTGTTGCCCTCCAGTCAGCATTAACAACTTCACCACAAAGGAGCTGCATTAAAATGAGCTGCTGCTGCAAAACAAATGTTGTCTCCTACCCTGTTAGCATGCAGCTTACAGCTAACATTAGCTCATAGCCAACAGGAAAATAAACAAGATGATTTTTGACAAAACTGTTGGTTTTTCATTTCACGTTCGGCTCCACTTGACTTAGTTTTGTCACCCAACATGGGAGCAGTTGTCATAAAAACACAACCCCAAACATACAGGAGCATGTAGCAGCAGCAGGAGCAGGAGGCAGGATGCAGCAGCAGAAGCAGCAGAAGCAGCAGCATGAGCAGCAGCAGCAGCAGCAGTAGGATGCAGCAGCAGCTGCAGTAGGATGCAGCAGCACTAGTAGGATGCTGCAGCGGCAGCAGCAGCAGCAGCCGCAGCCGCAGCAGCAGCTCCTTACTGCCTGCAGAGCTCCTTCATGTCTGAGTGAGGAGCAGGATACATTATGTAACCCGAATGAACCCCACTGCAGTCCTTCCTCCATCTATTTTTACCCCCGCACCCCATCCTTATCCCTTCATTCCACCCCTTCGTCATCTCCTCCTTTTTAATTAACCCTCCTCTTCCTCTCTCCTTCTCTCTCTGAGTCATCTCCCCTCCCCCCTCTGTCACACATCTCCTCCACCTCCTCCTCCTCCTGTTTTCCTCTCCCTCTCTCATCGCTCTGCCTCTCCTCCAGTATTTTCTCGGTCGCAGGCTGAAGGCACACACACACGCACACACACATACACTCACACGCGTCACGCAGAGGCGGCAGGTAAATGCAGGATCTCCTTGTTTCTCTCGCTCGTTTTTCACCGCTGCCTTTGATTTTCCTCTTGTTGGACGGATGCTGAAGGCTCAGACAATGCAGGTGGATGCTGCTTTGGAGAGAGAGAGTGTGTGTGTGTGTGTGTGTGTGTGTGTGTGTGTGTGTGTGTGTGTGTGTGTGTGTGTGTGTGTGTG
>JASSRZ010000054.1:4327652-4344988 GCA_032164315.1 Malacoctenus gilli | reverse complement strand
ACACACACACACACACACACACACACACACACACACACACACACACACACACACACACACACACACACAAAAACAAGGAGCGAGCCATGTACAAAAACAGATCACAGATTCATCAAAACACTCACGAGCTAAAGAGCCAAGCAAAAAAAAAAGAAATAATAAAAATATAAATAAATAAATGAATTATGCACTTGAAAGAAAGGAGATGATACTGTATGCACGCACACACGCACGCACGCACACACACACACACACACACACACACACACACACACACACACACACACACACAGTAATAGACTACGCAGATGCAACACACGCTAATAATGCACATGCAGGGGAAACACCATAATTATCTGTAAGCCAGACATGCACTGTTACTGTAGTTTTAAAGGGATAGTTTGTGTGAACGAGCTGCAAAAACACAATAAAGATTACTGTGATTTTAAAAGAGGAAGAAAAACGAGTAGAAAACAACAATAATAATAATAATAATTTTAACAATACGATGCACGGGAGAGACGAACCTGTAGCACCAAAAAAATGGGCACGATGCACCCACAGAATGCTTCAGGGACCCTGTAAGAAACAATAGAAACACACACTGTAACACTCACCACACTCTGCTGTGTCACACTCGAGCACCTGCACTCTTCCTCCTCCTCTTCCTCCTCTTTTTCTTCTCATCCTGTGTCTGTTTCTCTTCCTCTCCTCGCCCGGCTTCCTGCTCGGGATTATTCGTCCTCCGTGCTTGAAGTCCTTCTTTCTCCTCCTCCTCTTCCTCCCTTCTTGCTCCTTCATCTTAAAGGACCAAAAGAATTGAAAAAAAAAGTGAAACGTGAACCTCCCCGCGTCCCTTCGGTTCCTCCTGAATGTCCATAGAGTAGCTGTGTTGAAAAGAATGATTTAAAAAGAACAATTAAAGATGAACAGAATGCTTCAATAATGTGAACATATGTGAAATAAAAAAGATGATAATTTACATTTTCAGTCACAGTCGAGTGTCGTCTGTCTTTGCTTCCTCTAAGATCACTTCTACATCCCGTCAAACCGAGTCAGAGTGAAAACACTGAAGGACGATCGGCAGCTTGTTGAGGAAAACTCTAAGCAAGAAAACAAAGGCTGGTTTAATTTTGTGCATGGCCGCTGCTTTTCTAGAGATATCTGGAGCAGAAACAAAAAGGCTCCTGTATTTGTTGACACAATGTAAAACACTCATTATATAAAACGTCATTTTTTGTGCTCTTGTTCTTTTGAAATCCTGCATGTTTAGCTTGTGAATTGATTCCAGGAGGGATGGATGTCTCGAAACACAGATCATGTGAATTTATAAGCTCCTCCCCCTCACATTTCAAAACAAACTGCACTCCTTCACAGGGACCAAGAAATAAATGTGCAGGAAGTTTCATTTGTGTTTGTGTGTTAACCCCTTGATGAGGTGGTGGCCTCAAAGAAAACAAGCAAAACATTTACTGCTCTTGCATGTGTTTATTTGTTTACAGCTGGCGGCGGTCTGTGACTGATGTAGTCATCAGTGTGAAAAATCTGCAGTGTCAAACTACACACACCCGGAGTGCACGTGTCCTCAGGCAGACACACCACAGCCTGAGAAGGTGGAGCCTCTGACAGAAACCATAAAACTTGTGTTGACCGTCGCACTGTCATTCCATTTTGTGCCACAGGGTGGTGCCGTCCACCACCAATGACAGCAGGATTGGACACTAAAATTCCACAAGGGAACAACAATGATTTACTAACCACTACTGACACACTGCTGAAACTAAAGTGTAGCGACTCACTGCTGCCGCCCAGTGGACAGAAGAGGCATTTGATAAATCCTCTGGACTGTACCTTTAAGAACGTAACTGTTTTTCAAAGGTCGGTTAATTAGAGGAACTAAAGTGACAGAAAAATCAACACAGACGAAGAAAGATGTTGGATGTTGGAGCTTGCGTCTGCAGACACTCGGTGAAGATCTGAGGTGGTTTTTCTTTTTTCCGTCCCGACGGTGGTTTGATCTAAACACCACTCAGGTGCGTGCATTGATGATGTCGATGAACTCTGGCTTCAGAGAGGCTCCGCCCACCAGAAAGCCGTCCACATCATCCTGAGAGGCCAGCTCCCTGCAGTTTGGGCCATTGACCGAGCCTGGAGGCAGAGCCAGAGAGAGAGAGAGAGAGAGTGGAGGCGAAGGTTACAGAGAGGCGGTTTAGCAGATGCCTCCATGGTGAAAAGCCCCCCTAACCAGCACGGACCTCCGTAGATGATGCGGACGGAGTCGGCCACCTCGTCGGACACGTTGGCCCGGAGCCACGCCCGCAGCTTCTCGTGCACCTCCTGCGCCTGCAGCGATCAAATCAAACAGGGCTCATCTCTTTCTGTTGTCACACACACACACCAGTGTTGAACCTCCTTCCATCCACACTGCTGTAAATCTTTTGCTGCTCCTTCACCTGCTCAGGTGTGGCTGTGCGGCCGGTGCCGATGGCCCACACGGGTTCGTACGCCAGCACAACTCTCCCCCAGTCCTTCACGTTGTCTGTAACACAACGTCGCACAACGTCAACCCACAAATCAGCAGGCGCCTCCTGCACAGCGGCTGAGGAGCAAAATGAGCCGTTTGGCTTTGGCACTATTTCTTCCTTTGAAAAGAGAGAAAACGGGGTGAACGTGACGGGAGCCGAGCACCTCTGTCGGCTGCTGGGAGTTCGTGTGAAGCTGAAACGCTCCTCAGCTGCAGGAGCCACTGACCCAGTTACATTTTAAATCAGCTATACGGCAGGACACCGTCAGCAGCGGCGCCTCCTGTTGGCTCCAAGTGACCGCTGCAGTCTGCAGCGCTGCCACACTGAGACATCAAGAAACATACACATTCAAAATCTTATTCATTTCATGTACCTGCAATGACCTGCGTCTGGGTGTACACGACTTCTTCGGTGGTGCCCGCCTCTCGCTCCTCCAACTTCTCCCCGATGCAGGCGATCACACCCAGATCACTGTCCAGGGCGTGAGCCACCTGAGGACCACAAGGTTCACCTGCAGCTGCTGCAAACATCCGTGTGTGTGTCTGTGTGTGTATGTGTTTGTGGTGCATGTGCGTGCGTGTGTGTATAAGCGGGTGGGCGGGGCCCCACAGCAGTGGCTCCTCCTCTTACCTTCTGGCCAATCAGCTCATCACTCTCCCCGAAAACGTGGCGGCGCTCCGAGTGTCCGAGGATCACCCAGTCGGCGCCGCTTTCCCTGATCATGGCCGGGCTGCAGAAGAGGAGACACGTTGGAGGAGCAGTGAAGCTTCCACAATGAGTGACACAAAAGTACCACAAGGTGACACAGAGTGGCGGCGCCACCTGATCGACCACCGAGTGAGAGAGTGAGCACCTGATCTCGCCCGTGAACGCTCCTTTGGGCACCTTGTAGCAATTCTGCGCGGCGACAGCGATCTTTGGGTCCAGGTTGCAGCGAGCGAAGTCGAGGTAGATGGAAGGAGGTGCACACACCACCTCTACAAGAGAGGAGGCCACCATGAACCACCGTAAAGACGTAGGATGACGGGCGTCCCAGCGGGAAAAATAATAAGTTAAAATTAAAAAAAATAATAAATTATGTCCTGAAAAAAAACATTTGTGCTTTGAAGAGGGGAAAAAAACATGTTCAAATTAAATTGAGAATTTTAGGGATTAAAAACAAAGTGATCACAATGAAGTGTTGCCATCATCAGGAAGTGACGTCATATGTGGCGTTTTCGCCACAAATTGGTGACGCACTTCTAAAGGACGAAACGTCACAGACTCTCAGAGACGCCGTGTTGTCCCACCGGCTGCATCACCTCCCCCTGCACCCGCCCCCCCCCCCCGCGCCTCACCGGTTGGACGGACTCACCGGTGTCCTGATGCAGGTCGGCGGCGTTCAGCGTGTTAATGAGCTCTCCCAAGCTCTCCTTGGTCCCGTTCATCTTCCAGTTTCCTCCCACGAAGAACCTGCGGGGCTCCATAGCGGCAGAGGAGGTGCAGAAGGAGGCGCAGATGGGAGGAAGAGGCGCGGGAGGAGGTGCGGGTCAGGTGCGGTGGATCAGCTGCAGGATGAGTGTGAAGTTCAGGTGCTGTCGGGAATCTGACCGTCCAAAGGACTTCTTCTGGTCCACAGTTCAACAGCCATGACATTTACCGCCACCTGCTGGACACACGTGGGTGTCCTGGATGGGAACAACTCGCAGGGCCGTACACAAACATTTCAGGGGGCTTGGGGCCAGTAAAGTGGGAATAACCCATCCCGATAACCTCCATAATCCTGATTTAATCCCAGAGCAGCAGGATTTTTCTCCGTCAGAAAGTTCGACTGAAGATCAGACAGAGCTGAAACTGAAACATTTGACTGTCATCAATTTGCTTGGATTGTTGGCGATACCCAAGTAGAACGCATTAGTTACTTTTAAGTGCTCTGAATTTTCTTTGCACATAAACGAGAGGGTACAAACGTCTGTTGGAGCGCTGCACTGCCCCTGCAGTGAGGTGGCGGTACTGAATACTTCAACTGCTGCTTTGTGTCATCAACAGGATGAAAGAATTTATTGTACATTCAGTACTTGAGATGATCAGCTTTAGGTCATTAGTTACATCAGCAACAATAAGCAGAGGAAATGTCAGATTTTTGTGATAAAATCATTGAAATATGTGGAAACCAACAAATCATTTATATTTACACCAAAGCACACAAATATTTGTTAATGTGAAATCATATATTTATTGTTTTCTGCCTTTCAGAACGACCTCACCGTGAATCTGTAGCAGTGCTGAGAATATAAGTGTATTATTTCCATAGCATCTGGCATGCACACAGAAACACAGAAACACAGATACAGACACAGACACACAAAGACACACACAGACACAAACACAGACACACACACACACACACACACACACACACACGCACACACACACGCACACACACACACACACACACACACAGTCTGTCGTGGTTTCAATGCAGAATTCTATGTTTATTAGAAAGATTTTCCACAAACATTTGGTCTTTTTACAAGAACTTCACATGTGTAAAAGTCCTACAAAATGATGCTGAGCCAACGTGGGAGGAGCCTGGAGCTTGCAGCTTCCACACCATCCGTTCGGTACAATCGTCGCGTCGCCACGGAGAGTTAGCGGGAGGGAGAAGGAAACAGCTGCAGTGGCCATTTTGGATCCAAAAGCCGCCGGTTGTTTGCAACGGGGAGCCAAAATGGCAACTTGTCGACCATGTAGGTGCAGCCAAAACAATAAAATAAAAATAAGGAGAAACCAGAAACACACTGTACATACACTCTCCTCTCTACTCAGAACCTATACATGCAAATAAATGTACACATCATTGTTTTTCTCTAAATAAACGGGTCTCGTTTATAGGTCAAAGCTCTCACAATAAAAATAAATCTGTCATTCTATCGTCTCATTTTTAATATAGCGTTTGTTTTTTTATTTTCATGGTCCCAAAATGTCTATTCGTGTTTGATTGACAATTTCAATAAGAGCTTCTTTTCTGCTCTGTAATCTTTTTGTTAACGTGCTAGTTTTTATTTATTTTACAGTATTGACGTGGTCGTCCGCGGCGGCGTCGCTCTGCGGCTTGGCAGGACGCAGCGCGGCGATTACTTGCCTCACTTACACATCCGACTCACTCGCAGCTTCTCTGGTGTTTGCATACATGGACGAGGAGGCGCAGAGAGGAGGAGGAGGAGCTCAAACTTCTCAGCACAAAGAGCCTCATTCTTCTACTGTTTCGTCTCCTGCTACCTATCGTCATCCTCTCCTCCTCTCCTCCTCTGCTCCTCCTTCTGCTCCTCCTCTGCTCCTCCTTCTGCTTTTCTCCTCAGTTCCACAGTTTGAGGAAGCTGTCCCAGGATCCCGTGCAGACGCCCATCCCGTCCGCGGGGACGCCGGTGCAGCTCACCCTGTTGTCATGGCCGGACAGCACACCTGTGGGTGAGGAGGAGGAGGAAGAGGAGGAGGAAGGGGAGGATGAAGAAGAAGGGGAAGTTAGGGAAGGTACAAAAAAAAAGAGCCGTTCAGACTTTATTTGATTTATTCGAATATTTGTTGGCGTTCAGACACGCCGCTGTAGAATCTAACTACTGTTCGGGTGCAAACAACACATGATGAGGTCGCACTGCTCAGCCCCATGGACAGACTGTTCGGTGAGAGCGCCACCGTCCGTTCAACATGCAAGAAAAAATAGCCTGCCGCCAAAATGAGCCAAGTGCTCAGCAAACCATGACGTGAAAACTTAGCAGCACGCCAGATGATGATTGTCATTTAATTTGAGTGACCAACATTCGCTCGCTTCTTTTGAGTCACGAGCCAGAGCAGAACAAAAGCTGCTCGCGGTGACGAAACATTCCTCCCTTCTGATTGGTGCGTCTTTCCTTCACCAGCCCTTGGACGGCGCTCAGTCAGGACCGCGCTGCACTCACCCACTTTCTCGCCCTTCAGCGAGTCCCAAATGTGGCAGTTGAAGTCGTCGTATCCGGCGAAGATGAGGCGGCCCGAGTTGGACAGAGCCAGAGACGTGACGCCGGCGTTCAGGCTGGTGTCCTGGTAGGTCAGCACCTCCTGGTCGGCGCGCAGGTCGTACATCTTGCAGGAGCAGTCGTCGGAGCCCGTGATCACGGCGTTCCCGCTGGGGAAGAACTGAGGAGGGACGAAGGAAGGTGGCAGCTTTAAATCTACGCAGACTTTGCAGGACAGTTGCAAAGACTTCTGAGACGTGTGTGCGTGTGTGTGTGTCTCACAGCGATGGCGTTGATGTCACTGGTGTGGCCACTGAAGGTCTGCTTGCAGGTGCCGGCCCTCAGGTCCCACAGCTTGGCCAGAGAGTCGCAGGCCCCCGAGATGAAGGTGTTGGTGTCGGGGGACAGAGCCAGAGACATGCAGTCTCCGATGTGGTTGGTGAAGATGACCTTCTGCTTCCCGGTCTCCAGGTCCCACAGACAGCTGCAGGAGGAGGAGGAGAAGGAGGAAGACGAGGAGGATGAAAACTATCAGCAGGTTTCCTTCCAACCGCCATCTAGTGCTTAAACTAGCACTGCTCGGCACCCACCAGGTGGTGTCGCCGGAGGCTGTCAGGATCTCGGTGTCGCTCAGGAAGCGGCAGCAGGAAAGGTAACCTGCAGGAGAAAGACGGGTTCATCACTGCTGTACGAAGGTCAAGGAGGAAGGAGGAAGGTCTCCTGCCACCCCACCCCACCCCGCCGTGCTCTGCCTCGCCCCTCACCTGTGTGTGCGTCCAGCTCCCTCAGGGTCTTGGGGCTGGCCGCCTTGATGTTGTAGACTGTGCAGATGTTGTCCAGCCCACCACTTGCCACCAGGTTCCCGGAGGGTGCGAATGCCACACTCATGACCCATGCAGACTTCAGTGGCACAGCGATCAGCTGTGAGGAGGAGATGATGGTCAGAGGGAGGAAGAGGAGGAGGAAGAGGAGGAGGAGGAGGATGGTGTCAGGCTGTGTGTTCTCACCTTGTTTCCTGTGAAGGTGTCCCAGACCAGCAGCTTGCCGTCCTGTGATGCGCTGACCATTTGTCTGAGCAACAAAAGACACACGCAAAGACTCAAAGACTTTTCTCGTTATTCACACAAATTTCATTTCATACTTTAAAAACAGCTTTACATTGTTCGTTTATAATAAGGCTGTCCCCCTCTTCCTTACCTGGAGTCAGCTGACCAGTGCATGGCATAGATTTTGGCCAAGTGACCCTTCAGGGTCTTCCTGAGCTTCAGCTGCACCCGGCCCACTGCGGCCACGCCCCCTGATGCTCCTGTCATGCTGCTGTCGTTCACGGCCTTACGAGCCGCCTGGTGGACACAAGTGGAATTACAAAATGTATGAGCTATAAAAGGCAAAATACAGTTTTATTCTTTTATAAACAAAAATACACAGTTAGCGTGTTGGAGGCCAAAACTAAATTTCACTTTGGGTGTGCAGAAAAAGTTTTAAAGATCATGCTCAAAGTTAAAGTCAAAGGTAACTCTATAGAAAATGCATCTGTTTTATTAGTTTTTTTGCATCAAAGGAGGCAAAAAAAAACCCCATCAACAAGCTGCCTCTCGGATTTTCCATCTTTTTGTTGTTTACGTGTGATCAAAGCGTGGGAAGTCTCACCTCGATCTGAGCTCGGAGGCCATCGCACTCCTTTTTCAGAGCGTCCATCTCAGCTTTCTCAGCTGCCATGGCGACGGTTGTTAGGAGATGTCACTGACAAAAAATTGAATCTGTGGCAGAGAAGAAAAGAAGAAGCAGCCGATTGAAACTTTGATTTCGAAAACATTCAGTTCACCGGTGGATCTTTGACATTTTCACTGAACTCAGGTCAGCTTTAGCCTTAGAAACTTTATGCACAAGGTGCTTGGGATTGACCCCGACAGCTTGACCCAGCAGATAACGGGTCTGCCGCCGACCCGCCTGGAAATCACAGGTGACCCTGATACGCCCAACACACACCTGAGCCACACCTGAGCATTCCCAGGACGGATGAGACACGTAGCTAACGGGGTATAATCCTAAACTCAACCTCCGGGAAGGCTCCGGGATTATTCACTTAGCGGCGAGCAAGCAGGCCAGCTCGCTTTCTGGCTAACAGCTAAAGTTCGTCCCCACAATACAGTCAGCAAGCGAGGTTGAAGCTGACCACTGAATCATCAGTGCTTGAACAAATACACTGACGTTAACGAGCTAGCTAGCTAACTAGCTAAATGGATAGTAGCATTCGCATTTAGCAACATGATGTCAACAGAATTATAAAGTGAAATACAAACAGCTTCAGCACCATTCATGTTCCTCCTTTAAACATGTTGATTTTATGCAAATGAATTGAAGCACGAGTATCAAAACAAACAGTCTCACATCATTTGAACATTGAAACTAAATTTTAAAAAACATTTAGGAAGTTTTCTTACTTTGAGCACCCAACAAAATATCTGGTTTGCTCATTTATTTTATGAAAAAACAACAAAATGTAAATCAGCTACAAAGGTCCTAATTTCACACTGCATGAAAACAGACTTCTGAATCAGAGGCTGAAGAAGTTTGTCACCTTGTTTTCACATCACATTTTTAAAGAAACTTGAAGTGTCCTGACTTGCTTGTGTGTTTGTTTGTTGCTTGACTTGGACATGATTTATCTGAGCAGCTCTGCGTGCTGCGCTGTAATTCTCTGTAATAGGATACTGACCCCCCACTGATTTAACGCCAATTACCAACGAGCACGACTCTGCTCAGCGCCAACAACCCTTCAAAACACCACTGTGCAGCCCTGAGATCAGCTCGTAGCTTTTGCTACTTAGCATTTATTAATTAACATGTGTTGGCAAAGTGTTCTAAACAAACACAGTGTTGTGTGCTATTCTCCAAATTATTTTGAAAGAGCCAGACAGGAAGTAGGAACTGTAGAACTGTGTTCTTCTCAAACACGAACTAACTTTCTCCTCTCTGCTTCAGAAACGTGAAGTTCTTAGTTCACCTGTAAACCAATTCAAACTTTTAGGAATAAATCCAGGAGGAGCAGTGAAGGAGGCAGAAGGAGCAGTGAAGGATGCAGGAGGAGCAGTGAAGAAAGCAGGAGGAGCAGTGGAGGCAGGAAGAGCAGTGGAAGTGGAGGAGGGGCAGTGGAGGTACAAGAGGAGCAGTGGAGTAGCAATGAAGGAGGCAGAAGGAGCAGTGGAGGTGCAGGAGAAGTCGTGGTTTTGCAGGAGAAGCGGCGGAGGTGAAGGCGGTGAGTGGGCTTTAAATCCCGGCAGGAGAGCTTCAGAGGAGCTTTACAGGTCAAATCTCCTGTCATCCGATTACCGGCTGCTCTTTACGTCGGGATCAGCCAGCGAGCGGGAGAAGGAGCGAGGCGCCGGGTAAGAGTCAGGGAACAGCTCCGCCCCCCTCGCCATGGCTCAGGTGCCACCGAGACCATGGGTTTGAAACATCGCAGCCCAAAAACACACTCATAAAACAGAAGAAAGTTTCCTTCGAAGCTCCGTTCACACTGCAGTGAGCAGGCGGCCCAAAATGTCAGCCCACAGGCAGAGGCAGGTACTCTGCCCTCACCTCCTCCTGGAGGGAGCTGGACTGTGATGGAGGGGAGGAGGAGGTGTCTGTGCACCTCCACAGCAGAGGCTCCGATGTGGAAATGTCCCATTCCCAGGCTGGCCTTCCCGCCGGCCTGCCAATAAGTCCCAGAGAGACGCAGCAGCTGAGGGACAAAGCTGGAGGAACTCACCTGGTCCCTGATGCTGGTCCTGCAGCTCCTGATCCTGCTCCTCCTCCACAGTCAGTCCTGCTCCTCTGGCTCCTCGGATGCTCTCCCTCCGGCAGACTGCTGCAAAAACTCTCTCTTTCTGTGTGCCGCCCTCCACGCTGAAGAACAGATGAGGATTGGAGGGGATGAAGGAGATAAGGGATGAAGGGATAAAGCTCAAAGATGGAAATAGAGAGAGGGAAGGAGAGAGGGAGACGGAGAGAGAGGGAGAGAGAGAGGGAGGGAGGGAGAGAGAGAGGCGGCAGGTAAACCGATTGGAGGGACGAAATCAGGTTATGAGGTCAAAAGAGAAGAGTTGAAGGAATGAAAGGAGGAGGAGAAAGGAGACAGGAGGAGTGGAAATGTGAGAACATGAAGGAGGAGGAGGAGCAACACCTGCAGCAGGAGGTTTTACTGTGACACTGCAGGAAATTAGGAACGTTTCACCTGTTTGATCTCATGAAATCCTGTTTCTGCTCCACTGATTTGAGGTCCGTGTTTATGAGGAAAGACGATGCGAGTTGGGAACACGTCCGGCGTCGGGAGTCACGGTCGACGATGGAGGGGACGCGGCGAGGTTGACGGGGGCGAATCGGTTTGTCGTAGCTAATGAGCTGAGCCCGCTTAATCAGGGGCTAATGGGATATCCGGGGACGTGCAATCTCATTAGGGAATTAGAGCAGGTCAGGCTAAACGTGCGTCACACCTGACACACACACACACACACACACACACACACACACACACACACACACACACACAGAGTGTGGATCAAAAGTCAGCCTAAGAAGTTGCGCACTCTGTGTTTCTCCTCAGGATGAGTTCAAGAATTGAGACTTCAGGCTGATGAAGATCATCTGTCAGGTTTTGGTTGGAGCTCGAGCGACACGGCCTCCTTTACTTGGTCCTCCTCTCCCTCCTCCTCCTCCTCCTCCGCTCGTCTCCATCTTTGGGAGGAGGGAACCGCCTCCACTGGCATCAAACTGTGACACGCAGTGACGCCGATCACACGGTGACGGATGATGCTCTTAGATCAATTCGACGTGTGCGGCATGATTAATTATGCCTGAAGACGTTACTATTCACAGCGTTTCAAAAGAGGCACAAACAGGCTCAGCCTTTACTCTCCACGCTGCTGTGATTTTGCTGAGCAGCGTTTCATCATGGCGGAAGAGGCATGCACTCAGCACCTCCATACACTTTGTCACTCTCGCTCCTATTCTGACTTGATCACCTGCAGGACGTCTTCAAAATAAAAGCACGATCTCCGAGTGTGTGCACGTCATTTAAACGCCAATAATGTGGGAGTTATGAGACTCTTGTCTCCCTTCCTGATGTCGGTGCTGCAAACATGCTTCCTTTACTATTTCATCCTGCACCTGTTTACCAGAGCAGGACAGGCTTGTTTGTCCTGAACTAGCTTTCTCAAAGCGGCACAAAAAATAATCAACCTGGGTCTCTCAAAACGCTTTTAGGTCCAGACTATGGAGCATCTTCCTTCCACTGACTGATGGAAACGGCCTAAAAGTTTTGTGAGCAGATTTTCTGCAGGTTGACATGTTGGTTGATCAGACATCTTCTCTGTGTCCTTCAGAGTCCCTGAAGCTGACCACTCTGTCCTCACTGCACGACCTGTTGATGGGACTGCCTCCCCCCTTGTAATCTGGGCTAATGAGCTCTGACAGAAGAGGGCTAGCTGGCTTCCTGATAACGAGCTCTGTGGTAACGAGCTCAGGAGGAAGGCGGGAGCAGCAGCGGCGCACTGGACCGCCGCTCACCACCTTTGGCCTCGGCGCTCACGGACACTCTTAGCCCACTTCCAGGGGACAGGAAGTGACCTGAAGACAGGGGAGGACGAGGACGACAGGGCTCTGAACATGAGCTTCCTGCAGCTCCATGATCCTAAAAACAGGAGAAAATAACAACATGAACAGAACAGAACGTATCAACAACATGAATTGTTTTAATCTTGAAAAACATCCCACGAATTCATCTTTAAGGCTGTTAAAGTGGAACTTACTTTATGTATCCGTGAGGTTTTATCCTGCTGATACGTTCGCTACAAGGATAAAAAAAACAAACTTTTTTCCCGTCAGATGTCAGAATAAAAGTTTTGACGCTCTTTTAACTTCCTTTATTTCTTTTCCAGGCAGGAAATGTGCTTTTATTCCTGTAAGGTATCGATTAGTGTGTGTTGTTGCCCCCTGCTGGACACAGCAGGAAGTGAATCTGCAGATTTTCTTTTACGGAAAACAGTTTCCCAGCACGATTCTTTAACTAATAAAAATACGATTAAATTATGTTGCCCATTCAGGAATAATTAAAAAAAACCAACAAAAAAACATGTAGAATACTTTAAAGTGTAATTAGTCAGGATTTAGAACTTCAGGTAGACAGTACATAGACGTATACTATGCAGATCGTATCTATATTGATTGTCTATATTCAGATATCTAGTCGTTGAGAGTAAACGTGCAAAATAAACGAGCTTGTTTCAGTGCAAAGCGACATTAGAAGAGTAAAATGTATAAAATGAGAATCAATGAGTTTGTTTGATCCGTTGAGACGAATGCAATCAGATTTCACGTGAAGCACTGTCTCCCTCTGACAACGTGGGGGCAGCAGAGTCTTCTATAAAAGTGCACAGCAGAGAGTCGACGGTTTCACATTACCCAGAAAGAAAGGACCAGATTAAGTGGACACAAACAAACGACAGAGAGGGATGAAGTTTAATCGGGGAAGTCTTTTATTTTGAAAAGCTTTCAAAATAAACAGAACAGCATCAGCGCAAACCTGTTCAGACTTCCTTACTGTCTTTCGACAGAATCTGTGGTCTTTGGTGGGCGTCCTCCGTCTCAGTGGGGCAGCGCCGTGCTGGCCCCGGGGCCCATGTACTTCTCGCAGATGAAGGGCAGGTACATGCTGCAGGGGGCGTCGTACCAGCTCCGTATGGCCACTCGCTCCAACACCTGCGTCTTCACGATGTAGCCGCAGTCCTCGTCGATGTGGTTGTTGGGCTCGCCAACCTCCCAGAACCTGCGAGACGTCGGTGCTCGTGTGAAATCGAGACAAAAGCTGCTGCGAGCTTCACCCTCCTGAGCCAGATGTCAAATTACAGCCTCAATTTCATCTGGAAACTTTGAAATGGAAACTCAGGGTTGTTTTCATCTACAGCATCATGATGAAATGATTGCTTCCATGCTTTTGTCCACTTGGCAGATTTTGTGAGAACCATCTGATGCATCTTCCTCATTTGGCCCCATATCGCCGGTGACACATTGAGCTTCTTTTCCTCTTTTTGTTGATCCTGATTCCTCTTTTTCATGCTGAGGGCAGCGAACTTATTTCAGCCGGAGCCACCGAATCCCCTCTAAGACGTATGTCTCAGTACCAGTGACACTGCAGTGAAGCCAAACACTGCTGGAAAAGTTCTGTGACGAGGAGAAACGGTTTCATGTGCGTGGCTCTCAAGCTTGTAGAAATCGGCTTCAAGTTTAATGAAAAGTTGATTTCTGGATGACAAACTGACCGAGTCTTTTGTGAGCTGTCGAGCCGGAACAGTGCGACGCCTCCAACGTCTCCAAAACATGTTTTTGGTGTGTTTCTGATGTTGAGCTAGAGAAGAATAAAGTGCACCCACCCTCCAACCAGCGGTGTGCCGTCCACCCACTTCCACTCGTCCTCCGTGTGGGAGTCGGTGATCCCGAACCAGAAGGAGTTCCAATGTCCTCTGGGAAGAAGGTCCCACAGAAACGTCTGGAAAGGGACATGCAGTCGTCTTGAGGGAGTCGAACCGCAGTCCAGGGCGGCGCCGGAAGCTGAGGGCTCGACTGTACCTGTTCCTCGGCCGTGTGAATGATGGCCAGGTGCGCCCCCTGGCTCTCGCAGAAAGACTTGCTCTCTGGCCAATCACGAGTGGTCCTGGACACCATGTAGCAGCTGCTGTTGAAGAGGTGCCAGTCGACGGGGCAGACGATGGTGGACGGCGTTCTGACCACGTCCGGAGCTGAACCGAACGCATACACACACACCACACACACCCAGACAGCAGGTGGTCAGATGGTCAAGCGTGGACCCCCGCCTTAAGGTTAGGCCCTGGTTCTGCTGGATGTGGCCCTGTGAATACCTGTGGTGGCGCCCTGCAGCTGCTCCTTCTCCTTCTCCTTCTGCAACTGCTCCTTCTCCTTCTGAAGCTGCTCCTTCTCCTGCTGCAGTCTGTTGATTTTCTCTGTCAGCGCCGAAACGGCGTCCTGCTCCTGCCTCTGCACCTGTGAGCTTGCTTCTCCGCCGCCGTCGCCACCCTGAGCTGAGCTTTTTTCTGAAGAAGACGCACAAGGACAGAGTCACTCCTGCACGGCAGACAGAACAACATCTCCTGCAAAGTCAGAAAGCCAGAAAGCAACCTCAACACCGAATTTTTCAACAACTACTTCGGTGGCTGCAGAGCTGCTGTCTCTCTGAGCTGACTGTCAGCTGTAACATTTACCCGTTATTTCACTATACTCAGGACACACTGAGGCACATGATGAGGACAGGGCGCACTGAGGGACATGATCTCGGTGGTGGACTCACTGTGTGCAGCAATAGAAATGATGCAGATGAGCAGGATGGCACACATGGTTGCCAGGCAGATGGTGGCCAGGCGGAAGGGCCCGGGGCCCCTGGGTCCCACAGACATCCTGATCGGGGAGACCGCCTGAGCTGTGGGCGACAGGAAACATCTCATCCACATGAATATGTGCTAAGTTTATTGGGAGCTTTGGTGGACGGGAACTTTCCTTCCCTCTTTGCTGAAGGCACAAATAGAAACATCCTAAAAAGTGACCTTGAAAACAAGACGTGCTGCGACGCAGAAGACAGAAGGTCAAAGTTCAGCGAGGCAGCGCGGGCTGAGCTGCACCGACACGAACGATCACGAACACAAACACAACCGAAGTAAAAGAGCACGAAGACACTTTGAACGGCAACAACAAATAACCAAAAAACACACAGAAGAACCAAGGAAGAAAACGCCCATCTGACTGAGAAGGACATCAACGAAGTAAAAATTTCAAAAGCTCCATGAGACGGAGAAACACCCCAAAGAAAACCTGCAGGCCCCACCTCACCTGCAGGCCCCACCTCACCTGCAGGCCCCGCCTCCGAGCTGCGGCCAAACTCATCGTAACCGCCCTCGTTGTCAATCAGTTTGGAGTAAAAGCTGCCACCAGTCGGGGGGTTGCCGGGGGTCGTCATGTCTACCGTCAAAGTGAAGGATCACAGGGAGTTGGCGAGGAGACTCAGGCTGAGGTCTGGCTGCCTCCTCCTCCTCCTGCTCCTCCTCCTCCTCCTGCCCCCCCCCCCCCCCCCAAGGATCAGTCTGTACATGTCTCTTGTTGAGGCCAATTGCTGCAGTAAAACAAGGAAGTTGCATGGAGACAAACAAGTCCACTCAGCATCTGTCATGGAGGGCTGGTAAACTGTGCTTCCCTCTTGTGGTTTTATGGTGGTCCTACGCAGGGTTCCTCAGGCCTTTCACCAGCTGCTGGTGGTCCTGGAGCCACCTGAGTGGTGCAGTTTCTCACATGGCCACTTGAGGGGGGTCATTGACTACGAACAACCTCTAAGTTGTTGCCTCATAATGTTTACGAAAAGCTAAAGTAGAAAATAAAATCACATCAGATTTTCAGATGGTAAAAGCAGCAGTCACTGTGTGTTTTGCTTGCAAATATCTTTATATTTTGTTGTCATATACAGTTATTTACATAAATCAAAATATAAAATATTCCTCTCATCTGCACTCTTATCACCTCTCGGTCTCTCATGTTTACAGCTGAGTTCTGTGAGCGCAGAAGCAGACGGAGGTTCACATCAACCAATGAACATCAAGTGAAACAGTCGTCGCGGGAGCCAGAATAAGTTTAGAATGCAAGAAACAGGTTGTTTCATTTCTTCTCTGTTTGCTTTGCCTTTATTGTTGAATAATCAACCCCACAATCCACCTTTGAACGGAGGATGTTCCCACTTCTCGGCAGTGTTTGGTGTTTCATTCACTGACCCTCCACGCCAGCCTCCTCCCTCTGACAGCAACACAAGCCACAAAATAATGTGAGGCGTCAGACGATCAAAAGGTAATTTTGGAACATTTTGGGATTTTTGCATTTTCAAACAGACCACAAATCTGGATGTTTGTTGATGCAGTAAAATTCTGCTGTGAAGTTTCAAAACGTTTTGACAGCTGAATCGTGTGTTTTCACCCTTTTTTTGGTGCAGATTTCAAACCCATTGTGACAGTGGACGTGGACAGTGTATCTGTTTGGTTGTGAGACGTGTTGTCTGATGAGCTGGAGGCTGAGGTGGTGGGGAGCCGTCTGTCTGCCTCGCGCCTCCTCACTGCCCCCTCTTCTCCTCCTGTCCGTCCTTGTTAATGACGTTCTTGAAGAGCGTGAGCAGCGGCCTCTGGCTGCGCTCGTCCCAGCTCTTCATGAAGCCGCCGTAGCGTTTGCTGGCCGGCGGGCCGCTCCAACGGAAGTGCTTCATCTTGTACGTGCCGTCTTTTTTCTCCTGGAAGTCGCCCGGAAGCTGTTCCTGGTCATCTGCCGCCTCCCTCTCCTCTTCCCCCGGGAGCTCCCCGGCCAGCTCGCGCCTCCTCATCTCACCGGGGAACAGCTCGGCGGACTCCTCCTCTACTCCGTTGGTGGTGTAGATCTTGACGGGCCGACGCTTCCGGCCGACCGGTTTGCCCCAGCGGAAGTGCTCCATGGAGTAGGAGCGCTTGGCTTGAGGGGAGGGGGACGAGGAGGACAGGGGGGACAGAGGGAGGACGGACAGGAGGTCTGACGGGGGAAGGGGCTGGAGGTGGGCTTCACCGGGGATGAGGGGCGTCTCGTTGCTGAGGGAGCGACAGAGCTGGATGCACTCCTGCAGCGGACGAAAGACAAGATGCATCAAGGCACCACCCACAGTGTTTCTCTGGACATTTAACGCCCCCATATGGTCGATGGTCACCTGTTGAAGTGTGTGTGTGTGTGTGTGTGTGTGTGTGTGTGTGTGTGTGTGTGTGTGTGTGTGTGTGTGTGTGTGTGT
>JASSRZ010000054.1:4291475-4325198 GCA_032164315.1 Malacoctenus gilli | reverse complement strand
CAGAGGTGCAGAGTGCCAATAGGTACTGCAGGTAACTGCTTGGGGCCCAAAAGGGGCCCCTGAGGGGTGACAAACTGTTTGTATTTGCAGTCAATGACAGTCAGCAGAAGGACCCCCACTTATAGGGCCCTACCTAAAGTTAAAATAGCTGTATTAGCTTTATCCTGAGTTATTTCATGATATAACGGTGAAAAATACTGGCTCAGTTTGCTGAACCGTTAACCAGAAAATGTCGGTAACTTCATAGCATTTCAAAATTGGTAAACTTTTTAAAAGGCTTCAATATTTTGCTCTTTTTCTTTTTCACTTAGATTCTACAAGGCTTCATCAACGTTAGTTACAAATCTAAGAAAATGAATGGTGCACAGCTTGCCGTTTCAAAAGTCTTCATAGGCTCACTGGCCTGCTTACAGGACCCAGCTCCGTAATGGAGTCACCTGCATGAGGCTAACTTCATCTACCTAAACTTTGGCGGGCTCAGCCACAGCACAGCCTAGCTTACAAGCCAACGTTAACTTCAAAAAAAAAAAAAAAAGAGTAATGCAGTAGTAACAGGCTAATTTAATGCCACCAACTGTTACTTCTCTGTAGTAACATACTCATAAAGTTTTCCTTACATATTTTCACAAGTTACCTTGAGGAGAATGTTGTTCACTTCCGTCTGCTGTTCAAATTAGCCAATAGCAACAAGCTAAATATATATAATACGTGCAAAAAAATACTCACATTTCCATCTTCTGAAGTTTTAGTGACGGATAGTTGATGTTAAACTAACAAAAAGTCTAGTTTTCAGTCCTCAGTTGAACGAGTTACCCACAAATATATTTAAAATTACTGTTACCAAATTATTTTTACATGCTCAATGACCAACTCTTGATATCAATATGAATTAAGGTTCTGCCCCTAGTGGTAGCTCACAGCTATAACTTTCAAACTGACAGACAAGAAAAAGCCAGCCACCAATATAGAATTCACTTTGTGTACTTGATTTTATTCAGATAAAACACACATCACATTCCTGCGTGGGGTTCGATGAACAAGACTTCATTTGAAAAGTTTGATCCCATTTGGTTTGTCCATGTTTCAAAAGCGAAATAAATAAAAACAAAGAACATCTCAGTGACAATCCTACAGACACAACACAACCTTCCAGAACACACACGTTTGGTATCCAAAGAAACAATACATACAATATATTGCAACATTCATGAATCATTTCGGGATACAAGAAGTTTATGACACGACAATACATGGAAATATAACGGATATTGGTATTGTGTTTACTTTTGAATACATACATCTCACTCATTTGGTATCAACAATATCTTGGACCCCAGAGACAACAAAGCAGTACATAAACAGGTAGGTGTGCTTCTGTTAGCTGGTGTGGATTTGCTCGAGTCAAGACACTAAATGTGATTTTTCAATCTAAGGCCGATTCAGTGCAGCTTTCAGAAAACTGACCGAGAGACCGACAAGCGACGATCATCAATTGTGCTCAAGATGCTAAAGTAACGACATCCAAAAGTAGGCAGGACCTTTCGACTACATTCACAGAAGGCACGTATACAACTCGCGAAGTGGACGGACGCTTCGACTGTAATGCACAAAAAAAGGAGAGAATAATCTTTTAACCGCTATGCCTTTGCACAAAAATACAAGATTGAGACACAATTTTGAGTCCGAGTTCAAAGCATCTGGTGAACGAGAGCTCGAATTGCCAAAATATTGTTTATAAACTTTGTCACAAACAGTTGTTTATTTTGGGAATATTTCGTACGGAAAAATACTCAATAACTCAAGACACCATGCAAGTATGAAGACACAAATCTGGATTTATCGTGAAGTGCATTAAATTCAAAGCTTTTAACGTGTTATTTATCCTTAACATTCAGGTCAGTGTCCAAAAATTAGAAGAAAAAAAAAAAACCTCCTGCAGAGCTTTTTGTTTGATCCCGAGACTCGTTTTATTTTAGATTAAAAAAAAAAAAAAAAAAAAAAAAAAAGCAGGAAAAATTTGGCCACTTCAGTTACACGTTAAAAAAAAAAACTTGCTAAATGTCTCTCGCAACTTGCAGTTGCCTCAAGCGACCACTCGGAGGCACCAGAAATCAAGAAGTAGCCCCGAACACCCACATGCAACACGTGTGAGAAAAGGAGAAAAGTGGTTTCCTGACTAGAAAAATTAACCTTCAAATTTAAGAGTCAAACGAGCTGTAACAAAAAATTGCAAATTATAAATCACTTCCACGAGGAACCAGTAATTCTGTCGATAGTCACCTCCACCTTTGGGAACCATGCGGCTCCGTTCGTACCATCACTTCATTAACGGCATATAATAAAGCTCTCTATGACCAAAAAAAGACAAACAGAAAAAAAAACTGTGCAAAACTGTTGCTGTTCTTTGAGGTTCGTCGACAAGTCCAGAAACAACTTCAAGTCGTAAATAGCTTATTGGCACGTGTTGAGTCGCATTGTCTGTGCACATGTGGAGGGAATTACGCAACCAGTACGGCGTCACGTGCTGCCACGCAACTGTGCACATTTATATCTGTAGACATGTTTTTGAAAATGAAGATGTACACAAAGTTTAAATATTCTGAGTAAAATCCAGCTGCTTCATTCAAGGCGGCACGTGTGTGAGAGACGAAGGAGGTGCGTTTGTTTCTCCATCCGAAAAACAACCTGATTGTCTGCAGCTCACAGCCGCCTCCATCTGTTCAGCCATCCTCTTTTACCCCCCGATGCAGCGCGGTCCCTCTCCTCCTCGCCGCCATCAGTCGATCTTCTCTGGGTCTATGTTGTCCAGATCGATGTCGGGCGAGGCCACGCAGCACATGCACAGTTTCTGGATGTACAAAGAGATCTGGTCTGCAGGGACGGAGAGCAAGAGAGACGATGAAATCAGACAAAGTTCTATTAAAACGTGAGGGAAAAAAAGCAGGATTGAAACATGATATTAGGAGGTTCAAAGGTTGCGCACACACACAAAAATATGTGTTTCGCTCTCCAGAAACCTTTAAAGAAAACTGGACTTCGAAACATTAATCTAAAGCTCCTTTACTTCCCAACACTAAGACACTGTTATTCTATGTAAACCAGCTACTGTAAGTGAAAGACGAATAAGCCTCTTAGTGAAACAGCCACATACATTCACATGAACAGCTCGTATCCTGACACTCTTGTTTCCAAGCCCGTCGTCTTGATTATTTTATGCAAACTACCGCAACGAACAGGTAATAGGAAGTGATGGCTGGCAGCAAACATCTGGGTAATCATTCCAACAAGGTTTTTTTCCCCCATTGTTTGATATTTTAGCTCTTCAGTTGACCTGAAACACAATCAAATTTAGATTTCCTCTCTGTCCAGGTAACAATAATGCTTCTAAAGTTGGAGCGAGTCAAAGAGACGACCGGCCGCTCACCGAGAATCTTCCCGAGGAAGGCTGGCCTTGAGCTGGGCGGCAGATGGACACAGACGTAGTAGACGGGGACCCCCGACAAGGCCACACCGATCCCCACCAGGGAGTTGATGGTGTCACTGTACAGAGGCACCACCACAAGGAATATACTGCACAGGCAGTACACGATTGGGAAAAACAAGGACAGCTGTGAAGAACAGGAGGGGGGAAGAAGGTCATTGGGGTTTGACAGCAAAAAAAATGTACATGAAAACTCCTTAAAAGTTGAACGTTCAATGAAGAACTTCTGTCAAAAAATTCAGAGCTTAATTGTTGTCACGACTCCAAACTGATGCCATCTCAGGTGTGAGCTGGCCTCCATTGCAGGCACTGTTGATGGTTGAACGGATGTAAATAAGGGCCGTTTAGCAGCTCCGACACACCAAGAGGACGACAGAGGCCGGCACGTTTTGGTCCTTGGTGCATGGATTCATTCAGTACCTTCACGGGCCGGTGCAGATCGGGGGCTTTGAAGCGCAGGTAGATCTGGCTGGCTATCGACAGGCCAATGAACAACCAGTAGTTAAAACTGAAGTAGTTGATCAACCGGAAAACATCAGGAACGGAGAGATAAATCAGTGACATGGCACCCTGGAGGGAGAGAAAGCAGACATATTAGGTTGAAGAATTAGGCTTATAAAAGCCTGAGAAATGACACTGAAATGTCACAACACTGACGTTAAAAAGCAGGGCAGGAATTGGAGTGAATCTTTTGATGTGGATCATACACAGAACGTTTGGTAGGTGTCCCTCTCTGGATCCAACAAAGAACAACCTGCAGGACACAAATGCAATAAATTATTCCTCAGATCTGTGGACTCGCGTCGAACCAGACAAGGAAGGAGAAGACGCTCTGAGGAGAAGCTCCGACTGATCGCCCACCTGGATGCAGCAATGATGGAGGAGTTGAGGCCGCCGTAACAGGAAATGGCCACCGAGAGCGGGATCAGCCACCGCGCCCAGCCCAGCACCTCGTCGGCAAATGTCTGAGGAGGCGTTCAAAGACGTCAAAGGTCAGCCATCAATAAGTCGTGAGCAAAGTGCAGGAAAAATTACGATCGAAGATCAGTAGCCCGAGTGAGCAAACAGCCATGACCTTGTTAACAGATCATTACAATAAATACTCCAATCAAATAGACATTATCAAACGCCAGCCGAAGCGCAGGTCTTCCTCCTCCAGTGGACTAATCGCATCATTGACCTCCCCCTCCATTCCCATGTGGAGTCATAACCTCTTTAGCTCTATGAAGCTCCAGTCCTGTCGTCTTCCTGCAGCTTCAGATAACAAGAGCGGGGCAACTAAACCAGACGTCAGGCAGCAGCTGCCGGCCAGACTTCGATAAGAACGATTCCGATCAGTCGGTCCAATCTGTGGCCGGGCCCACCAGCGGCAAACCGACAGGGTTCGTCTCCGGACAGCTTCTTGAACGCACCATGAGCTTAAAGTCCAGACACTCACCACAGCAACAGCTTCACTGTTGATCACTTCGTCCACATCCATGACGACGTAGTAGGCGATGTTGGTCAAAATGTAGATGACCGTGACGATCGGCATGGAGATACCGATAGACAGTGGCAGATTCCTGCAGGAGGAGGCAACATGAGGCCAACAAACACCGGAAATCCATTGTGGTTTTTAAAGCCTTTCTGAAATACCTCTCTGGGTTCTTAATCTCTTCTGTGATGAAGTTGAGCGTGTCCCAGCCAGAGTAGGAGTACAGTGCCGAGTAAAGAGCCAGCGCCATGTTGCCGGGGTCCAGCTTGGAGCCTTTGAACGAGTCCTCAAAGTTCTGGTCAAAACCTGCAACAAAGGAGTACATTTACGAAACATTTCATACATTTTCTCGCCGCCATAACTGTAAATGCAGCAGCAGCAGCAGCAGCGTGTCAGATGAAACTCTACCTTGTCCGAGCTTCACCATGCCGGCAATGATGACCACGATGAGAGCGAGGACCTTTGCTACCGTGGAGATGACCTGCAGGATGGCGCCCCACTTCACCTTCATGCAGTTCACGCCCGTCAGTAGACCTGGAGGGAAGGGAGACGCGGTGAAGACAGCTGCAGCTGGAGGACGACAGACAGTCTGCCGACTTTGATAACTGTACAAGATGTTCCTGAAGCTTTGTCAAACGCTTTTCTAATCTAATCCAGTTTATTGTCCTGGTGTTAAAGCTCCATTCAGCAAATATAGACTCGCATGTTGGAGGAGTAAGGTTTACATTTTCAAGCTCGCTGCCTTGACACCTTTGTGTTCAGTCGGCTCTGCCAAGTGAACAAACCAGTCTGCCTTTGTTGGATCGCGTGTTTGCGCGTTTCATCGTGATACGTGTTCAGGTTATCATGTTAGAACGTTCTGCAGCCAAACTGAACTCATGCACACACAAACTTAAACTCGCACACTTTGAAAAGCAAACAAAAACTTCAAGCAGATGTGCAGGAGGCTGCAGGCTTTCCGCACGTATGGTTTTACGTGCAGCAGTAATTCTCACTCGTGCCTTAAATGCGATACGAGAGATTCTCGCTCACTTTAACGTCTGTAAATGTTCACGCATAAATATAAAAAGTGCCTTTTTATTTTGAGTTTCTGAGAAATGAGAGACGAGAACATTAGGCATGACGAGCAGTTCAGAAACTATACATGTGATTAAGAGTCGTTCTTAGAAGCCTCACATATGATGGCAGCGGCGAGGAGGCGGACAGCGTCGTAGGGGGCCGCACATGTAGGATAGTAGGGCTGGACCAGGTAGTTGGCGAAGGTCAGAGCGATCACAGCCTGACAGGCCGGCTCGACTATCAGCAGCGATGTCCACAACCTGCAGGAGAATCGATACCAATGAGGCAAGACATGAACTCTACTCAGCACATATTTGTTCAGAGCCAATAATAATGTCAAAGCAACATGCTTTAAATGTTGGAGAGCACATAGACTTGCAGCTGAGGCTCAAGACTCGGCTTTGTATACAGTTACTATAAGGAAAAGAAACATACCGAATGAAGGCCAAAAAGCCTCCAAAAGCTTCCAGGATGTAGGCGTAGGAAGCTCCAGATTTGTGTATCGTGGTTCCAAGTTCTGCGTAACATAACGCTCCGAATACGGAAAAGACTCCTCCGATGGCCCAGACGACCAAGGACAGACCGAACGAGCCTGTATACATGAGGACTCCCTGAGAGCGCAAAGAGATTAAAGTCAACAGATGAAACACGAGCTGGCTCCACAGCAAATAAGAGAAAAGAGAAAAAAACTGCCTTTACTTTAGGAGAGACAAAGATGCCGGAGCCAATCATGTTTCCCACGATGAGACAGACGCCATGAAGGAGGGAGATCTCCTGCTTCAGCCGGACGCCGCTGCCCTGAGACGCCGTGTCCGCGTCGGCGACCATCCTGAGGATTCAGACTCGACAAGGTCCGGACGATGTACAAGGGAGAAAAAGGTGAGGGGGAGGTTGAAGGAGGTGGAGGGTGAGGATGGGGGTGGGGGTCAGTGGAGCCGTGGGAATGAGCGGGTCTCAAACAGCCATGGAGTCCAAGGTGCGCTTCTCCACCGAGACGATCTGAGAGAAAAAACAAACATGGACACTTATCTCACTCCGTCGCTTTGAGCAGTTCAGCCGTTTTGCAAAGAGGAAGCGATCAGGGTGCTTTCACAATCCTCACGTTCAGCCAGGTTCTAACACACAGTTGCACTGTAATTGTGTTGAAGTGCAGCAAGTGCACTTGAAAAGTAGCAGCACTTATTGTACTTGATGAGCTTGATTCCATCTGCAGTAGTTCGAAGTTTTGCTGGCAACTTAGAAATTCCTGACCGATAATCTCACCACAGTAATCCAGCGTGTATTTTGGAAGCACGAAAGGAAGAATCCTCTCCGACTCACAAATCCTTAGAGGTAATTTCCAGTCCCGTTTCACGCTGAGTTGCATTATTACCTTTCCCAAAGGAATCCTGCCGGACCAGTTTGCAGTCTGCTTTGTTTGAACACTGAACTCTCTGACTCCCACCAACAGCGATGCTGCCGGTGAATCAAAGCCGAGCAATCAAACAGATGAACAGTCCCAAAAGACTGAGGTAATTTGTGTTGGTCCATCGTTATGACGGCAAGACTTTCTAAATCGTTTTAAGAACGTTTGATAAATCACAGTTACGGTTCATATTGAATATGCTTCTCACAAAGACGATTCAAAACCAATATTTCCCTGCTTCTCACAGAGTGAAGCGCATCAAATGCTAAACAAAAAGATCTTTAGTTGGTACACTAAATTTGTTTTGAAGAGACGAGTTTCACAGGCACTTCAGTGTCGATCGACTATCATGAGGCCGTTACACAAGGATCCACAAATTAGGGAGGAGTATGAAACTATTTCTTGTGTAGAGATTTTGCAATGTCACCATCTGTTGACAACTGATTCGGTTTTGTACCCACAGAGCTCATTGTGGCTTGTCAGAGACACAAGTGTGGGAACACTGCAGACGAAATGTGTCTTTCTTTAAACTAAAAAGTTCAGATATTCAACTCGTTTTGGGAACAAGTCCGAACAAGAAAGGAAAAAATGCACAAGCTCTTTTTTTTCCAGAAATATGTAGCTCACTTATGGGACTATATGTGACAAGATGCAACTTTTTTTGTACAATGTTGTTTATAGCTTCAGAAAATTACAAATTCCAGACTTTTGTTAACTTTCTGAACTCAGAACAGGATGGAAAACCACACTGGATTTAAATAAAAAAACACCCCAAAACAAATTCACTCCAATCGAGCTCAGATCCATCCAATGATAATGGAGGAGCACATTATCATAAATCATATTACACAACAATAATCTAACTGGTATGTTTGACTGTGACAACGTGGATGGCTGTCAAAAGGAGTGAACTTGCATAACGCAGTGACGGCTGCTCTGCAAGAGACCACACGATGAGGCTCGTTAGTACAATGACATTAATGCAGCATCTGCACTGCCTCCTTCAGCCCACATGGCTTCAACAGCCCATAATAATGTCAACAAGCTCCGAAATCATCTGTAAGGGGAATGGGTTCGTCCTTTTACAGAAACACTATTTTCTTGTAATTCACATCAAACCAGCATATGAAAAAATTGAAAAACCAACACTACAGATGAGCTTTTTTCCCCAGGTTATTCAACATTCAATCTGTCCTCTTATTTGATGATCTGGTGCTTGAAGTCCAACGTCCTCGCAGCAGATGTTCAGAAAGCTGCCACGCTCATTTACAGCAAACAGGATCACGGGTCCCATTGCAGATTATTTGTGCTCGATTCCCACTGAAAAGCAGATTAGACGTCCCATCGACTGCGTTGAGGACCTTGAAGGTACAAACACTTGTACTCCAGACTGGTATTTAGACACTAAAGAGTTTATAATGACATTGCTCCATCAGCCAGTTTAAGACAGGAGTCTTTATCGTGATTTAGAGAGAATTGCATTTTTAGATGTCCTCATTGACCAATGGTGTTATGTTTATCCTTTTTAAACCAATCATGACCATTATACATGTTTTACCATTCCTTTTAGCAACCATGCACTAATTGAGCCTCCTTAAGATCCACTTTAAAAGTCAGAAAAAGTGCCCAAAACGATCAATTCCGTTCATGTGATGGACAAAACAAATGCCAGCTTCAAGGTGATATTTTTCAGTCGTGGGACTGTGTGCGAGGACCTCACAGAGACACGTGGAGGAAACCCCGCTCATACAGGCCTCGAACCGGGGATCTCGGCGCAGTGAGGACAACGTGCGGACCACCGCTCCGCCGAACCACCAGTCATACTTCCTCGAGTCAGCAGGAGGAGCTGCTCTGGGACTCGCTGGATTCCCCTTCATGCCTCCCCAATTTGGCAGCTGAACCAACGCACGAAGGATGGAAACGTGGACAAAGAGTCGCTCCAGCGCCACTTTCCCTCAAAGTTGAAAACATCGATCCGACGATGCCAGTTTCGCACAGACCAGACCAGACTCCCATGTTCATCGAAACAAGATAAACTGCTAACGGCTCCTTATGTTTTGCGGCTGATAGCCTCGTTAGCGCTCGCCTGAAAGAGTCAAAAAGGTACATCCTGTTATTTAGTGACATCACTCAACTCTCTCGGGTGTTAATCTAACCGGTATCCATCCAAACATCGTTGTTTCGGGGCTCTAAAAGCGACATAAAGCTCGGAGAGGCAGCGGACGAGCGCGGCTGCCGATGACCATATATGATGCTGTTCATACACAAGCTAACGTTTGTATGTGACCGACGGAACACACGGCGGCACCGGGGCTGAGTTCCGGCCGGAGACGCTGTGAAGACGCGCCGGTAGGGACCCAAGTCCGCAGCAGATGAAAGCGCGTCTCGGAAAATGTCGCGGTGACGGAGCCGCGTTACCTCCGAAGTGTCCTCCTGCCTCCGAGTGATGAGCGAACCGCGGCGTGTTCTCCGCTCCGAGTCCCCAACTTAAGTCAGCAGTCCACATCTGCGGCGGGAGGCTCCTCCTCATCACCCGGACCAGCCACGTTGGGGATGGTCGACAGTCCCCTCCCACCGAGGATACCCAGGGGACCGAGTCAGGGGCCTCGTTTTACTTCAGACACGCACCCGCCGCTTCCTCTCTCATCCAAGTTTCGAGCTAAAAACAGCCCAGACCCGTCATCCAGGTGGGATTCTGCGCAGTGATCTGCGCCAGGGCGGTGATGAGGCCTCGCAGGTGTGAGCTGTCAGACTAAATGAGCCGAGTTCCTCCTCCGTTGATTTGATTGGTTCCTCTGGGATGTTGTTTGTCTCATCAGGCGCTGACTCACAGTGGCGTATCCAGGACTTTTGGGCCGGGGTGGCCATGGTGGGGCACGGGAGGGCATGCGGCGATGGGCTTTAATTAAAAGCAGGTGTTGGATAAATTGTTTGGCGTGAACTGCCAGTAACTGTGTGGGTTTTCTATGCAGAAGCTGGTGTGTGTGTGACTGCAGATGGTGGGATTTGATCCTTCATCTGCTTCATCTATACAAAACTATAATAGACTGCCTGAAACCTTTTTATCCTGGGTTTTTTCTTCTCAATCCGCCAAATGACAAACTTTTGGTGATTATTGAACTTGCGAACCTTCAGAAAGTTCCCGTTCACGTTAAACAGTGGTGGGCTTAACGGCTTTGTTATCAACGCAAACACGTCCTGGGAGATAAGGCCGGTTTCAGTTGAGCGCTTTGAAGCATCCACATTATTGACTTCCTCTTTGTTGTCTGACACAAAAACTTTGGCCCTGCTTCGCAGCCATCAAGCTTCGTCCAAGTCCAACTTCAAATACAGACTGAACGTTCATGAAATGTTCCAATGCTGCACAGTGTAGATGTGCTGTTATTATTAGGTTTTCATTATTTTCGGGTGAAGTTTCGTCCCCCCCCCCCCCCGCTTTCCTCCAACTGCACTTCAGTCAAGTTTCAGAGCGCAATATCCAAGTTGATGAGTCTTACTACCTTACACTTTGAGCGTCCTATTAGGGAGTTAGTTTAAATTTATCGATGTATATCAGATACAAAGAGGTCATAGTTTGCGTTTTTCGGGCTTACACTTTATTGACGGTCCCTGCGCTCTTGCAGCGGGGATGACTCAATAAAGGTCCCTTGATTAAACTACGGATGCAACTTGTTTCTTAAACCCACAAACATACCAAAAATTTGTCTGTTTTTATAAGTTCAAGCAGTGCTGTTTTAAAAAGGACGGTTGATTTTAGATAAGTATACTTCTGACTACACAGCAACGTCTTCTTCGTGGTTTCCGGTATCCGTCCGCAGCTGCTTCCTGTCGTGTCCCGGTCAGGGCGACAGCAGCAATAAATTCTGCTTTCCACACCGAAAACCTTGACTGAACTGCTCGGCCGAGCGGCCGATAATTAGCAGAGCCTTCGGAAAACTCGGTCGGAGGAGGAGGACGCGGGCGGCCGAGCCTGTCAGTCACGTTTCACCTTTCAGGCGCCGGTTAACGGCTCCTTCAGTTAGCTCGTTAGCTGGCATGCTGCTCCCTCCACACATCAGAAAACTCTCCCTGGAATAATTGAATCTCGTCATGACTGAGGTGAAATGTCAGGAATCAGACAACCTGAAAGCCGATCGTGACGAAGAGGAGGAGCACAAAGAGCAGGCGGCCAGCCGTGAGTGGAGCCCATTTAGCAGTTACCCTGCGGAGCAGAGACGGTCCCTTTAATGAAGATGTTTTGGGTCCCGTGAGTGTGAGAGTGTTGTCACATCTGTGCAGATGCTGAGGAGGCGAACGGACCCGGCGGCGCTGCAGGTGACAGTCCGCCGCAGGAGGATGAAAGTGAAGCCAAAGACCAAGGACCGGATCCAAGACAGTCACCGGTCAGAACCGGGAGCTCCTCTACATGTGGGTGCTCTTCTTCCTCTGAACACGGGATGCGACAGTAACCAATAAAATGATACACAGCTGTAAAATTACCGTTTCCTGTTTTAATCACAGTTTGAAAAGCTAATTTTTACGTCTTTGTCACAGATTGTGAACAAACAAATCTGAGAAGTCATGAAAACCATAAACAAAAGAGGACTTGTGCCTGTTCGGGTTGTCGGTGCTCTGATGTGCTCACCGTTGTGTTTGTGCTCTCCAGCTGGTTTCCTGCAGCGCCTGGTGAGGGTGTTTTTCGGATGTCTGGCAGCCGTTGCTTGTGGCATGCTCTACGCCCTCTATCTCTCCACATATCATGACAGGAAGTTCTGGTTTTCAACAAGGCAGGTGGGTGACGATGACGCTTAGGAGTCTGCTTCTGTCCCCCAGCCCCCATCACCATCCATCAGCTGTGAAAAGTAAACTGTGTGTGTGTGTGTGTGTCAGGAACTCGAGCGTGAAATCACCTTCCAGGAAGGCAGTGGGCTCTACTACTACTACTACAAACGCATGGTCGCGGCACCGTCGTTTGAAAGAGGTAAAGCGCCAGCTGTCGCATGTTGATTAAACCTACACTACGGACACGACGGCAACTGTAACCTTCATGCGGATTTGTTTTCCAGAGCTTTACGAGCTGATAATCGACAACAGGACTGTTTCCGGTCAGACAATCAACGCTGTGGAGCGTCTGTCGCTGTATCCAGAGCTCATCACAAGCTTCATTTACAGAGTCACAAACAGCCAGGTGAAGAGTTCATTCCATGTGACACTGACAACTTCTGTACCAACTGTATTTGCCAAAACAGGCGTGTCCTCATCCTTTCACTTGCTCATCATCACTTTTCTCTGTCAATACCATGTCCTTTGATTTCCTTTGCGTCTGTTTATACAGGATGTTGTGGAGCCCATCTACTTCTACATCGGAGCGGTCTTTGGCCTGCAGGCGGTCTACGTCACGGCGCTTTTCGTGTGCAGCTGGGTGATGAGCGGCTCCTGGGTGGCCGGCATGCTGGCAGTTGCCTGGTATGTAATCAACAGGTAAGACAAGCTGCTTGTTTTTCACTAAGATTTGACACTTCTCTTCACTTCCTGTTGAAACTGAGAGAAGTTTGTGATGCCAGTGATCAAACTTGAACAGTGGATTTTTTTTCTCGTCTGCAGACCCGACACGACCAAAGTGGACCATGCCATCTCTCTGCGGGACAACTGGGCGCTGCCTTATTTCTCCTGTCAGGTCACAGCTCTGACTGGATTCCTCAGTAAGAATATCAGCTCTGCCACAGAGGTGAGCCTCACAGGGAGCTTGAGTTTTCACGAAGCACTCAGCGGTGTGACTTCATGCGCATGCCAGTGACAATGTGTCTCGTTCTAGATGTTCTGCTATCTCACCATGAGTGCCACCACCTTCACCTTCCTCCTGATCTGGGAGCACAGCCACTACGTGCTCTTTGTCCAGGGCCTCTGCCTGTTTCTGCTCGACTCCTTTGACCTGGTGCCTCCACGCAAGGTAACGGGGACGCGCTGTAACAGTCAAACTTAAATGAACACTAAACTCGCAGCAGGTTTTTGAACTTTTTGATTCCCCCTTCATCCGTGGTGGTGACAGATGGCCGACATCCACAAGGTGTACCTCAGCTCCTTGTTCCTCGCCTACTTGTTCCAGTTCCAGAACACGGATCTGCTTAGCTCGCCTTTGCTCAGCCTCCTGATTGGCTCAGTGCTCGCGAGGTACTTCCAGGTAGAGTTAGCTTCTCCCTCATACCAAAAACCAAGCCAGCCATCAATCACTGTTGATTACTGCCATTACTGCTTTTGGAATTTCACTCTCTTGACAGTTAATTTGTCTTGCAGCAAAAGATGAAGATGGGTCCTCTTGTGGCACGAGTGATGAAGCTCTTCCTCCATTTTCACCTGGTATTCACCACTGGGATCACCTTCAGTTACTTGGTCAAGGTAAATTCACGTGAGAACCGGTAATTTCTTTTTGTTTTTTTTAAATTGTGTCATTTTAACTACTGTTTTCATCAATTACAGAAACTTCTTCCTGTCACTGAAGGTGACTTCATATTAAAGTTCCTGGAAGTTAAATTTGGCCTCAATACAACAACGTGAGTAAAACTTCACAGAAGACAGACGTTGATCAATTTACTTTTTTATGGAACTTAATGGGAATCCTTTTCCTTTTTTTGTGTTTCAGTGACTTTGTCCCAAACTTCCTCTTGTGCCAGGAAAGTTTGCAAACTCCTGGTCAGGACCTGTTTCTGCGGCTGACGCAGTCTTCAGTCCTCCCCTTCTACTTCCTGGTGCTCTCTGTGTGCCTGCTGTCCACACTGCTGACGATTTACTTCCGACTCAGGTCAGAAAGTTTGCTGCACTCCAAAGTTTTTCTGCTGTGACCTGAGCTCCTGCTCGGGGGTTTCTTCGTGAAAGGCTGCCATCTGCTGGTGAATCTATAGTCTGGCCACTTGTGGTTCTGCAGTTGATGTGAACGTCACTTCTCTTCTCTTCACAGCGGTCAGCCAAAGAAAACCAACCAGACGCATGAACGCGGTCAGATCGGCGAGCAGCCCGCGGTCGTCTACCATGTGTTCCACTCCCTGTTTTTTGGAGGGTTTGCACTGCTGTTTGATGGGTGCGTCCTCGCTGCACATCTGTTCCTAAAGAACGTTGGTTCCAATATTTTGCCTCATGTTGACGCCACCTGTCCCGCTTCTTCTTGCAGGATGAAGTACTTATGGACGCCGTACGTCTGCATGTTCACAGCCTTCGGTGTGTGTTCTCCTGACCTCTGGCTGACCGTGTTCAGGTGGCTCAAACTGAAGTCCGTCCACCCGGTCGTGCTGGTTAGTTTGTTCCCAAACTGTGCAACTAAAACACACATTCATGCACAGAACTTAATTCAGTGTTCCTTGCACTTCACTTCAGCTTTTGTCGTTTATCTTTTGCTGTTTAGTCTCTCATCTTGAGCACGGCTGTTCCCACCATCATTTTTTTCAGTTTATGGAGAGAGGTAAGAAGAAAGGTTTGCTTTGAAAGCTCTCTGCTTCAGACTTGTGTCACATGTCCTGTTTCCCTCCCTCCCTCCCTCCTGCAGTACTGCCCCCGTGTGGTGGCTGAGCTGGCTGACCTGCAGGAGTTCTATGACCCGGACATCGTGGAGCTGGTTGGTTGGATCAGGTAGGTGATCCGCTAATCAGAGCATTCACACGGGACAGCGAGTTCGAAAAGAAAGTCTAACGTGAGCTTTATGCCTCCTCACAGGTCGCAGGCTCCTGTGGCTGCTGTGTTTGCAGGCAGCCCTCAGCTGCTGGGAACAGTGAAGCTGTGTTCAGGTGCAGCCGTTACCAGTTTACCTCTTTACTCAGACATCAACCTGCTGAAGAGGACTGAAGACGTGAGTGATGCAAATCAAGAAAACAGGGAATAAAAGCATTTGAGGCCTGAAATCACGAGCAGAACATGATATAGTTTTTGTACTCTCACTAATAGTATTACCACTGCTAAAACTACAAGTATTATTGGTGTTGTCATCACTGTTTTATCACAGCAAACCAGTGAATGAGATATTCTATGGTTGGCATATTGGAAAATGTGACTTTCCTCTCCGTTCTCCATTAGACATACCAGGTGTACGCGATGAGATCTGCGGAGGACGTCTACAAGCTTCTGACCTCGCAAAAAACCAACTATATCATCATCGAGGAGTCGATCTGTAACGAGCTCACCGTCAACAAGGGCTGCCGCATCAAGGACCTGCTGGACATCTCCAACGGACACGTGAGTCCAAACGCGCAACATTCTCGACTCGACGGCATCAACGCCGTAGCTGAGCTGATTTTTCGCTACACTCGGTAGAAATGCACCGCGACAAGAAATTTGAGCCAATACCGACTGTTTGGATCCTTCCCGATTGTTCGTTTCTGTTTCGTTCAGGTCGTTTATGACAAAGGGGAGATCTACTCCTTCTCCAAGCACGGGCGCTTCTGCCACGAGATAAAGATGAACTACTCGCCGTACACGAACTACTTCACCCGAGTCTTCTGGAACCGCTCGTACCACGTCTACAAAGTGAACTCTGTCATCTCCTTCCAGTACTGACCGCCATATTTCAGGAGCATATGAACAGTCTCCTGCTCACCCACCGACCGGACAGTGTCGGAAATCACTCGGTGACGGCGTTTCATCACTTCATGCACTCATCGCCGGAGGAGGCCACAGAGATGGTTCACAACTTGGGGTTCAGGGCCCCACATGGGTCACGTCGGAGGTCCCAGAACTGTTGCCAAGAAAAACTGGAAAAATGACACGTTCCAGAGCAGACTTGGAAAACTGTCTAGTGCTTTTATTTTGAAGGATTCAGGGGAAAAGGATGTGCCTCTCCAGGCTGAACGCTGCACGTATGGACTGAAGCCCCTGCAGCGATTTTATCTCCTGTTTTGTGCACATTGACTTGTTAAGTTTAACACTGTAAAATTAGTTTGCGAGACATTTTCATGATGAACTCAGACTTCAGAGAGTCTCTGACAAGACTGTGAAGCCTTTTTAAGCTCTTCACTTCAGGATAAATATTAGCTGTGCTCTAATGTTCACATAAGTTGTTAAATCTGAATTTCGAAGGCTTTCTCTCATTGAATAATCAGAATTTCTCTGTCATGTTTTTTTCTTGAGAGTCCAATTAAGAAACAGTTACAGTTTTTGCTCATGTACATTAAAACTATCTTGAAGTGAAGTCCACACGAGACCAGGAGAGAATAACATCTTTAAAGTGAGTTCGTCAAGAGTCCCTAAGTCATCACGTTTCTCGGTCATGTTCAGTCCGGTTCCTGACTGGCTGTCACTTTCAGTATTTGGTGGTGAGTTCGTTCTGGTGCTATCGTGCAGCTGTCCTGGAGAAAAAGCCACGTTGTGCATTTTACTCGACTACTGTTGGCGAATAAAAGTGTGTCGAGTCAAAGTCAATGATTTCTTTCCTGTCCTCGGTACATTTTACTCAAGTGTTGCACAAAAGCACTCTATTTTTTCACTTTCACTCTGAACTGCGTCTTTCTTCACAAAGAATTCAGACATTTTTTATCTTTGGTTTGGCAGTAAATAAAGACTCGCATGTTGTAATTCATAAACAACCCCCCATAAAGAAACATTTTTTGTTGTGTTCAAAGAGAAAGGTAGCTGACCTCCAGTCCAATGACTCTTGAGCCCCCTGCTATCTTAACCTGATAGACAGCTGACCCCATTTTTGACATTTAGGTTTGTTTTTTCGAAGGGGGTCATAACCATGTTCTTACAGTTTGATGATATGTCTATTTTTTACACTAAAAATATTGGATATGACTTTTTCTTTAGAAAGTTAATAAATATCCTCATGAAACTTCAAAAAACGGAAAGTGTTACATGTACATTAAAGAATAATAGTAAAAAACAATGAAACACATCACAAACCAAATGAGGCAGTGCTTTACTGAGGTGATTACAAAATAAATCAAACACATTCAAACCGGCTAAAAAATAAAATATTAGTGGGAAAAAAGTTAAACTTCAAAAATGCTCGCCAAAATCAGTATAAATTCGGAAGAGATTTATGCCCTCATAAATATGCGCAAAGATGGCGCACTGTGTGTTACCACGACAACGAAGCGGAACCGGAATGACGGAGTACGCTGCGCGGAAGCGCAGAAATGTGAGAATGGCTCCGAGAAGCTGTCTGAGCTGCGTTTTCTGATATTTTATCACTTTTTATAAACTCTTGTTATATGTGTTTGCTCACTCTGGACTGTTAAGGTGAGACAAATTGTGCGTGCGCGTGTGCTGGACCAGGCGGTGAACCTCAGCCAGTTAGCTACAATTTTAGCCGAGACCCCTTTGGCTCTGAACACAGCAGAGAATGGGAGAGTGAAGGGGCGCTCGATTTACTCACCGCGACAGCGCCTTTTGGCTATCCATAACACAAAGTTGGCGGTACCGCCCATTCAAGGCGAAGTCTGTGTATATTCTGAAGCGACCTGTGTGATATACCTCAAGAAAGCTGTGTCGTTTTCTTGGTTTCGTAAAGTAACGGCTTATTACATGTCCATATTTAACTCGATACATTATGGACTTGACTGTAGAGTCATAAAATTCAGAGTTTGGTCAACGTAAAAGCGCAAAGAGGAAAAAAAGATATCAAACAATAAGTATGTAAGAATACAAGCATATCACTGAGTTTAATATTCAGTGGGAATACGTTGACACATTTTACATGTATTTCAATATATACGCATAAATATTTCCACTAAACCACAGGAAATATCCACAACTTGTAATGGATTAACCACCTTGTTTTACTTACTTTTATTTTGGCAGGCCTGTCAAAAGTGACAAAAAGTGTGCAAGTCTTCTCCAAATTCAGGCCATGGTAACTTTTGATCAAATCTGTTTCCAGAACAGTAGGATGAGCGCTGAAGCAGCCGACCGGGTGGCGGCCGTCGTCGGCGGTCGGCCCGGCACGCCGCTGCAGACTTCCTGGTTCGAGTTCCTGCTGGACGTCGGCCTGCTGGAGAAGCACCTGCAGATGTCCAACTCAGGTGGGCCGAGTATGATGCGCTGTCCCACCGTGTCTCATCTGGGAACCTGCATGAATGAACTCTTTGGACACCGGTGTGGTTTCGCCCTCACAGATCCAACGCCGGTGCAGCTGATCGTGCAGTTCCTGGAGCAGGCGTCCAAGCCGTCCGTCAACGAGCAGAACCAGGTGCAGCCGCCCGCGGACAACCGCAGGAACCGCACGCTCAAGCTGCTGGCGCTGAAGGTCGCCGCCCACATGAAGTGGGATCTGGATTCACTCGAGAAAGGGTGAGGAAAAACTTTCATTTCTTCTCTTCCTTTCCAATATTAATACCCCGATTTATGAACATAACTGGAAAAGTTGTTGCAAAATGTAATCATATTTTGGCTCCTTCCTTTGCAGTTTGACCATCCCAGTGTTGAATATGTTACTGAACGAGCTCCTGTGTGTGAGCAAAGTGCCGCCGGGGGTGAAACATGTGGACCTGGACCTGTCCACTCTGCCTCCAACGACCGCCATGGCCGTCATCATCTACAACCGCTGGTGAGGAAAAGACTCGAGCAGACCGGAAAAAAGCTTCACTTTACGAACGCTGATGCATTCAAGCCAGTTAGACTTTCAGGAGTTCACTCTGTTGGTTTGGATTTCAGGGCCATCAGGACCATCGTGCTGAGCAGCTTCCCTGAGAAACAGACCAAACCAGGACCTCATCAGATGAACATGTAAAGACCGCTCTTGTTCTCGGTGTACACATGAAAAGATCAGGGACGGACGCAGCCAGTCTCGACTGATCTCTAATGATAACATGCATTTCCTTTGATCTGATGCAGGTTGAGTATTGTCCAGCAGGAAAAGGAAATGACAGAAAACATCCTCGCTGTGGTGCGTGAAAATTGCTTCCACACATGCACTGTCGCGCAGTTATGTTCACACTTCATGTTCACGCGTCACTGTTGTCTCCGACTGACTCTGACTTCGTCCCTCGATGGTTTTTTGTTCCAGCTGAAGGAGCAGGCGACCGACTCCATCAGCGTCCTGGAAGGAGCCCTGCAGCTGAAGAAGGACTTCTACGTCCACACCCTGAGGACCCTCGACCTGCTGGCGGCCGACACCGCCGCCGCCAACGGTGAAACGGAGTCCTCCACGGCAGGGCTGCGAATCAGTGCCGACGAGCTGCACTGTCAGGTCAGACCAGCACTGATGTCTGTTTGTCAGAAAGCCCTTGTGTCCGTGTGATGAAGTGTTTTGTGCTTCAAAACCATTGAGGTCAGGGTTGCTGTGTTCCAGGTGCATTATGACCTGGGGGGAATCGTCTTCCAGCAAGGCTGCACCGACCAGTCGGCCTATCAGAAAGCTCGGGATCACTTCAGACAGACAAATGAACTTTTAAAGAAGGTGGGTTTTATTTTTTCCCCACCGTGAGAACAGCAGCATGACCAGATGAAGGTAAATCATTTAACATGACTCTTTTTGGCTGCTCTCTTCACACCGTGTAGCTGGACTCCACCGTCCACGTTCACCTGGACGAGAAGCGTCTGGCCGGTTACTGGAACGCCTGCAAAGCTCTTACAGGGGACGGTGGGCCCTCCGACCCCCAGATGTCCCCCTACGACAGCATCAACAGTCTGATCCGAGCATACAACTACCAGGTCGGAGCGAGGAACCTCGTTAGGAACCTGTTATTAAATTGTTCTTCCATGAAAGTTTTCCTCTAAATTCACCGAAGCACTAAATGAGAGACTTTTGCAGGCTGTCATCGAAGCGTTCATCAAGGACAACGTGTCCCGGAGTTTGCCGAATCACTTCAGACGCTCCGTCCTCAGAGAGTTCATGTACAAAGTCCAACAAGGGTGAGGACACAAAGTCACGCTTCTCACTTTAAGACAAACTTTCAGAGGGAGGCCAAACAGAAACGTCGGGGTCCGTATCTGTGCAGGGAATCGGGCCTGGACGAAGTTTGTCACAAACTGTGCGTTTGCAACGCCATCCGAGACGCGCTGGAAGGAGAAGTCCTCAGCGTGCGCTTCCAGCAGCTCCTCCTCAAACCCAGCAAACGAATCGTGGATTTTATTCTCGAGGTTCGTTAGATCAAAAGAGACAACTCTGGGTTTTTCTTGTTACATAATTATAATAGGATATCAAACTGAGAATGCTCGTTGTGTTGCAGGTGTGCACTCGTTCCCTGGAGAAAGATCGTCCGGCCGAGACGTCCAGAAGAAACATGGCCAACTTCATGAAGTGAGCATGTCTCACTGAGGCGCTCTCAGCTCACAGTTGTACCTCAGACAGATCACATAATGAGCGTTGCGTCTCCCTCTCGCGGTGCAGGACTCTGTGTGAGAGCCTGGAGGATCTGTCGCTGGTCTTCGTGGTGTCGTCACACAAACTCTTCATGGAGCTGCTGAAGGAAGAGGAGAGGAAGGTGCTGGTGGAGCAGATGAGGAAGAGGTCGGCCACCATCAACCTGAGTGCCAAGCCGCTGCCGTCCTTCTACGACATCCCAGGTACGAGTTTTCCGGTGCCGTAACCTCAGTCGATGAAGCCGTCCTGTTGTGACCCTGGCCCGTCCTCCGCAGCCTCGGCCAGCGTCAACGTCGGGCATCTGGAGCAGCAGCTGATCCTCTCGCTGGAGCCGCGTCGGATCAGGCAGATCCTCATCGAGCTGCATGGGATGGCTGAGCGGCCTTTCTGGAGGGTCAACAGCAAGGTCAGAGGTCGAGAGTGCAGATAGTTCATATGTAAGACGATGTGTGATGATCAAAGAGCTGCATGATTGATGTTTGGCCTGTTTTTGCAGTGGGAGGTTCCTCCAGACTACATCAACGTGATCCTTGGCATCAAAGACAACCTGACCAAAGACCTGGTCTACATCCTCATGGCTAAAGGCCTCCACTGTATTTCAATAAAGGTGTGATGTCATTTTTGGGGTTCAGATTAGGATCCTGTCTTGTAGAAGGTGTTAACCGTGCATCGTATCGTCCCCCTCGCCGTCTCAGGACTTTGCCCACGCGCGGCAGCTCTTTGCGGCCTGCCTGGAGCTGGTCACCGAGTTCTCCCCGAAGCTGAGGCAGGTGATGCTGAACGAGATGCTGCTGCTGGAGGTGCGAGCGCACGAGACCATGGCGGCCGAGGGCAGCAAGGAGCGACCGCCGCCTGACCTCGTCAGCAGGGTCAGAGGTTACCTGGAGATGAGGATTCACGGTGGGTGGACGGAAACTGAGCGCTGCCACTTTTACTGTCGCAAGTTCTCACTTGTACTTCCCTCCTGGATTCTTCTACATGTTTATGTAGGAGTGTTTAACTCAGTCAGGCGTGTGTCTCCACAGATCTGCCTCTGCGTCAGGTGGTGGGTGAGGAGTGTGTCGCCTTCATGCTCAACTGGAGGGAGAACGACTACCTGACTCTGCAGGTTCCTCCGTCTCTGGTCATGAACAACCCGTACATCAAGGTAAAACCTCCGTTCCTCAGCGTCTTCAGCTTAACTTTTAACATCTCTGACATGGTTATTTTTTGAATATAATGCAAATTGAAGCTCGGGCAGCTCCTGGCCTCCACCTGCAAAGAGCTCCCGGGTCCCAAAGAGAGTCGCCGCACCGCCAAAGAGCTGTGGGAGGTGGTGGTCCAGATCTGCAGCGTCTCCGTGCAGCACAAGAGGAACAGCGACGGCCGGGTGGGCCTCATCAAACACAGGGAGTCGTCCATGGGCATCCTGCACCGGTGAGCTCCACGCACTGCCTCCACTGCAGGGCGTTTACGTCACACACGCTTTAAGAGAGGAAATGACGTCTCTTTGTATCTTGTTTAGGAGCAAATTCATCACCTTCGTTAAGAAGCTCCGAGTGAGTATGAGTTCCTGCTGACTCTGAATAACCAGAAACCCTCAGAGGGTGCAAACCTAAGAATGTTTTTCCTGTTCCACCCTCGTTTTTTACATTTAACATTCTAACACTTGGATGCAACTGCTCTGATGTTACTTCTCCCAGGAGCCGCTGGTGCTGACGAGCCTGATCTCTCTGTTTGTGAGGCTCCACAGCATCGTGCGGGTACGTTTCATCCCGCTCAGTAAACAGTCCGTTTGAATCCGTGTTAAAACGACCAGTCAGTGGCTAGAAGCAGAAACTGTCGGCTGCCGCGTGATTTCCTTTTTTTCCTACTTCAGGACGACATCGTGAATGAAGTGACGGCCGAACATCTCTCCATCTGGCCGTCGGCGCTTCTCAAGTAAGAACTTGTCATTTTCATTACGTGTTCATTACATTCCTACAACTTCTTCTTGTCGCCACATGTGCCACCTACAGGCCAGACGTGTGTACTACGGCGTTTTCTCGCAGAACTGCTCCGTTTGATGAATTGTAGCAGAAAAAACTCCCAACGCTTGACGTTTTGTGTTGTGCAGCATACAGGCGGTGGATGTGGAAGCTGTGGCCGTAACCGTCAAGGAGCTGGTGTCGTACGCGCTCACCTTGAACCCAAATAACCAGTCGTGGCTCATCACTCAGGCGGACATCTACTTTGGTAAGCAGCACCTTCTAAAAGTCAGCAGGAAGCAGTTTGGTTGAATGCTTTCATTGTTGTAAGATCTTCGTCTTACAGAAATATGAACCTCTCCTCCCTCCATCTGTCTGAACATGTGTGACTGCAGTCCTGAGCGTTCATTAAGGCCTCTGTCTCCTCGCGTTGCAGTGACCAATCAGTACTCGGCGGCGCTGAACTTCTACCTCCAGGCCGGCGCCGTGTGCTCGGACTACTTCACCAAAGCCGTTTCACCCGACGTCTACACGGACCAGGTGAGACTCGACACCACCACTGCTGTCGGACAGCGGCTGCTCATCCCTAACGAGTCCACCGCTGTCGTTTGCAGGTGCTGAAGCGGATGATCAAGTGCTGCTCAATGATGAACTGCCACACGCAGGTCAGAGGTCAAAGATGGGTTCGAGTTGTCTGACCTTCACATGAACCTCTGGTGTTTATGGGAGCTCTCCTTCCGATCTCTCGTCAGGTGGCCGTCCTGTGCCAATTTCTGAGGGAAGTCGACTACATGACGGCGTTCAAGGCGCTCCAGGAGCAGAACAGGTGAGACGCGGCGGGACGGACGACGTCTCGCCAACAACGGAGCCGTTCCTCCTCTCACGTCCGTCGTTTTCTTCCCAGTCACGACGCCATGGACTCGTTTTACGACTACATCTGGGACGTCACCATCCTGGAATACCTCACACGTATCCTTTATGACTGACTTAACTAAAAATACAAGAAATCCAGTGTCCTGTGTGTTTGTTCCTCCAGTAACTGTTCCACCGCCTCATATATGAACCATCTGCTTTTTCCTGAGTCTGTGTCCAGACATTCACCACAAACGAGGCGAGACGGAGAAGAGACAGATTGCTGTGAGTCCGCACAAGTTTGTCCAGAGTAGCAGACCATGTGTTTTGAGCATCAAACTTAATGTTGTTCAGAAGCTGTTTCTGCACCTCAAACTGCATTTTAACGTTCCAACCGAAGATCAATGACAACTCCGAATTTCTTCCGACTCTCCAGATAAAAGCCATCGGACAGACCGAGCTGAACACCAGCAACCCGGAGGAAGTGCTGCAGCTGGCCGCGCAGAAGAGGAAGAAGAGATTCCTGCAGGCGATGGCCAAACTTTACTTCTAGTGGACACAAAGACACCCCAGTGGACTTCACATTGTAGGAATGTACATTTTATTTTGTGGTAGAAAGTCAACATAAATACAGTTCGTTTGTACTTGAAATCATTTCCAATGAATCCAAGTCGCCCTGAGTTTAGCGGTGCTTCGATCTGAACACCTTTTGGAAATGTGACTGGACTGAAGCGGACGCACCCTCTCCAGCTGCTGCCGCCAGTTCAGCTGGTCATGAATAAAGTGCGTACCCAGCCCCGTGTTTTCAAGTTTTCATTTGGTTTCACCCGACTAAAAAGGACCCCCCCACCCCCCCATCGTAGAATTGCACATCTCGTCATTTCCTTGAAATGACGTCCAGCTTACAGTAAACCTTGACACATGTTTGACTTTCGGAGTCAAAAACACGCCGCTAAAAGACTAAAATTCATAAGACGAAGCTGCTCCAGCAGGGATTTAAAAAACCCAACGTTAAAATTCTGAGTAAAGCTCACAAACTTTGCATTAGCAGTGCTCAGACTCTTGTGTCCGTCTCAGTGATACTTCACGTCCCCATTGTCCTCCTGTTTCCGGGGGTCCGTCTTCAGAGGAAATTAATCCCGTGTCTTCTTTGTTCATCCTCGCGTCGGAGTCCTTCTGTCCTTCAGAACGCGCCCATCTTCTCTGCGCTGTTGGGAGGAGTCGGAAACTGACCAGGCGTCGACATCCGATCTGCGTCCTCCTGAAAAGAACCACGGACGAGCTTTATTTTTATGAATGGAGTTAGGAAATTGTGCAACAGCAGCAGCAGTCTGCGAGATGATAATCCTGTTCTTCAAGACACCTGGCGGCACAATATGTTGATTACGATTAATCCCCTTAATTATCACAGTCAACATTTACTCACCAGCATCATCAGGTAGTTGGAATGTGTCTGGATCGTGTGAGTGTCCTCGATTTTCTTCCCAGCAAAGTCTTTCAGAGTTTCCCTTCCGAGGCGACTCGCCGATTGTGCAAAAGGAGCCATCCAGGACACACAAGGCTGGATGACGTGTTTCGGCAGGTCTGAACAGGGAAAGAAAAGGGAAAAATCAAAGCTCTGACACTTCAGCGCTCGCTTTCAGACGGTTGATGCCGATTCTCACCTGAGACCATTTGAACCATTTCTTGAGGCATGAAGTAGCAAAGGACTGAAGCAGCCAACACTTCGTATCGGACGTCCAGCGCGTTAAAGCTCAGGATGCAGAGATCTAAAAGCTGGACGAAACCAAACAAGATTCAGAGAGGAGGCTAAAAAACGGGGGACACGATTTTGATGGATCCGAAACAAGACAAACAAAGCGTGAAGTTCACAGTCAAAACGTAAACACGTACTCGAGTCATCTGCAGGTATTTATCCAGTGGGAACTGCAGCGGGTCCGGCAGCTCAGAACTGCCATCGCTTGTCGACAGATGGAGGAATAAATTCATCCAGGAAACTGCCGTTTCAAGGCTGAGCTGCCAGCGCAAAGTCTGGGGAATAAAAGTGAAATGGAATGATTAGAAATGGCCAAAATGAGAGTTTGAAACTGGATGTAAAGCAGAAGGGGAGGTGTCGCCGCTGCAACCCGTCTCACCTTCAAAATCACCAGCTCCATTTGGATGATGTGTTTGTCATTGTAAGTATCTGCAGTCACATAAACCATCTGCCAGAGCCGCGGAGGACGAGCTTCCTGCGAGGACATGAAGCGACGAGTCACGACTTCGCTCCCACCGTCGGCCACTGGAGCACCTGATTTCTCCCTCACCTCCATCTTTGCGGCGATAAACAGGCAGGTGATGCCGATCAGCTGCAGGACGTCCTTCTGGACGTCGTTCTGGGTCATCATGAACCGGTCGAAGTAGTCCTGCGCCAGGTAGAAGGTCTGTCGCTGGAGGGTGTACGCCTCACACACCTGGGAAAACCAACCTCGGTCAGGACGGCCGCAGAGGCCAAACGTTTTTGGATGATAGAAAGCGACTCCTTTGCTGTGTTCAAAGGTCAAAAGTCACCTCGATCAGCCAGTCGAGGAGGATCGCCCTCATGCCGGGCAGGACGGCCGGGTGCCTCTTCGTGAAGGTGGCGCAGCGGTTGTAAATCAAATCGGGGCCGAACATCTGCAGCCAGACCTCGTTCGAATCCTTCAACCTGAGGAACGCAAACAGAAAACGACCACGTGACCGAGAAGTCCGTTGGCTCTCCACCTGCCGCGCCGACCGAAACGCGGCGCTCACCTGGGAAGCAGCGGAAACGGCCTGATGTAGGAGCTCTTGGAAACCACCACGTTGTGTTCTGGCATCTCGCAGTCGATCGGCTCCTTTTTCTCCGGAGTCTCGCTGGCGTTGCAGCGCTTCGTGGTCACGACGGCTTCTAGAACGAGCTGAGAAGGAAAAGATTCAGTTGGGTTGATGTTTTCATTGCACAGACAGATGTGCGCAGGACAGACGTCCTGATTCATACCTTCTCACACTGCGGTTTCGACAGGCGCTGAGGTGTTTTTCTCTTACTTTGCTGCAAAGAAAAACACCTGAATTGAAAGAGGTCGACGGGTTTAACTTCCGTCTAAAAATGCTTAAATCACTCGTTTATTCTCACCACTTTAACTCTGTCGCAACTCTCCAGAGCTTTCTTTGATTTGTTGTGCTTGCGACCTCTAAAAAGACAAGAGGCAGCGAGTGTAATAGAGACCACAGCAGCAGCACAATAACCAGACATCCCATAATGAGCAGGCTTTACCTTCTTGTCATGGCTGTGGCTGATTTCACCTGCAAAAAGAGGAAATTCAGTTAGTTAATGACAAAACCAGGAAGTCTGACACGCATCACTGGCTGCAGATGGAGCTCTGGTCCTTTTTGTGTGACCCTGTTAATGATGTGAGGCCATTTTAAGGGCCTTTGCTCCAGTAACACATTTAAATTAACCTTGGTGTTAAATATGCAGGAATGTTTTTGCTGCTCCAGACTCTCCTGTGTGACCACGTCCTGTGATCGCACAATGCTGCTAAAAAAAACACGCTTCCCCTCTCATTTGTGGCAAATGTGACTTGTGTCCATGTTTCCCTGCAGGTTACATGAACCACAACGAAGAGACACGCAGAAGAAACAGAGAGCAGGACCAAGACTGGTTTTCTTCTCCACGCTGCAGCTCACAACAAAGACCCGCGGGGGACATTTTGTCTCTCGCATCGCAAGTTAAAAGCGTTTTTCTCCGAGTTAAACGAGGTTATGCGGTCGTCAGTTACAAAACAATGAATCCCTGCGGGGTTAATCTCGTCACTATCTGCATTGACTGGATTGAAGTGTCGTCTATCAGCTTTTGGACCACAAACAAGCCGCAGAAGCAAAGACGGAATCCACATCATAGAACTCCAGTAGATAAAAAGAAACCACCCTCAGCCATTTATTACCAATAAAACGGTGATATCTGCTTCGTCTCACGACTTTCAACAGCATGGAAATTAACTTTGCAACAACTTCACACACCAATTTAGTGAAATAACGAAGAGTTAACGTAACTTTTATGAATGCAAGACCGCATAGGAAGAACAGAAAGAGGATTTAAATTCGTAAAGTCGACATACGAGGCAGAATGAGGTCCCTGTGAGCTCCTGAGTCCCGCTGACCGTCCTTCTTCGCTCCTGGAGCACAAATGGATCACGGCGGCAGTTCGCGCCAAGCGAGGTTCGTGCGTGATGGCTGCGCATGCGCGAAAAATCACGACGCGAAAACTCTAAATACTTCATCCGAGGCATCCAAACGTGCCTCTAATATGTGTTGTAATATCAGTATACTTTCGTTTCAAACTGCTTTAACGCTGCGAAAGTACTTAATAATTAATTCTGAATACGTTTTCTGATATTAAAGTAACTTATTACGACTTTTAGCGTTTAAAAACGTGTTTTTTTCAGTAAAAAAAAGTCCCCTAAAATTTCATAGGAAGATTCAAAAGCGAATAAAATTTTTATCGTACTTTAAATTTGCCGGTGAATCGATGGGAGGCGGTGCTAAATAGCAATACAGCCAATAGGAGAAGAGATCCAGAAAAGCGCATGCTTCCGGTGCAGGACGTAAACAAATCGTTTTTTTCGTGGAACTTTATTTAAAGTAACGGGGATTGCATAGTGTAACGAAGGGGTAGAAATATAGATAAATGTATAAAGGTGGGAGAAAAAACTAAAATGATAATTTTACATTAAATTGTTTGAACTGAATTCTATTGAAAGGCATCAGACTGATGTACTGACAATTAAAAAAACAAGTCAATAGAAATTTCAGTCAACAACCAGACCTCAAAACATTTTTACATTTTTATGTGATTTCAACACAAAACAGAGTTTTAATTGCATGAAATATATCAAATATTTCGTAAAGACTCCTTTATGACGGTACAGTCAGATTGGTTGCGATTTTTTTTTCAATTTCTACACTTGTGAATTGTTTCCACGAGGTGGCGCTACAACCTCGCTGGTAGCTACACTTTCACGAGGGTTGAGGTGTCCTGGTGTGAGAAACTGATAAGGCAGAATCGTAAAATGTTAGCAGAAGTCGCGTTTTTTGTGCATAATGCTTGACAGGTTTCTGCCGCAGGAGGCTGGAAGTCAAAATGAAATACTGCAAAGAAGGAAAACCAGATCCTGATGCAGCACAGTTCAGCAGCTGAGCCTTAAAAACACCCCGCTGATCCAGAATGGTGCCTGCAATCACAGCGAAGCCTTTTTCCGTGACAAACTGTTTCGATCTGCCCTGTAAACCTTAGAAATGAAGGTATTTGTGCAGAATGCAGGGATCAACACGGATAAGCTCCCGCTCGGCTAATGTGAGAAGTGGGAGTGATGATGCATTGAACTGATAACCGACAGATTTGGGGGTTTTTGAGAGTGGAAGTTATTTGGCAAAGAGATGATGGAGGAGGAGGATGGAGGGAGGGAGGGAGGGAGGGGGGCAGAGAGGTGAATCTGAGGAGATAAGGAGGAGGAGGAGGAGGAGGATGGAGAAGCCGGTGAATGTCTAAAAAGTGCCCTGTTTTACCCTCAAATTTGCTCCAGAACTAAACTCCAGATAAACACGTGAATTAACCAGCAGATCTCCTTATGAAACTCAATCTCTCACATGCCAGGAAACGCAGCGCGCTCGCCGTTCGCACCAGAGTCCAGCTGCAGAGAACGCGCCGTGATGTATCACAGATCCTCCTCCAACAGTTTGCTTTTGTTTGATTCCGCTGGACAAGATTGATCAGTCCGAATCTCGAGACCCGCAGATTTACGGTCCTGATTAACATCAAGGAACAGCGCGGCCGCAGCGCCCCAGTATTTCACCAAGCCGGCAGTATTGTGCGGATTAGAAGATCAAGCCTGTGTTTTTACTTTGTTCATTAAATCAGTTACACACAAAGGATTACTGCGCCGTAAGTCCATAAGTTGCTTAAAGTGTCCCTGCTCGAGTTTAAACTTTTGAACCGTGTTCGGCGCAGCGGGCCCGGAGACGGAGGTACCTGCCTGCAAACGAGCCGCCAAACATGCCTGAAGTCACGGCTGCGGCTGCTCGCAGGTCCGAAATCACACCGGAGGGAAAAACAGAGGCTCCACTGAGAGTCTGGCAACAGCTGCAACTCAAGACTCAGTTCATGTGTAACATAAGCAAAACTTAGTGAGTGAAAGTTGTTTTCACCCTCCTGTGTAACTTAGATTTAACTGTATTGATTTTTTATTTTATTTTATTGTGACTAATTTTGTATTATTATTATTACTATTACTATTATTATTATTATTATTATTATTATTATTATTATTATTATTATTAATAAATGATCCCCTTGGATTTATTTGTATTTATTTGTATTCTTTTTTTCTTGCACAGCTTCTGAAACACATTTCAATTTCACTTAATTATCAGTGATAATCATTTACCAGCTTTTTTCTCTCTAAAAATGAATGACATTGCATTCAAGTGCTCATATTTAAAGTTAGAAGTTGGGTTAATCAAACATTATTTCAGCACCGCTGACTTCTTTTTTCTGTTTGACCTATTTCGTTCATTGTTTCAAGTTTACTGGCTCTCATTGTTTCATTTATTGAATGTTTTAATAAGATTACGACATGTGTTTTTCTGAGGAGCTTAAAAGCAAAAAGCTGGGAGAAACATGAGCATTGAGAAGGGTTTTTAGGTTTGATGTCAGCGAATCCAGTGAAAACTTTTCCACAAGTTTTTCTCCACAACTTACAAGCATCACATTGAAAAGTCCCCTCTTACTGAAAAACAGGCTTCATTGACACTTTCATTACAAAGCAAGAAGTGAGGCTTTAAATTCCATTACAACAATAATAAAAGCAGCGACTCCAGCGGGTCAATTAGCCTCTTACGTCATTGTGACCTTGTCGATTCGGAGGCCGACTTGGCCTTGGTATTGGCACCGCTCTTTGATTGCCAGGGACATGTTGCAGGATGGACCGCGGCCAGTGAAATGCAGTGAGGTCATCCGTTTAGTTAGAGCCCCAGATGCTTTCAGACCTGGGCGAAAAAATCCACCGCAGCTCATTAATCAAAGCTGTTTTCCCCCCCGTTCGCCGAGCACTGGCAGAGATTTATACCAAAGTCATTAAATTCACCAACAGTCCCGGCTGCTGATTAGTCACCCTGCCGGTGACTCAGCCCGTGGCTCGCCTCGAAAGGACATTACCGCCTGCTGGGCCCAAGCTCGGGCGCAGCGGCGAGTCCGCCTGGTAATAGTGTTGATTACTCGTCACTCGTTAGGTTGCTTTCACTGCCGCTGTTCAGCTCCCAACAGGGGGGGTTTGTTTGAGGGTCTGGGCAGAGGGGCCCTGGTCCAATCCACCTTTAAAGTTCAGTGGACCTGTCGGGGTCTTCGCGGGTCAGTGCACCACCCCCCCCCCCCCCTCACCCAGAGAGGCCCTCATTACCTCATTTCCCATTCCTACTGTACTAGACGAGCATGTGAACGCCACGCTTTCATTGTGTGAAGCTTCAGATGTTTGTACGTCCAAACTTCAGCTTTTAAACGAATCTTTTAACTTGTGCCTTTGCTGAAAGAAAAGACACAAATTCAAATGATCCTTTGTGTAGAAAAATGCTGACTGCTCTAAAAAATATAACTTTCATCTATTTTGTGTTTGTTAAACACTGATTTTAAAATTGTGTTGCCAAATCTGGAAGATAAACCTACCAAATAAACCATGAGTGAACATAAAAACCAACAAATGAACCACCTGATTCACAAACTAACCAGGAATCTATTGTTGGCGAACCAACCACGTACCAGTAGCTCGTTAGTCCAACAGACAACAGAGAAACACTACAAAAAATGTCGTTTCCAGAGGAAAATGCAGAGTGAATGCTGGAGCTGAATTTGTATGCTGTGTGAAGTTGAATTTCAAAAGGCAAACTATTGAAAAACGAAGCAACTTCAACATAATTATCATCAATAGCATCTTTATCACCACCTCATTTTTCCAGGTCTTCCATTGCTGCTGTCATAGTTACCACAACCACTGGAGGTCACTGTCACTCCCACATTCTGGGTTATTCAACTACAACATCAGCAGACGGAGTAAAAACAACAAGCGTCGCTCTGGTCTTGAACCGGTGTCGCCGTGGCGACCACTCGCTCCTTCATCAGACACATTTACGGGCTTCAGACAAAGACGGATCCCGGCTGGACGGCTGCAGAGCTCCGTTTCCCCCATTAACTCCCGCGTCCTTGTTAGCACCTCGTCGCAGTTAACGAGTCTGTGGCGTCTTCCCCACCAGGACGCATTCACGTGTCGCCGCCCGTCGGGTCAATGCTGCAATTAGGCCGCTTTAAACTTGTTCAGTGGAGCTCGGAGGCCATAAAAATACTTCCGTTCGGGTGTCAAAGGGAGCCGGTGATGGTTGCCGCCGCTTTCATGAGCGAATACATTGTGTCATGTTAATGTAAGTAGTCTGGTCGGCGGGTCAAAAGGGCGACGCGACTGGAGGACATGGGGGGGGGGGGCTGGATCAGGACGATTTTTCCACCTCCTCGCTTGTCCAACGACAAATTTCTCAAACAACCAAGAATTTATGGACACGTTTCCTTGTTTGTCTCCAAACAGATGGACTGAGTTTTACGAGCGTGCGGTGCAAGCGAGACGGCGACCTCTCGCCCGGCGAAGCCATCGGTCAGGACAGGTGTCATCAATCTCTGCCGCCGGCTGAATGGCAGATTGGCCGCCATAAAGCGGCTCTGATTGCGGCGCTCCGGTTCCCAGCGGAAGAGTTTTTCAGGCGCGGAAACAAAACGCCGCTCACGCCGACGATGTGTGTGGGACGCCGGGCGCCGCGCCATGTTGGAAGCTGGTACACCGCGCCGCACGGCCGGCCCGTTTATTCGCTGTCCTTGTCAATCCGAAGGTTTTTCCTGATGGTTTGTGATGCGTTACACAACAAATGTTTCTCAGAAGGTTCAACACAGATGGAAAAAAATCAGAGAACAATAAAAAAACAGAAACATTATGCACAGTGAAAGTGCTCTCTGAGGACACTGAGGTCATGTTCCCGCTATATTCTGCATATTTTATTGGCTCTTTTTTATGCTCTGTATATCTAAAAATGACATTTTTTAGTAGACAGAAAGATACATGAATCAAAAAGTTAGTAGTTCGGACTCACGACAGTTGGGACATGGAAATAAATGTTTTTCATGCTGGGAATTCAAATTTACTCCTGATAACGCTGCACGATAAACAGAACAAACTGAAACGTCGGAACAGCTCATGTTTCAAGCTCAAAAATGCGACTTTGTTAGTTCAGGAATATTTCTCTAGGTCTTCAAAGGAAAAAAAATGACAAATATAAAAGGAAACAAGACCAAGGTCAGACTGAAACGAACCATAAAAAGATGCAAAACGTTCAGGGGGACGTGAAAAGACAGAAAGAAACTACAAACACAGGAAAAAACAAGCTAATGGATAAAAAAGCAAAAACAAAAGACTCACAGAACCGGATGTGCAACTCGAGAGGCATGAAATTACCACGAACACAAGATAAAAAGAGGGGATAAAGCTTCACAACTAGAGAAAACTTGAAGAACACAACATTCACAGTGATTGATAAAAAAAAAAAAACACCAAGCGACTCAAGTTTTGTAAAATCCCCCCAGACGGCGGCGACATCGGTGCCAGCGCGGCTCTCGGAAAGTCTCACGTCGGCTACAAACAGACGGGTCGCCGCAGTCGGTGACATGCAGGAGAGTTTCCTCTCGCCGGTCGGACATGTGAACATGTGAACATGTTTCCCTACCGGCGGCGTGTTGGCGTGTTTGGGGAAATAAAACGCAGACTGTTTGCTCAACACGCCGAGGCGTCCAGAAAGCGTTTCTCCGTCCAGGTCCTGTTCTGGAAGGCGCAGACGTCTTCCTGGTCCAGCACACCTGATCCAAGCGAATGGCCCGTTATCAAGCCTCGGCTGGGCTTGATATCGTCTCACTTATTGGAATCAGGTGTGCTGGAGCGCGGAGACGTCTGAAACATGGCGGGCGGCGGTCCCGGGGGTCTCCGATTGGGAAACAATGCTCTAATGCAGGTCTGGTTTCTTCCACAGATGTGTGTTGTTCTTCCGAATGAGATGAGATCGCTGCAAGATTAAAGGAACCAAGAAATCTGTGTGTGTGTGTGTGTGTGTGTGTGTGTGTGTGTGTGTGTGTGTGTGTGTGTGTGTGTGTGTGTGTGT
>JASSRZ010000054.1:4254737-4271334 GCA_032164315.1 Malacoctenus gilli | reverse complement strand
AGTTTCACGGCGGATCTGTTTTTCTCACCTCCGCGTCCACCGCCATCAGACTGGGCTGCCGGACAAGAGGGCCCACGAACTCCCCGGGGAGCGGCTGCTCCATCAGCAGCAGTTTGTCCACGCTGGCCACAAAACTCACGGGAGGCTCCTCCCTCGTCACCTCCTCCATCGCCACCTGAAGTTAACAGCGGGACGGTAAAAGTAAAGATGAATCGCCGAGTAGAACGACGGGGAGAGAAGCTGGCGGCGGGCGCCGCTCTTGTTCACCTTGTTCCAGTCGGGGTCGGAGGACGGAGGGGGAGGTGGGATCACGCCCACCGAGGAAATGGTGAAGCCGATGGAGCTGCTGAGGTTCCCGGACACCGCCGCCTGTCCCAGGTCGTCAGCGATGCTCTTCAGCAGCGTGAAGTCTTCCTCGTCTGACAGGAAGCAGCACAGAGACGTTTCTTAGGTGGATTTACTGCCGCACCAGGCGATACTCGTGTCACCATATTTTTCATCAGTTGGACCAACTCTTCTTCCTCCTCTTCCTCCCTCACCGTTGGTGGAGTTGCTGGTCTGCTGCACTGGCGGCTTCTTGATCTCCACCTCCACCTTGAGGCCCGCGGACCTCCTCCTGCGCCGCGAGCCGCTGTCCTCCCGCACGATGTTGGTGATGCGGATCATGGCTGGGGGCACCTTGAGGAACACCGCCAGGTTCTGCACCAGGTTGTCGCCGAAGAACTCGTCCTCGGTCATGGCGGGCATGTCGAAGGCGAGGAAGAGCACCGGGGAGGTGCGCACCTCCACCGGCGTGGAGCCCCTCACCACCACCTTCAGCATCTTGTAGTCTTGGTCGAAGTAGTTGGTGCCCAGAGTGGCGTTCAGCTGAGGGACGTACTGACCTGACGGGAAAAACACCGGAAATCATCAATCACTTGCGCTTTTGTTTTCTTAATCACACGTCAACGACATCAGAAATTCCCAACACTTTAATCTGACTGTTGGTTTGTTTGTGAATTTGTTTACAGATGCAAATTTTGGTGACTTGTGGCAGCAGAGAGAAGTGACGAGATGGAAATGAGAAGCGACGAGGCGCAACTGTGAGTGCAAGAAACAACTGAGTTTACAGAGATTATGCAGGAAGAGGAAATGTGTGTCGAACTTGAGTGTGTGTTTGTAAGCGTGTGTACCTGAAAACATGGGTTCTTTCAGCGTGTAGTCAGTTTTGTCCTCGTTCCACTTGGCGTTCGTCGGAGCGATCAGCTGATTGTTGACATACACGTCCAGCCGCTGAGGGTTCGAGTAAAACACCGACACCACCACACTCTGCGCCCAATCGACAAGCCGTTAGACTCCGCCCACATTCATCATGAACCCCCCCTGCACGATACCCTCTGATGTGTTCACTGACCTCGGACGGATGGGCGTTGAGCATCATGAGGCGAAGCTTCTGCGGGCTGACGCTGGTGAAGAAGACGTCAACGGCGTGGCCGGTGGCCACCAGGCCGTGGAAGAGAGAAACCCTCTTCTGGCAGGTGTAGCCGGAGCACCAGCCGTGGTCCTGAGGGCCTGGACGCCGACACACACGGGTCACACTCGCGTTTGGTCTCAGAGAGTCTTGAACGGGAACGTTAAAACGAGCCTACCGTTGATCAGATCCACGAAGCCGCCACTGAGCACGGCGACGGGGGACAGACGGCGCGTCTCCGTGTCGGAGTCCAGACTCTCGATCACCAGCATGCGGTAGTTCAGCCCGAAGCATTTGTAGCTCTGCCAGGGACTCACGTAGGTGCAGTCTTTCCGGATGATGCCTGAAGCGAGTTCGTTTCCGTTAGTATGGTTCTCGTTTCGGCTCGAGCTTGCGCGGCAGCAGATTTCTGCGTCACCTTTGTTCGGAGCGATCTGCTCCACGGGGATGCGGCTGCCGTTGAGGGCCGTGAGCATGACTTTGGGGATGCGGTAGTCACCCAGGCCCCTCCTGGGGTCTCCGTCCCACTCGTACTCGGCCTGAGGCACCACGGTTCCCACGGCACCCAGGAACGACCCGTCCAGGTCCTTCAGCACCGTCTTCTTCTTGGCATCGCAGTCCATGTCGACGCAGTCAGCCGGGTTCACTTTCCTGACACACAAGATTTGGAAACCAGACGCTTCAAATTTCTCCATATGGATGAAATGTTTGTTGATCTTTCGCTCCTTCTCCGCATGAACTCACCCGACATTGGAACGGTGAATGAAGACTTGTCCCTTCTCTGTGCTGTCCACCTTTTTGATACCCGAGACGTGCACGGGGTGCTGCAGGTCCTCGTTCAACGGGTTACTCATGAACATCAGGTTGATCTGACCGGCGCAGACGTCTTTGAAGTTCACGAAGGTCGTGTCTGCGGACAGAGGGAACCGAACCGGGACAGAAAGGTGCATCAGAACGAGAGCGAAAAAGACTCTTATTTTGGAGAGCAAACCCTCGGGTGTGAACCCACTTGTGACCGTCATCAGCCCCTTGATGGCGTTGTAGTTGTTGTTGCCGTGATGGGGCTTGTACGGAGCCTTGTTGTGACTGGAGCCGAACGTCGGCCAGCAAATTCCGGATCTTCCTCCTGAAACCAAACAAGTAGAAACAAACATTTGGAACTTTTGAAGTCTGGATGGTTAGAAAACGCGTTCCTTCTCATCGGACGCTCGTATTCGCAGTCCTCCTTCACCTTTGACGGGTCTGGGAGCCCGACTGCCGGCGGAGGCGACCATGTTGAAGTCGCTGTTGGGCAGCGTGTCATCGCAGTCGAAGTTCGGGCTGCTGCCGACGATCACGGCGTTCTGGGCACAAGAGAAATACCGCTTAAGATGTCAAGTTCATGGAAAATGCTTCAGCTGAAACACCTAAATAAAACTGACTCACCTGAACTCGCGCGGTTTTGTTGGCGAATGCGTGAGTGAGGGAGGGAGGGGCGAAGATGAGGGGCATGATGCCCATCCCGTTGTCCACCAGGGTCACGTTGGAGACGATGACGTCCATGATCGTCTGCGATCAACAGAAGAAGAATCAATCCTCCGAAACGACCGCAGGAAGTCAGGAGTGACCCGAGCGAGGCGCCCAGCCTCCATACCTGGAAGTAGATGCCGTAGTCGAAGTTCCTCCAGACGGAGAAACCCTGGACGAGGCTGCAGCCGGACAGACCGTCTTTGTCCAGGTAGATGCCGAACAAACCGCCGTGCGCCTCGTTATGGATCCACTTCTTGTTTTTATTTGGAAAACCTACCCAAGCGAAGGACAAGTCAATAACGAGTTTTAAAGGGATAAGTTGACAGATGGTCCTCTTTCGGAGCGTTTCAGTCGTTCACCTGGACACGGCTCGCCGTCGATGCGATACGCCGCTCGCTCGTAACCTGCTACGATGTTGTGCTGCAGCACGACGTTCGTCCCCTCGTTGACCTGGGGAAAAAAAACGAAACGTAAGGAGCCGCATTCAAAATCTTCTGGCGTGTCGTGTGAGTCTTTTCACTGAAATGACCTCGAAGGCGGCGGTCCAGTCGAAGTTGAACTGCTCCTCCCGGTCCTGGTAGGATCCCGGCCACTGTGACATCATCACCAGGTTTCCCCTCGCCGTTATGTTCTCGCCCCAAATCCTGATGCCTGCAGGAGCAAAAAGGATGAGGAAGGGAAGAGAAGAGCCACGCGTGAGCTCCACCTGGCCTCCAGGCACTTACCTTCGCCCACGGTGCGGTGTACGACGTTATGGTCGATGTTCATGTTGTCTGAGCCGAAGACGCCGATGGCCGGAGAGAAGCCGTCGTGGAAAGCGCAACCCTGAAGGTACGAGTCTCCTGCAGCCTGGAAAACAAGTAACAGAGAGCGTTAAACAGCTTTATTCTCCTCAGTAAATAAAGCAACAAAGCGCTCGCTCGAGATCTGGAAGTTTATCCCGGTGTCGCACCTCTCCAAGGTTCAGGAAAGCCACAGAGTATCGCGGGTCGTATGGATCCTTCCATCCTTCCTGACCGGACCGGAAAAACTCCACGTTCCTGATCTGAGCTTTTCCTTCAAGGCCAGAAAACAACATGAAACCGTGAGAAAAGGACTAGACGAGATGTTTCTGCCCCCACCCATGAACAACCCTTATTTCCTGCACCTCATATCTCTAGAAAAGTCTCGAACAACCGAGTCTAACAGCCAGAATTTAAAGTTACTGGACCAATTTGTTGCTTTATGTCTCTGACTCCTTATGTGCTACGATGGCGCCACCATGTGTTGAGGAAAACAACCGACTTGGCCTCGCAGCCACTCGCCCGAACGTGGTCTGACCTTTGTAGTCGACTCCGTCCAAGGAGAACGAGCCCACCAGCACCCTGGCGCCAAACGACTCTTCCGTCATCGCCTTGTACTCCTGCCCGACGATCTTGATGTTTCTGGTCAGGTGACCGACGTCGGCAGCCAGCGTGTAGGAGTGAGACGTCCCGGGCACCGAGTGAGTCTCGGCTGAGGACAGGAAAAACGTCCGAAATGAAACGAGCTCCAACATGTGTTCCAATAAACACAAGAAAAACCATCAAAATCTTTTGATTTTCGGTTCTGTGTGAACCGAACTGACCGACGTGAGTGTGTGTCAGAGGCTCGGTCAGGGTCAGGGTGCGGCCGTCTGTGGACACGGTGGCGATTTCCCTTTTCTCGGTCTCCATCATGTCGTAGCTGGTGGTCGAGACGACGACCGCGTCTCCGGCCTGTGAAAACGAAGGCGAGTGAGCGAGTGGCCCGGGCACAGCTTGTCCCTCAGGACGTTGGATCGTCGCTCCGTGTAAGAGACGGCGGCGTATGAATCGCGCAGACCTTCCAGTCGACAGATTCGCTGAGCGTGAGCTTGTCTGAGCCTGCGGCGGCGGTGGCAGCCAGTTTGGTGTGGTAAACGTTAGGACGGAGCCCGTACAGATCCAGAAAACCAAACACACCTGAGAAAACAAAACAAGAGAAACAAGAGAAAGTCTCGATGTCACATTGGCACGACTTCCTGTGTCTAAAGATGGAGCAGTCGCAGAAACATCTGGATCATCCCAGCAGCGTCTCAGCCTTCTCACCCAGGACTTTGGAGCCCTGGTTCGGTCCGTTGGGCAGCAGCCAGTCTGGCGTGGAGTGGTTTCCTCTCAGGTTGATGAGCAGCTGACCCCTGAACGGCGCGTCCTCTGAGCCAGCGAACACCCTGCCGCCCTGAGACAGCAAAAGATGAGATTCCTCCGAGTTACACGTGGACAAAGTTGGAAAGAGGAAATCTTCCCTAAAAACTCTGGTATCCTGGAAACTGTGCTGGCGTTTCTGACCTGGATGGAGATGTAAACGGCGTCGATGGTCACCGTCCGGTACGTGGGCGTGGACCTCCTACGCCTGGAGGGGGACGTGTCGTCCAGAGTGTCGGGGATCTCCAGGACGCCGTTGACCGTCAGCTTATTGAGAGGAGGCGTGTCGCCGTCCAGAACGACCCAGCTCCCTGTGACGACAAAAATATACACACGCCCTCGTCTTGATTTTAATATTTTAAAAAGGTGTTGTCTTGTTTAAAAACAGCCTTCTCTGAAGTACAATTCACCACCCGTCTAATCGAATAAATCCAGACACCCTGAATATGAAGGTTGTGCTTCTGCTTCACCTGTTGGGATGAACACATTGGCGCCCTGTGCTGGAGCAGTGAAGTTGTTCTCAGCTGAACCTGCCCAGAAAGAAGCGTTCGACCAGAGGCTGCAGAGAAAACGCAAACAAGTTTCAGCATCTGAAGGATCAATGGCTGCCGAGCCAAATGTTTCAAGACGTGAACTCACACGAAGTCGTCGGGTCGCTCGCTCTCTAGCGGGGCGAGCGTGGCTGGAGGGGGCGGCAGAGGGGTTATACAGTTCGGGAAGAAGCAGCGGTAAACTTGGAAGCTCACGGTGGTGTCGATCATGGAGCGATCCGCGCTGTTACGCTTCTGCCGCTCGTTCCTCTTCCCGGAAACTGCGGAGAAAACGTCGCAACAAACCAGATGAAAACACAACAACAAAGTCTCATTTCTGCTGCTAATCAATAAATAGCACACAATATTTTCATCGGGAGAAAAAGACAATATCGAATCGGTTCTTCCCACATTATGATTTCAGTAGTTTTTTACTGAGTGAAGTATAAAATCAGTTGTTTCATTAAAAAATGAGCAGAAAATCTCACTGAGGTAGAAGAGGTCCTTGGCCTCCTCGTCAAAGTACCAGTCTCCGTTCTGGTTGTTGCTGAAGCTGAGCGGCGCCGACGAGCCGTTCCTCCGGTCGATAATGCGGAAGCTGTTCGGACTCTGGGTGAAGTTGTGGTTCACGATCACGTACTCATCCGGCTGCACGGGTGAGGGGGAGGAGAGAGACTCGATGAGACACGGGACAGACAGGAGACGTGCGGTTGGCTCGGTCCAACGCCGCCAGACGTCTGGCGTCACCTTGAAGCCGTAGAACCTGGCGTAGTAGGTGATGTTGGTGATGTGCCCAGCATCCTTGAAGTGCCAGTTGTAGGTCTGTTTGGAGGGCAGCAGGGCCATCCAGCCCAACTTGTGGGTCATCCTCTTCTTCAGGTAGGGGACCACACTGGTGCCTGAGCGCAAAGAGACGGACAACACGGGGACAAGAGGACAAATGATGTCGATACCAAGCCTGTCGGACATTTCTTCCTACTGGATTGATGTAAGGACATTTGGGCGGCCGTCTTATCCCTGTGGTGACCCCACGAAGACAATAAAACTCGTAAACTGAACACAAAACCCAAATAACACACTGTTTTGTAAAAAAAGGACCTGAACGCCTTTAAAAATCATATTTTCAAGCGATTTCTGCAGAAACATTACTGCAATGCCTACAAATCTTCACACAGGTCAGAGGCACAACACAACGAGATGTGTGTGCGTTGCCTTTTTTACCGTATGAGTTGGTGAGCAGGACGTCTTTGCTCTTCAGCGTGCTGGGCGTCGGGTTGTTGAACGCCAGGCGGTGGAAGCTGACGGTCTGGTCGCACACGGCGCCGGGGAAGCCGACGCTCCACTCCTTGGACTGGGCGCAGTGAGCCGGGTCCAGCAGGGGGCTCATTGGCACCACCGTGTGGTCGATTTTACCTGGAGACGAGAAAAAGGACGCACATCAGCGTGAACACACGAGAGTTTCCTGCCAAGCAAAGTTAAATACATTTTGGATTTATGTATTATAAAGGTCCAAACTACAATTGTCCGACCATTTCTAACCTCACCAAGTGGGATCGTGTTACCTGTCAGGGAGCCGTCGGTGTCCTGTAGCTGCACTTCGTGTTCCCACCTGAACATGGCCTTGTTGGGGGATTCCACGAACTCAATGCCAGCCAACCTGACGGCCCACCCGCCACACCGGTCTGTGCAGGTCCCGTCGATGGCGGCCACCCCGATGGCGGCGCAGGAGTTGCGATTGAAGTTGATGAACTTGGTGTTCAGGACGCTCATGCCGTCCTCCAAGGGCGTGATGACGCCTTTGCGCGTGCAGTAGTTGCTGCCAAGCCGCAGCTCGTCCACGTGTCCCACGATGGTGCTGTTGGACACCAACGCGCCGCCGTCCTCGCCGAAACCGCTCACATAGGACCGTAAGATGCGCTTGCCCTCAATGCCGGCCTTCTCGTTGTTGACCATGACGAAGTCGTTGAACTGCACGGCGCCCACGTTGACCCACTCGGCGCCCTTCTCGCAGTTCCAGGTGGTGAGCGAGTGGAAGACGGCGGGCTCGGGCGTCCAGGAGCGGCAGCCGCCGTCCTTCATGGGGAAATAGTCCTGGAAGATCCAGAGTCCGAACCAGCCCTGCGAGTGCACCGTGTTGTTGGAGAACTCCCCCAGAGGGACCCGCTTCTGGCAGATGTTGTTGTCGAAGGACGGCCCGTCGGGGTGCTCGTGCATGCGGTACCAGAACCCGAAGTGGGTGCCGCCCGCCGCGGCGTTGTGGCGGACCACGTTGTTGGGGTTGGTGACCCAGTAGGCGGCGGGCGTGACGTCGTCGTTGAGCAGGCTGGTGCTCTGCTTGACGAACACCGCCAGGTTGTACTGCAGCACGTTCTCCGTCTCGATGCCGTCCTCGATGAAGAAGGCGCCGCCCATGATGTTGTAGATGACGTTGTGCTCCACCAGCAGCTGGTGGGTGTTGTGGATGGTCACCGCCCGGTTGAAGGTCTGATGGATGGCGCAGCCCCGCACGTACGACTTGTACTGGATCTTTCCCATCAGGTGCCAGTGGATGGGATAACGCCCCAGCCTGAAGGCCTGGCCAGCGTGGAAGACCTGCGAACACCGAGGTCATCGGTTTAGGACTCACACTTGAAACTCTGACATCTAAAGTCCCATTCTAATGGTACTTTTCCACGAGAACCACCTCAACCCAACTTGGCTCGGCTCAACCCACTTTGAGAGAGTTTGTCCTGAGCTGAGACATAAAAAAGCCTAACGGAGGAGTTTCGGGACGTCACCTCGACGTATTCCAGCCGGCCGATGGCGAGGTTCTCGTTGGGTCGCGGCGCGTGGAACATGATGCAGGCGCCAAAGCCGTCGCTGCCTGGCTCCTCCCCAAAGCGCCCCTGGAAACACGTCTGAGTGGCGAATTCACCTGCAGGACGCAGAAAGGATCAACTCAATGCAGCACTTGCAGGAGACGAAGTGACTGGAATCAAATGAGAACATTCACGACGAATCGTCACCCGTGTCGAAGCCGGCCGGACACGCCTTGATGGTTTCGTCCCAGTCTTGGTGCTGGGAGCCCCGGACCACCACGTTCCTGGTCAGCAGGCCCACCTCCCCTCTGCCTTCGAACACGGTGCCGTCAGGCAGCGTGACGGACACCCCGAGGTGAGTGTACTTCAGGGCCTTGTCGAGGGTGAGCGTCCTCCCGTCGGCCGACACGGCGGCAATCCTCCTCACCTCGTTCTCCTTCTGACTGTGTCTGGAAAAGCCAACGAACAGGAGACGTTCAGGGCCGCTCGTGCCCCCTCCCGCTGTGCCGCCCGGCCCCCGCCGTACCTGTGGCCGGTGGAGGCGATGACGATCTCGTCTCCGACTTTCCAGGTCACCGCATGCGTCAGGGTCAGCGTGGTGGAGCCGCTGTCCGCCGTCTTGGCCAATCGGGTCCAGGGAACGGGAACGGGAATACCTGGAGGAGCAGGAAGTCGACAATGACTCGCACCCGAGGAGGGACGGTTGGGTGTCAAAAAACATCACAAAAACACTCGGTCGGTTTATCGTTACATGACATCATGAGACTGATCTGGGTCACTGGGTCAAAACCTTTCAGCTTTTTGTTACTTAACGTCACTCTTAATGCCAAAGGACACAACTGCAATCAGAGGTTGAGAAAAACTCGAGTTTATTTACTGATGGAAACTATTTTAAATGTCTCATTGGGAAAAAAATCTGAAGCTGAATGAGAGGATTTTGTGGGTTCACACCGTGGAGGTCCAGCACGCCTTCGCGTACGGCGAGCGTCTTGGTCCCGTAGACGGGGAGCTCTGGCGAGCGCAGGTGCCCATGCAGGGTGATGATGGCCTTGTGCTGGAACGGCGCCCCCTCCTGGCCCACCTGGAGCCGCCCGCCGTCGGTGATCAGGATGTTTTCCGCCTGCAGCTCGATGTCGGCCTCGTCAAACACCAACGTCCCGCCTGAGCACCAAGAACGATGAGTGAAGGAACAATGGACAGAGGCGCAAAACTGGCTCGGTTATATGAAGCTCATTTTTCACCTTGAATTAGGAGCATTTTGAGCACAGGGGTGCTGGTGTCCAGGAGGATGGTCTGTCCCTTCGTGACGACCGCGAAAGAGCCCTTCTCGGGTGGCGAGAGGCCCCCCCACGTGTATTTGGACGACCACACGTCAACGTAGAAGAAGTCGGCATTTTCCTGGAAGACAAAAAGAGAAACACTCGCTGAAACATCTGTCGCATCATCACGCCGAATCCCCCGACGACAAGCCCGCGGACGCTCACCATGGCGGCGATGCCTCGGTCTCCGATGCCGACTCTGACTTTGGTCTCCTGCGACTGCCGCTGAGCGTTGGTCACGCAGACGATGTGTGTGTTGTTGGACGACTGGACGTCGCACACGGACCCGGCGATCGTCACGCTGACCTCGCTTTTGTCCGAGCTGCGATGAAGGAGAGAGCCCGGGAACATGAATGACAATAACGCAAACTACAACGAGTCATTGATACAAATACTTCCCCTCCATCAAATAATCTACAATGCTCCAAAAATTTAATTTGATTACATTTTACGATCAGCAAATATTAAATCATATTCAATCATATTATCATCTATTATCTTACAGTATCTTGTGTTATGTTACAATCAGTTGCGATTAGACACACTGTGAGCCAGAAAAGAAGCGTGCTGTGTAAGTCGAGTGTTTCATTCTTTGCCAGCGGTCCGTAATCTGGGCGTGTCACTCCATTGTTGTGGCCTGTTTGCCAGCGACCGTCTTCTTCTACTGCACCTGAAACCCGAGCCGGCGACGGTGAGCCGGGTGCCTCCAGCGGTGCCGCCTCTGCGGGGGGAAACCTTCGAGATCACCGGTGTCAGCTGGGACTTGTAGGTGTAGCCTGCTGTCAGGTTGACGGCGTCCCGCGGGTTAAGGACGGCGACGGCGCAGCTCACCTCCGACTGCGTGCCTGAGGGGGACACGGGACATCGGTGCGTTACCGCACGCGGGCAGATAAACGCCACAACAAAGCGCCGGGAGGGATTAAAGTGGGCCGACAGATTAGGAGCAGCGTGAGACGCGCCGCCATCCATCACACCTTATTGTCTCCCTGCAGGCCCACAGGGTCGGCCGCATTCCTCCCACATAGCACCTGCGTCCACATGGGGACGGACGAAGTTCAACACAGACACCGACGCTTTCTTTGTCATAACGAGACAAGAACCCAATGGATCGAAAACCAGCAAGTACACATTCTTTCAGAGGAAGGACTTGTCAGTGACGATGGAGCGCTGCAGTGAGCGCCGTGGTTTCAGTCTGATTCCATCAGGTTGAAGTAAAGAAAACGTGCTGAACTGGGAGCTCAGTTTCAAAGGTGAAACTCAGTAAGCACATCCGACTGATGGCGGATCTTTAAATTATAACGTTCCACGGCGTCGCGCGAAATTCCACACACTCACCGTTGTTGGGGGGAGACATGCAGTGGAGGCGGGACGACGTGGACGTTTCTCGGTTCACTTCGCAATCCTGCCCGCAGACCTGCACGGTGGAGTGCTGCGGGTCGAACCCGGAGCCGAGGACGGACAGCAGGGCGCCGCCGCCGAAGCTCCCTGAGTCAGGAAAAGACAGAAACAGTCAGCAGAGCAGCAGCAAAGACAAAAAGGCCAAAAGTGCATAAAAAAACAGAAGATCGTGTCCTCGATTGCGTCCTCGCTCACCCTGATTGGGCTGGACGCCAGTGATAGTCAGCTCATACTTGAACGTGACGTTGGACTGGGCATGACCTTTGACCTTGTGATGCAGCTCCACCGGATAGGTCCCGCCGGCGTTGTTGCCGGCTGTGCAGCGGACCAGCGCCTCGGAGACCAGCAAGACGTTGCAGGGGACGTGGTTGATGTTGACGGAGATCAGCTGAATGTCGTCGCCGAACCCGGAACCCGCCAGCTCGATGGCAGAGCCGCTCGGGCCTGAGGCGGAGAGACACGGGTGAGAAATGGGTGAGAAATGGGTGAGAAAGGGGTGAGAAATGGGTGAGAAATGGGTGATACTTTATTTCTGTGGACAGCAGGGTTTTTTTCCGTCATCCTCACCGGTGCCGGGGCTGACGGCGCTGACGACAGGCGTGTGATCGGCTGAGTAGGTGAAGTTCAGAGGAGGATAGTCCACTGAGAAGACCCTGATGTTGGCGGTCACCTGCCCGGCGTCGTGCGGAGGCGTCAGGCAGCGGAGCTGACCCGCCGTCACCTCCTGAATCTCGCAGGCTTTCCCGCCGACCGTGACGCTCGTGTTTCCCGCAGCGAAGCCGTTTCCCGTGAAGACCAGCGGCGTCCCCCCTGCCAGGCTGCCCACGCTCGGGCTGAGGTCGGCGCTCGCCAGGCTCTTCAGGGTGATGTCACCGGAGGCGAGGCCTTTGCTTCTGACGATCACCGTGACCGGGTGGTCGCCTGCCGGCAGGGCGCCGACCGTTGCCGTCACGCTGCTGTCGTCCACGGCAGTGACGGTCAGCTCGGCTGCTCCGACGGAAACGGCCACATCCTTCACGTTGCTTCCGAAGCGTGAACCGGAGATGGTCACGGTGGTGGCGTCATCGATGCTGTCGGGGGAGATGCCGGTCACGGTAGGAGTGACGGAGGAGGAGTACAAGTAGGAGCAGTTGGACCGGCAGGAGCTTTGGATCCGGCCCGCGCTGAAGACGACCTCCCCGGAGTGGGGCTTCGACGGCGCGGTGTCGCACACGATGTGAGTGTAGTTGACCGTCAGGACGTCGCACGGCTCGCCGGCCACCGTCACGAGCCCCTCGGAGAAGCCGGAGCCGTGGACGCGGAGCCGCGTGTGGCCGGTGGTGCTGCCGATCGTCGGTGACACCGAGTCGACGACGGGGAGGACCACGAAGCGACGGGCCAACTCGCTCTGCACGGCGATGACGGCGTGGCCCAGGTTGTTGACCCTCACGGTGACGGGGTGGGCGATGCCGATGGGCAGCGTGGAGTTGGGGCTGAGCTGGCAGAAGATGTCCGACTGCGTGCTGTTGACCACCTTACAGGTCTGATTTCCCACCATCACCTGCAGCACAAGAAGTGGGAGGAGTCACAAGTCGCACCTTTATGTGTCCCATTCAAATTTTAAGGTGTGATTTCCGACGTCCCAGCAGCTGCGTTCACCTCGTTGGCGCAGGCGACGGCGCTGAAGCCGCTGCCCTGGATGTGGATCAGCTGGTGGTACGAGCCCTGGTTGGGAGTGATGGCGTTGACGGTGGGGGTGGAGCAGGCGGAGGCGGTGTAGGAGAGCCCGTTGGAGGTCTGGTTGGTTTGCGGGCACTGAGATGAGGCGACGCACTGCGGCGCTGCTCTGGAGACGCGGCGTGAGCCTGCGGGAGGGCGAGCGGCTCGATAAGTCTCGTCCTGATGCTTCGACCCCGCCTTCGGGTTTCAGGATTCGTCGGAGGACGAAGCCTCGATTTACCTCCCGGGACGAGTTGGGCCTGGAAACCGTTCACGCTGAAGGAGACCTCGGTGCTCTTGTCCTCCCGACTCGTCACCTTCACCACGCCACGAAGTTCGTCTTTGGCGCTGTTGATGTGGCCGCTGCTGTAGAAGTACTCGCCGGGCTTGTTGAATTGGTATCTGTAAAACCCTGAGAGGAGCAAGAGACGCGGAGTCACAAAGCGCACCTTCATTTTCAACTTCCTGTGATGAAGTTCCTTTATCATCTTCATCTTTATTCCCAGAATAAAGACAACATGACGCATTCCCCACTGAGGCTGATGGCGTGCTACCTGTCCGTGCCGGCTCTCCGCTGTTGAGCGGCCCTCCGGTGGAATCGGCCGCGCTCGGGCTGGACACGCTGACGACCTTGTACGTCAGGCTGCTGAAGGCCGGCGCCTCCCAGCGCCACATCACCGTGTCGCCAACGTGCACGCTGAGCGAGGAGGGACTCCATGCGAATCCCAGCCTGTTGGCTGAACCATGAAAGGCGACGGTCAAACGGAGAGACACAGTGGGAGAAGACAGAGCTGCATTTTTAGAAATGCGTAACTCCAGAGGAGGAAACTTCTTCCTCGGTCACAGTTAATCCTTGTCGCTCGCGGCGATTTTCCGACAGTTAATCCTTCCTATTTTTCACCCCTCACATTCGTTTTGACACCTGCACAAAGGATCGGAAAGGTAAAACTTACCGGCGTCGTATCCCTGGTTGGTCACCGTGTGGGTTTTCTCGCCTGACCCGACGACGCACCTCAGCTCGTCCCCGGAGGCGTCCGTCACCTCGCACCCGACGGCTCCTGGCGTGGCGCAGGTCACGGCGAGGGAAAAAAAGGAGGTGACATCACGTTAGAAAACCCGATTTTCTACTTTTCTGCCTTGTTACATCACCGGGTATTTCCATGTTTGGAGGGCTTGTTGCCACGGTGATTCAGTCTCCGAGTTTACGTGCCGCTCACCAAAGGTCACTTTGTTGTCGGACGTGTTGTTGTTGTTGAAACCAGAGCCTGAAATGGTCACTTCGGTTCCTCCCATCAAGGAGCCGAATTGTGGCGAGATGCTGTGGACTTCCAGGACGTATTCGATGTTGGTGTTCACGCCGCTGCTACGACGCAGGAAGCACAGCGCCGATTGTTACAAAGCTGATTTAGCAGAAAAACTTCAGTCAACACCGTCTCCCTTCGTACCTGGCCTGCGGGTAGCCGTTGTTCCCCACTTGCACGTCCACCTGGTGCAGGCCCGGCGGCAGGTCGGGGAGGCGGCAGCTGATACCCGTCGCCGTCCACTGCTCGGACACGCACTCCTCCCCACCCACGAGCACGCCGCCGCCGTCGTCCGGCCCGCCGAGGTTCGAGCCCTGGATGGTGAGAACTCGGTGTCCTGAACAGAAGGAGCGAAGACGTTTCTGTCATTCAAAGCATGGCGATGATTCACACCTGTCACCTGGTTAATCCTCCTGTATGTTTAGGACAATTGTCTCTGGTGTCCCCAAGACAAACATATCTACTCAATGTCTGGATGCTTCTGTACTTTGTGTAATTACTGTGTGAGAAGACGTGACACTTTTGACTTTTCTGAACCAATTAGAGGCAGCTCTCTGCCAGCTCCAACAGTCACCATGGCAACAGCTTGATCGACAGCATCTCAGCTTTTAGCTTCTCACATTTGAACTGTGATGCCTTCACAGGAATTGGTAACCACAGCACTATAGAAGTAACTGCATCCTTGTCACAGCAGAACAATAAACATCTCAAGTTGTTTTTTTACTTAAATATCAGCTTTTGTACTAAAATTCACTAAATAAAAAATCTCAAAACTAATAAAAACTAAAACCAACAAATTAGGAGTCTCAAAACTACTCTAAAAGTTAACTTAAACGAAGAGAATTCAGAAAAAAGGAAACCGAAATAACTACTGAAAGATCCGCGACTATTGTTACTTTGGTTCTGTTATAACTGAGTGACTTAAGGTGACACTCCCTCATGAAATACCACACTTGTACCTGACCTTTTTCAGTGACCTACTTAATGGTTTGTTAAACTGCTTATTTTGTGGTTTGTTGACTGGAGTGAAAAAAAAGTCAGAAATTTCACAATCCATCCAAACACAATGAATAAACTCTGAGTTTCATTCTTTGCACCAACAAAAGGTAAGATGTCCTTTGTGTTTGTTCTCCACCCTCCTCGTTTGGTTCATAATTCGATCCCTGCGGTCAAAAACAATGTGATCTCGCCAAGCGGGCAGGTTTTGACATGTAAACGTCCAAACAGGCTCCGGTATGAAAAATGAGTCCCGTCTCACCGAAGATGCTGGCGGTCCGAGGACTCAGGCTCGAGATCTGCGCGGTGAGCTTTGGGTTGTAGGTGAAGGAGCCGCTGGCCGTCTGGCTCATGTTTCCCATCTTCACGGTGACGCTTTGTGCTCCTGCAGCTCCCTGAAACAGAGCGGATAAAAGCGGGTGAATGTGGAGAACGACAGCACACGTCGGGAAACGGTAGTTTTTGGCACTTCTCCACTTACCGCTGGGGTTTTGCACTTCAGTTCAGTGTCACTCGCATCAACCACGACACACTTCCCACTGCCGACAGTCACCGAGGCGTTCCGGCTGAAGCCGAAGCCCTTTATGGTCAGCAGGGTGCCTCCTGGACAACAAAACGCCAATCAAGAAACTCTCCTAAACTGTTGTGTTTCTCTCGAACCGGTTTCCTACCAGCGACGCTTCCCGATTGAGGCGAGAACGAGGACACGATGAGCTGGTAGGTGAAGTGGGGGTCGCTGCCTGTTGCGAAACGTGCGATGCCCAGCGAGGGGAAGCTGACCGACACCGGGTGGGTCCCCGCGCTGGCGCTGCCCAGTCTGCACACCTGAGACGTGGCTGAAAGTGCAACAAAATCCGGTTCACTGCACCGGCTCGCCGTGGTCTTGGTGTCCCTGTGGAGGATGGCTCACCTGTGACCTCCTGAACCCGACACCAGGACTTCCCCACCATGATGGTGGCGTTTTCGTTGCTGAAGCCGGTACCGGTGATGGTCAGCAGAGTATCCAGACCGTTGGACCCTGAGAAAGTCAAAGACGTTTTTCCAAAAATGTGACATGACGCCCACTTCCAGGAAGCTCGATGGAGACCTGCTACGACTCTGCTTATATGTGTGTTTTGCTTGTGTTTGTGTTTCCCCAGCGGCACCTTGTGACGGGCTGATTCCCGTCACGACGGGCGTCTTCTCCTCCGACCACTCGAAGCCGCAGTCGCCCGAACACTTGGACGGGATCCCGTTGATGTGAACCTCCGCCTGGAAAAAGCATCGCAACGTTCGTTCCGACAAACCTTTTCAAAAAGACACCGATGACACACTTCGGCGCTGTGACAACGATTACCCCGTCAAGGTAATCCTACACCTGCAGGATTAACACGGCGTGGCTCGACGTGATTTCTGTTTTGAAGGGGGTATTTAGT
>JASSRZ010000054.1:4241210-4252597 GCA_032164315.1 Malacoctenus gilli | reverse complement strand
GTCCTTCATCGTCCCCTTGTAGGCGAAGCAAAGCTGGAAGGAAAGAAGGAAAATGTTTCATGATGGAAAAACTCAGTGATATTTGATATATAAGAAACAGATTTGTATGCTCTCGGTCATCGAGATGGAAAACGAATTGAAGTTAAGAAACTTTAAATCAAGTTTCGACGTCAGTTATTGAGGTCAGTTGTAGTTTTTAGCCTAAAATTTAAAGGAGTGTCTTCCAGACGTCTGTTTTTGGGTTATTCAGCGGCGTAACCAAGCGAATGTTTTACCATGGGGTGAGTGTCGGCTAACACTGGTCCATAGGCGCGTCTGTTCTTGTTAAAGTGGTTTTCCTTGAAGAGAGACTTGGCGTTCTTCAGCGACCAGCCGCCGCAGAAGCCGGCGTACCTCGCCGGCGTGCCGGCGTCTTTGTCCGAACTCCAGGTCTGCACAGAGATCAGAAAACAGCCGGTTCATGTCTGGTTTCGCTCTCCCTCTTCAGGCCCGCGGGTGAAGCCGCCCCTCAGCCGACCTGCGTGGTTTCCGATTCAAAGTCGTTGAAGTATTTCACGTCGGCGCCGACCGTCGACAGGATCTCAGCGGGACACTCGGGTTCCATCAGGTCCTCCAACGCCGCCTGCACCTGTATGGTCAGACAAGCCGGACGTCAGCCGGAGAGTCGCCACTGCCCGTCCTCGAGGTCGTCAGGCGACGCTTTGCTGGAAGGTTTCGATCTCTTCGGAGGCCGATAAGTTGAGACTTTCAACATTCGATCAGATGAAGAAAGAATAAGCAACCCGCTGAACGAGAGCGAGCACGTGACTTTTCTGACCTCAGCCTCGGTGGCGTTGAAGGCGATGGGCAAGGTGGGGATGCCGCCCCACAGCAGGGTGAAGCTCTTCCACGCGCTCTTCCCTTTGGTAACCTCGGCAACATTGATGTTGATGTCCCCAAAAACCTCATAAGTAAGACTTTCAAAGTCACCTAAAGGGGAACAAGACATGTAATAAGTGATTTATTTAAAATAAGAGAATTTATTGTGCTTTTTGGAGACAAACGCGCAGGTTTGTTCCCCACGCCCTTTTTTCCTCACCCCTGTCGGAGTTGAATGTGACAGTGTAGTGGGACGTTTGCCCGTCTTCCTGCTTGGTGACCTTGACCGTGTCGGGTTTGATGCTCCACAGGCCGTTCAGAGCCGCTTCCACCACCTTCTCCGACGCGCTGACCGCGATCAGACCTGAACCGGGAAAAAACAACAACAGCGTAAACATTCGGACCGGTTTTCTTTCATCAGACTCGGGCGCGTCACCCTCGCTCGTACCCGTCCTGGCGAGTCCGTATCCGAGGCTGTAGAAGGTGCTGCTACAGAGGGAGCCGGCGCAGCCGCTGCCGACGCTCACCCTCTGCACCTCTTTCTCCCCGGCGACGCCGAAGGGCCACATGTTGAAGCTGAGCTCCTGAGTGATGGTAAAACATCAGGTTAAACGCCGAAGTTTGAGACCAAAATATTCATCAATATTGAAGCCTTTTCTTGATTTATTCAAGTCAGGTTCAGTCTGACCGAGAAGAAGGAGCTCAAATTGCACAAAGATCCAGGTTTATATTGGGTTTATACAGATCTCGTACCTGCTCCTCATCAAGCAGGTCGTATTTAGCCACGATATATTGGACTTCGTTGACGGCGTCGTCCGTCTGCATCGCCGTGAAGGGACTGTCCTCTCTGAACAGGCCGAGTTGGATGGAGGCCCCGCTTGCGTATTCCTGATGCAGGATCTCCAGGTAGTATCTGAGAAAACAAGGGAGCGTTTATTCTCTGACGCGCGTCGCATCCGCATGAATCGATCCAGGCCGCCGCTCGTACGATTTTCCCTCCTCCAAAGCCAAAACTTCTGTCTTCTGTGAATCCAGCTGATGGAAGCTTGTGGTACGACGGGGCTGGAACGCCACTTTCACCTGAAAGAGAGGGTTTAAAAAGTGACACAAGATGAAGTTAAAGGTCAAAAAGTCACCAAGGTTTCGGATATTTCGACAATTTTTGTGACTTGCATTTGCAGAGCTACAGTCTTCCCTTAAATTTCCAAGTTACAAGCATGAATCAGAGTAAGTCTGACATGAGAGATGTGGAAAAGTTGTTGTGGTTGCACCACGCTCAGATATCAACAATAGGTATTATTATCCACGGTGTGAACGTCCCTCCGCTCACCTTGTCTTCCGGCCGGCTGGAGTTGCTGAGGTAGAGTTCGCAGCGGTCGTCGGCCATGATGTACATCCTGTAGTTGCCGCTGGCAGGCGGCACAAAGAAGCCCGTCCACAGCGAGCTGAAGTAGTTCAAATCATCTTTGAAACGGAACGGCAGAGCGTCGACCCCCTGCCACCAGTATCCAGTGGTGTTCTTGTTGTAGCTCCAGATGTCAGTCAGTTCCCGCGGCCTCGTGTCGTTCCAGGCCTCCATCTTCAAGCCTCGGCCGCCTGAACGCACACACCCGTAAACAAACTTGCATCAGATCATCAGCAACAAACTGATCACATTTAATTTATTCCTGAATTCCTCAATTTCCTGAAGTTTCTGTCTCACTCACCAGAAATGTCACACTTGGATCTATTCTTATCCTCTCTATTTTTTTGATTTTGTACCTTTTTTTTGCAAGACATACTTTTGTTTTTAGAATCAATCATTCATCATCATTTTTTTTTAAACTATTTTGTCTTTTTTTCTTAACCTCATGAGAAATTCAACCTCATGAGAAAGAAAAAAAATCTCCATTTAAGCTGATTTAACAAACAGAATCTGCAAATTATGTCCAAAAAACCACTGATTTTTCTGCTTTTTTTCTTCCCGCGCGCATGCGACTGCCGAGAGCAAACACATGCAGTCGTTATCGATGACATGACAGAAATTGGTCATGCGTTTTTCCTTGACAGTGAACAACATGTTTCTGAAGGGGCGGTATCAGCTTCCCACATCGGCTCTTGGTGGCTTCTCCTGTTTGAAGCCTGTTTTCGTGCTTGTCAGCTCACAGATTATCTCAAACCGTCCAGAGCTTCAAAGTCTTCAGGCTTTTTTCAGTGAACCGCAACAGGTGACGGCGTGCAACCGTCTTCAAAACCGCTGCTTTGTTTGGCAGAGATGCTTCGGATTTTTTACGGCATTCGGGCTGTCGCGGTTGACGTGGGCATCACGCTGATAAAGACGTGACAGAACGCCACCAGACCGACGTGGTCGCGTGAAAAAGACAAAGTGAAACGGACAGTTGGGCTCTCACCTGGAAAGACGGTCGCGGTGTCCATTGGGCGCTTGGCGGTTCTGCAGGTGATTCGGTCCGGAGCGACGCTCTGAATGTCACACGGCCTCCCTGAGCAGAAACAGATGGAAACCAGGGAATAAAACAACATTTAGACTCAAAATGAAGAAAAAAAACAAGCGTTTCATTCAACTGATTCGATGAAAAGAAACCCTGAGAAACTGCATTTTGTCATCAAATGTAGTTCGTGATGAATCATTGAGAGTAATATCAGGTCAAATACATGTGTACAAATATTTCCTGACACACAGTCACTCATAAAGTGATGGATTCAAAAGGGATCGACGTGAGATCTGGTGAAGGTTCTCTGGTTCCTCTGGTTTCAGATTCCTGTCACGATTGAGGGCGCCGAATTTGTCTGAAATCGTTCCGGAGTTGCGACATAATAAAGTGTTTTTCCTCCTCTGACTGAGACTTAAAAGTTGCGACATAAAAGCTCTCCTTCATCTCCAGATATGAACTTTATCTCAGAGTCAACGATCCGTCAAACGAGTCGTGACTCTGACGGCTGAGCTGCGTCTTCACGGTCTGTTGAGTCTTTCAGTGTCTTCTCTTTTGTTTGAAACTATGCGCGCACGTCCTGTTCTGCTGCATCCTGTGACTCGGCGTCCCAGAGGAAACAAAGAGCGCCCATCATCGACATTCACTTGTTAAAGAATGATGTGAAAGGTTGGGGGGGGGGGGGGGGGGATTCACCGCCGACGAGAACCCGCCCCGGGAGGTCGGTCTCATCGAAGTGGCGTCCAGAGACGGTCACCAGCGTCCCGCCCATGATGCTTCCCATTGACGGGGACACGCCCGTCACCTCTGAGGAAGGAGACGCAAAGTTTTACCGGGCTGACAAATGAAATCACAAACCTTCAACATAACATAACGATGTCAAAAACGAAGCTGGACGCTGAACGAACCTGCGTACGTCTGGAACATGCTGAGTTTATCCTGAGATGAGACCCTGTACACTTTTTTGTCTGGTAAACTCCTGCAGATGTTAAAGAACCAAAATAATCAGTCATTAAGTAATGCAGGACCACTACTCTATTACAATTGTAACCGAATACTGAAAAGTAAATTGATGCTGCCCTAAACTGACGTTAACGAGAGTGAGTTTCTCAATTAGCCCCTTTAGCATTTGCATATTCCAGTGAAGAGCAGCACTGTTAATGTTTTTTTTTTCTAAACTCATGTGTAATCCAGTAGCGTTACACCACTAATCATGTTTCATGCTTTGTAACTGATCACTGCACCAATTAAAGTAACACTGACATTTTTTAATGAGCGTTTGCAGTATATGAAAAAAACTGAAGCGCTGCAGAGCTGCTGTCTCTCTCTTTTAAATATGTAAAGAATAAATAATGGCTTGTCATCTGATGTTTGTGCTTCACCTTCCAAACTCGCCGTCCAGGATGTAGCTCAGGTTGTGATGGCCTGTTGAAAAGGAAAATGTAGCCAATAAAGTAAACAGTTCAAACGGCTGGAATTCATTCGCCATAAAACCCAAAAAACAAACTCACCCACGTACGTCCCCGTCATCTTGCAGCTCACGCGTCCGTCGTGAGAGCGTTCGTGGTTCAGCTCCAGGCCGTACCTGAAAAAACGAAACCCCAACGTGACGGATTCAGGAAAGGAGACACATTTTTGCTGCACTCAAATCGACACGGAAGACTTCAGGTTTGCTGCTGGGATTCGTCAAAGCGTGGCATCGTTTGTCCTGGGCGTGAAAAGCTTCAAATTAATGACTTACAAGTCGTCGGAGTCCGGTTGGAGCAGTTCACAGGGCATCCCTCCCATGTAGGCCCTGCGACAAACAACACAAGCATAATTCACTGTTTCTAAACAAGTCACATGAAGACGCAAACTTTTGGTTATAAATTAGTAACTGATTATTGTTGATGAACTGTTTGTACACAAGGAAACTGGAGAGCTGCAGAGCTGCTGTCTCTGTGCTACGCGCTACTTTTCTATGTTTTCTTTTGTTCCTATTTGTTACGAGTGCAGGAAAATTCCGGGATTGACTCGATTGAAGTGAAAGTTCCCTGAAAACAGAAACTGTTTGGTGTCAGCTTTACATTTTTGGTCCTACATCGCGTTGAGATAAACGCTTCCTAACCTGATGAATCTGACGTCGAGGCCGTTGGTGCTCTTGTCCGTGTTGCTGCCGTACACGTCGCTGTAAATCCGACCCCACGCCGTCACCAGAGTTCCTGCAGCGGTTTTAGATTTAGCACAGCGTTTGGGACGGAGTGGGAGAACTGGCGACGGCGGCGGCGTGCGCAGACTCTACCTGGGGGTCCGGTGACCGGGCTCAGTCCGCTGAGCGTCGGCGTGCGGTAGTGCACACTCTGCAGGGATAAAGCGTGGAAACAATCAGCGACGAACGACGATTCCACGACTTGCGTTTCGGCGTCTGAGCTGCTGACTTACGTAGAAGCTGCAGGTGTAATGTGTGGGTTTTCCACGGCACATTTTGCTGTCGGGAATGGGGACGCCGTCCACGCTGACGTGGACTGAGTACCTGTCCTTCGGCAGGCGTCTGTGTTGGACGACATAAAAAATGGTTCAGGCGTTTTTTCAAACTCATTCCTTTCTAATTGACACAATAGATAAATGAGAACAAAACACAACACACAAATGCACACCGACAATATCTTTTTATTTCTGTGTACTTACAGTGAAACCGTCCTTCAAACAGGTTCAAAAAATGATGAAAACTGAAGCAATTTTCTCTATTAGAATCCATTTCAATCCAATTATCTGTTCTGATCACTCAGGACTCACTGTAACAAGTACTTTTATTTTGACACAGGAACACACTTCCTCTCTGAGGACAGGCTATCGCTGTGGATTTTCTGGACATCACCCTTGCGTGCGCTGTGTTCAAGCTCTGCCACAAATCCGTGTGACTTATCTTCGTGTGATGACGTGACTCCGCATGATTTGCATGTCGTAAAGCTCCCTCTTTGCCTCACAGCGACATTGGCAAAATCCCCCCTCTCGAGCTGTTTCACTCTCCGGTGCCGTCTCTTTAAGAGTGCACGTTCTCCTCTGATTGGCCAGTTCTGAGGAACTGGTTTTTGGGTGGGCGTGTCCTTGCAGTGGGCTATGTAAGCACAGTGGACAACCGGAGTTTTAAGTTTAGGCCAATTTAGTGAAAATCTGGAGGCATGAACTCACGTCTGGAAAATCTCATGATATGAGACTTTGATGAAGCTTGAATTTGAGAATTCATCTTTATGTCATTATTTACTGTAATAAATACAAGTAATAGCACGAAAAGCCTTCTTTTAGAAGTAAAACTGTTTGATAAAACTTATTAACTTTTTATCCTCATCTGATTGATTTAGAGATGTAAGAACTTAAGAAAATGTCACTGAAACCATCATTTGGAGGCATTTTATCAGTGTTGGAAATGTCTGATGGTGGGAATAAAAGGTGTTGTGGGGTCGTTACCTGGTGTAACACTGGATTTGGTTCCCGTGTGAGGAGTCTCTCTCCACGTCGCAGGGGATCGAGCGGGTCCCAGACACCAGAGTCACCCGGTTCCCAAACTTGTCGTCCTGCGGGTTCAGCTGGAACTGATTCTCCTGCGCGAAACCTGCGCGCAACCAGGAGTCACAACCGGGACCAGAAGTTAGACTCGGGACCAGGTGTCGCAGCCGGGACCAGGAGGCGCGGACTCCAGAACCAGCTCCTCCACGGCTCATCAAAAACTCCAATAATTTCATCAGTTTCAATGTTTTTACCTTCTCCAATGATGGTGAGTCGCGTTGCTCCGTTCATGCTTCCTCTGTGTGGAGTCACTGAGTCAATGCGTTGGCCGACTGAAATCAAGGAATCGATAAAACTGATTCAAAAATGATCATTTTACCGAAAAAAAACGAAACGGCGGACTTTTGGTTTGTGTTCAGTCAGACTCTGTTTAAATGAAATGTGTTGCACGAAGTTTGGACATCGGCCCCCGTTAAATGTGAACTCACCGCTGCAGCAGCACCAAAGTGCGCACATCAGCGCCGCGGACCTGATTGCGGACTCCATGCCGCAGGGACCCGTGTACCTGCCGCCTCACCTGGACGGCTGCGTTCAGGGGGAGTGGGACGAAAAAGGGGGGGATAGAGCCGATGACAGACATTCAGCAACAACAAAGAAGTTTAATCTAAAACTATCAAAATCAAGTGTTTTTTTGCGGTTTGGAGAGATTTAAGATGGAACAACATTGAAGTTCTTTTTTACTGAAAAGATAACACAGAATTATTGGATGTATGTCGTTAATTTGCAGGAATTTCGTAAATTTAAAGTTTAAACAAAATTGAACAAATTGAAAATTGAGTGTTAATTTTTTGGTTTGAAATAAATAACAGCCAACCTTTCTCCAGTGATAAAACGAACTTCCAGCGTTCAGCGATACAGAAGAGCCCCGTTTGTGTGCAGGTGAGAGAGCCTCCTCGTATTTATTAGATGTTTAAGGTCCCGCCCCCCAAACAGGGTGGAGGACCAATGAGTTGCCGAATTACACTGAGTCACTCTGGAGCAGGGACCGTCCTCCATCAGTCTTACTGTCTACTCTGCTATTATAAAACGTGAATTAAAAAAACAAAACGATAAACAATTGGAAATACGTCAAAACAAGAGAGTTTTTGTGACCAACTTTCAACAAGGTTGGTGCTGAATTCACATGCGACATCAGAAGGTTTCATAAAACCAATGTGGAATAATGATGACAGGAAAATGAGGTGTTTTGAATATTTGGAGACAAACATGAGTCATCTGCCTGACCTGGTTTTTGTTCACACGTCACCTGTCCACAGCTACACTTTATGCTGCCAAACCAACCCACAAATATAAGAAGGAAAAGCAGGCAGTCGGGCTTTAATGATCAGATGATGATAATAAAATAGATCCAAACGTGTTTGTCGTATAATGTTCTTCTAAAGCCATGTTGAGATACTGACTGCTGTGGATGTGGGCCACAGGATAATACCATGCAAACTAATGTAGGAGTGGAGACTCAGATCAGATCAGATCAGATGTTTCTCATAACTTTTCTCAGATTCATGAGGTTAAAAGACAAACAAAAAACAAACTACTGAACACTGACGGCACCAGTTTTCTCGCTGTTTGCGTCATCGTCTGCTTTCATACCTGCAGAAACACCTGAAAGCATCAGATCGAGGAAAGATCGACTGAGTTTAGACTCGGTGTCGCGATGCAGACAGCGAAGTGTTTGTACTGATGTGTCGGACTGTCTTGGATCTGAGGAGGCTCCGCTGCTCAGGAATGTTTACAGACGTGTAATTTTAACACCAAAAAATTTGGCGACGTCCAGCGAGCTCATCGAATGCAAGACGAGACTTGTGTGACTTCACTGGTTTACGCAAGCAGCGTTTTATTATTAGCTCCGAATGACGAGACGCCGTGGGGACGGGACACCAGACCTTTGCTGGAAAGACGGCGTTAATCATCGAGTCTATGAAACCTCACTTCCTTCCTCAAAAATCTCGGAAAAACCACAAAAGCAAACTGATTTTATTGACTTTTTGACTCAAGAAGACAGTGACTCTTCATCACTCACCTCTCGTTAAGTTAGATAATGTATCGTTTATTTATTTACATGTAGTTTCTGACGTCACTGACAGACGTCTCACATGAGTCTTTGTGTTGTTGCTTCTGTCTCAACACTAAGTGATATTTCCACTGTTTATCTCGCTGCTCTTTCGTGTTGATGTCAGTGACGATGTGTGAAACTCTGGTGACCTTCAGAGGACTTTCAGACACTTTTTGTGTACATTTTTTTCAGATTTTCTGAGAAAGAGGCGACGTAACGGCTCCGGGGCGCCTCTGGCCAGGAAAATGAAAGAAAAGGTGGATAATTATTGAGAGAAATGCAAAAAATCTTCACGTAACAACAGCAGAAATTGACAGGGACTGAGAGATGATAATAGGAGTTCTGCCATTCTTGCCATAGCTGGTATTTTTAGCCCCCAACTGTCAATCACGCAGTGAGAAAGACAAAGAGAGACGCGGGACAAGATGGACGTCGTCTAATCACTCAGCGATGCGACAGGACATCCACCTGCAGCGTCGTTCACTCGCTCCGAAAAGTCACACGCGTTTTGTTTCATCAACACTCTCCAGGTCTGAGGGGTCCTCACCAAAATCGCAGAGGGAGACATTTTTCCTGTATTTGCTTCACATTTGTTTGATGCTGGAGTTTTGCATGAACATCGTCATCTGTGCTCAGTTTGGACGCGCTGGCATCAAAGACAGGCTGTTGAACAAGTGTTGGATCAGTGCTGGTGGACACACACACACACGCTTTCACACACTCTGCCCACACACCAAATATCCGCTTAAAAGGCGTAAATCCTCCGCTGTTACTTTAAGACCTGCATGGATCCACCTAAGTGCTTTTGTTTCTGCGAACATCTGACTTAGCAGGTTTGGACTCCAAAACACACATGTAAGTGTCACTTAAGAGGTGACAAAAGTCCTGTTTCTGGAAAGAAACATTGTGAAACATCTGCAGCGTGACCTCATGTATTACACCATGTTTTCCCACAGAAATGCACGGCTAAAAATACACTCCCATACCAAGTGAAAAATACTAAAAAAAAAAGACTTAATAAAATGAGAAGTTAGGAATTTCATGCTTATTTCAAGGAGTGTTTTATATTTCAAGAGTGATTTTTCAGTTGTTTCCCTTTTGGGCTTCATCTAAGTTAAACAAATCTGAAACAATAAACTGCTTCATAATTCAGATTTCCCACCTGAAACATGACAAAGCATCTTGAAATCAACAGTAAAATACTCCTCAGGGGGATTATGTCTCATTTTATGTGCGATGAAGATATTTTGGCTTGAAGTACAGAAAATCTGCCTTGTAAGATCTTGTTTTCTTGACAAAAACTTTGAGTAAATTTGGTTTTAATGGAGACAATTGTTCATCACGCCTGAAAACGGGCCTTCAAACATTCACACAAGAAGCCAAGACGCAAAAAAGTGACCAAAATAGGCATGATTTTTATTCTTTTCTTCCAAAACTGCAGCATAACAAACTAAAATCAATATGAAAACACACAATACAAAATAAAATTAGCACACGTCAGCATTGTTCACAATGAGAACAAACATCGGTTTGGATTTTATTCGTGGATCTACGGCGAGTAAAAAAAAGAAAAAAAAGAAAAAGTGTCCGGAGGGGCGCGTTCACAACGTTGCGTGTTGAGCTAGAAACGCTCGGATTCTCTGCAGGAGCTCTTTCTTCACGCTGTCTGGAACGAGCGCTGCACAGGAGACAACGGAGACATGAAGGACAGTGAAGACATGAAGGAAGACGCAGCAGCACAAGACATCGTCGCACAAACGTGTTGCATGTTTTAAGCCGTCTCGTTTTGTGGTTGTTTTGCATCACTTTCAAGTCTTGTTTGGGGCCTCTGGTGTTGTGATGTAACTTTGTGTTGTCGTCTTCTTTTTTGGGGGGCTTGTTATGTAGTTTCGGGCTCTGTGTGATCACACTGTAACTCCACATGCTTTCAAACAATGTGGCTGTATTCCTTCTCCTCGTGTTTGTTTAAGTAATTGTTGTTACTTCCTGTAAGAACTTCCTGTATTCCTGCTCACTTCCTGTTTGCAGCAACTTTCACAAGAAGTATTTCACTGATCTTTTATCTGTTCAAAGCTTTTCTTAATTGTTTGGCTCACATTATGGTGATTTCATATGTCTCCATAGTTTTGTTGTATTTGACACAGTCTTTGTGTCCACTGTGGGAGTTTTGTGTCTTTTTTGCTATCTTGCAGACACTTGTGCCTCCTTGTGGTGATGCTTTGAAGCTTGAGGATGTCTGTGCAAAAAACCTTGTGAAAAACCACAGCATTGGTGCGTTGTTGAGATAAGGAGACCTGCTGATGTACCTCTGCCTTTCGGCGTGACTTCTGTGACCAGATCCTCCACTGTGACGTGCTCCAGACCCTTTTCTCTGATCACATCTGCACACAGGAGTCACAGGCTTTAATCACACATTGTCATTCATGCACAATACACACACACACACACACACACACACACACACACACACACACACACACACACACACACACACACACACA
>JASSRZ010000054.1:4194236-4232267 GCA_032164315.1 Malacoctenus gilli | reverse complement strand
CACACACACACACACACACACACACACACACACACACACACACACACACACACACACACACACACACACAGTACCTTTGCAGTGTGCCTTCAGCTGATCCTTCCAGCCACACTCCACCAGCTTCGCCCTCAGCAACTCTTTCAACCTGAGCGCAAACACACGTTGACGTCATGTTTATTGATCTGATCACTGTTTGTATGAAGATAATTTTACACGAAAAAAGTCTGTGAACGTCTCTCCGTTGAATAAGTGCAGAGGAAGACCCGCTCACCGCTCCCGTTCGCCCATTTCTATCAGCTTCTGGTTGATTGCAGCCCTCATCTGGGAGTCTTTGCTCATGATCTGCCTGAAAACACACAAACACACACGTACACAAACGCACACATTCACAAACACACACACGCACACACACCGGCGGCGTCGGTTTGAATGCAGAAGTCGGAGGAGGATGATGGAAGAACGGGTTAATTCAATCAGCGATCCCGTTAACGTTACCTTTGTCGGGAGGGATCAGCTGGGGGAACACACTGTCCCTTCACGCGGCTGGGCCGTCGAAAAACAGCTGCAACTCAAGCGTTCCGGCCCCGAAAGGGTTAATGGCGTTAAAACTAACCGGAAGAACAAATAATCGCAAAATTACCTCCAAACATTAATAAAGCCCAGATTTTACTGTGGAAATTATACGATGTGTGTTTCGTGGGTATAAAACTGAAATAATTACGATTCGGAAAAGATTTACGCGACAAGGGGCAAAAAACTCCTTTTCCCATGAGCACTTGGGAAACTGTAACCATCAAGTCAGAAGCATTTTTTTACTGTCCGTACTTAGGTGAAGTCTTTCATATCACGTTGAAACAGTGCTATAATTGATGCAAGGTATTAACATTTATTTGGTATTCAAATTTGCAACGTTATACTTTCTTTAGATGAATTTATATTGATATTTGTTTTTCCACCGACACGGTCAGAAGCTGATCACAAGCAAAATCTCATCTTTTGTATTTTCAACCTGAAATGACCAAAAATTATTGAAATTCAAGCAACACATGTAAGAAGTGATTGAAAAGAGGTTTAAATCTAAAATAAACATGTCCTAAAACACGATTAAAATAGATCTGCGTAAAAATGTTGGAACGGATGAGATTCTTCATGGTGCTTCAGCACGGCGTTATCAAATATTATTTAGCACTACATGAAAAAGAAAACTAAAACAGAAGCGAAAACTCGTTTTCCCGTGAACACACAGGAAGTTGTGTGTTCCCACTTAAATGTTCCGTGGGAAACAAAAGAGGAAACGCGGGTTTTGCATCAATTCCTCGCACAGGTTCTGTCATCCACCCGAGATTTGGACAGTGAAATAAGAACTAAAGACATGGCCGCTTCTAATTACTCCTTGAAGGTCAACAGAGACCTGCTGGACCCAAACTTTGAGAGTTACCGCTTGTCTCTGGACGCCATCCCGACGTATAACGTGGAGCTGGATGCTGGTGAGGGACAACTAACTCAGTGCTCAGTTAGCTGGACGGGTTAGCTTAGCATACACAGCACTGGTTAAACCCCTGGCTGTTAACAGAAGTGTCTCTGCGGGTGAAGCTCTGTTTAAATCAAACACGGAGCATTTCTGCGGCTTAGTGCTTCACAGCGACGTTCACAGGCCTCCACGTTAGACACTCCTGAACAATGATGTAATGTCTGTGTGTTTTTGTCTCTTTACTGAATTTAATTGTCAATGTTGATGGAATAAAAGTTATGAAAACTAGACATGCACGTAGAGTGACATATTTACTATGACTGGAGAGACATGGAAAGTAGTCAAATACAAATAAACGCAAATTCATGTGGAAAAAGTAAAGCAAAAAAGACAAATCTTCTGTTCTCTTAATAAACGAGTAATTATCAATGAACACAATGTGAGTTCATTTATCTTTTGCTCTGATCCAGCTGTGGAGGAGGTGAAGCTGAAGGACACCCAGTACACTCTGGAGCACATGCGGGCTTTTGGCATGTACAACCACCTGCACTTGGACCCCTGGTACGAAGACAGCGTTTTATTTGTGGACTGCAAAGGACGCGTCCTCACCCTCACCGTCACTCTGGTGGGTTTCTCAGTGTGTCCTCCACCTGTGAGTGAGTGAGTGAGTGAGTGAGTGTGGGTTTGAAAGACTCGCTTTTAATACAACTGACGCACCAGCAGGTGGAGACGAAGACAAACAAAATGAGTTGAAACTCATCAATCTTTCAACTAACAAGCCCTATTTTTTAATTTAATAACAAGATATACTAATCTAATTTATCACAAGGTTCTTGTCCTGGGTTCATGTTAAAAATCGATAAATGAGAGTCGGTGAGAAGGATTTTGGCATCTTTTCTGAGTCTTTTGTGCAAGGTGTGAATCACGTCAGCAGATGAAGTTGGGCTGATTACAGGAGTGATTACCGGAGCGACTTCACCCTCTGATCCGCGCTCGTTACCTAACGCCAAGATGTTGAAACGAGGAGAAAAACTGCGACCTTTATTCGCCGCCTCTTCTTTTATGTCCGAGATATCATTGACCGTAATTAGATGTAATTGGTGCGGCGCTGGAGGTTTTGTGAATGGCGGTCGTCCTCGCTGTTTTTCAGCGGCATCATTAGGCGACTCTGGCTGGAAATGTGACGCTCAGACTCTAATTACAATGATCGCAGTGATAATTGTCGTCCTCGGCAGGCCTTTTGTGCTGCGGCTGCAGCGCGGCCTCGCCCGAGAGGTGGTCCCTCGCTGCCTTCGGGGGGCCATTAATGGCACGCACGCCGCAGAAAGTGATCTTGAAGGCGCGCCGGACGTTAGGCGGCGGTGTGATGCTCCCGCGTCGCGCTCCATGGCAACAACGTGACACTCGACGGTTTGGAGTGGCGCTCGCGTGGCGGCTCGGCACGTCGCTGGTCCTCACGCATGAAGAGAGGTCACATGGCGTCCATCCCCGCTGACCACTTTTTGTTTTCTCCGTTTCGGTTTGTGAAGTGCAGCTTTTTCTTTGGACGACACGAGCGCGGCGAGAAATCTCTTTTAATGACGTGTTGTTTTTTTTGTTTCATTTGTTTGTTTTTTTCTAACCCGGTGCTAATTGCTGAAGTCCTTGTGGGATCTTGGAAGACGGAGGCAGTGAACTTCATCTCTAGCAGTTCAAAGCTTCAGTCTCATTAAGCGTCTCTGTCTTTGAGACAGAGTCTTTGTGAGTCACGTCCGGATGGTTGCGAGTCTGTCGCTCGCTTGTATGAACATTTTACACTGATGACGTTTTTTCTCTCAGTTGTTTTGTAAAAATGGAAGACACAGTCAATCTTTTGGTGACATTTTCTGTCTCTGGAACTAAATTTGAAACTAATTAAAGTGAATAAACAAACTCAAATACAGCTTTGTTTGTCAAACATGAAGACACGGTTTTTGTGTATTTTAGCCCTGCTGTTTTGTCATTTTGAAGTAATGTTTTCATTGTTCAAACGGCTTTCAGTCACAAGCAATAGATTCATAATCCAGAAAGCAACAAGAAGATTCGTGCCTGCCTGCAGTTTGACCTCATAAAGTGTAAAAATAAATCAGAAAACCTCATTTTAGGACTTTTTCTGCAAAGTAACTGAACTCCTGATTCATCCAGTTGGATCTTGTCCATGTTGATCGCCAATTATTGTATCAAACTACAGTTTTACAGGTTGCTCTGTTGAAAAATGTCTCTTATTTTGAAATCTCCTCATCGGTGTTTTCTTCTGTGTCCCGACTGCAGGACACGGCGCTGGGGAAGCCGAGAGAGGTGTACCGTATTGACACGGAGTCCGAGCGGCGAGAGGACCGGGTGTGCCCCTCCCTGAGCCTCACCTCGGCGACCTGGGCCGCCCTGTCCGACGGCAGCGGGCGCCTCTTCCTGCTGCGCACCGGCAAGAGGGGAGGCGACGGCTCCCACGCGAAGTGGGAGGTGAGTCAACGGCGGGCGCGCAAGCTCAGGAGAACGACGTGTTTCTATTGAAAGTCAGCTCGCAAACAACAGTTAGCTGTCGGTTAACTCTGTGTGTGTGTGTGTGTAAGTGAGTGTGAATTTGATTGACTTGTGAGGACACACACGCACACCGAAAAGGCCTCATCAAAATTCAACGCCACAGCGAGTGCTGCTGCCAATCGTTCACAGATTATTGGTCATTTTACGCTTGCGCCGGTTTAAATTGGCCGTTGGTGACCTCAGATTGACCCCTGTTGGTGACAAACTGCAAGTGCAAGTTTCGCACCACGATTTTGCCGCCGCTTCTTTGTCATCGTCGCTCAGCTGACGCCCAAATCTGTCAGCGTTTGAGTCACGCTTCCTGTCGGCCGGCCGGTCTTTTTTTAATCACTCGAGTTACTCATCGAGAGTTTTGTGACGATATTTGGGGGAAAAGGGGGAAGAAAAATCAACAGGAGTTGCGAAATTTCACTCGACCCTCCGAATAAGTGAGCGTTCGTCAGATTTCAAAAGCACAAAGTGCAGCAGAGTCGTTTGTCATATCGGAGCAACTGACTGCTTCTTAACAAGCAGCAGAATCATTAACATTTCAAACCTGTTACAATTTTTTTTTATCAGATTTTGTACTCGAAGCCCTAAAACTAATCCTGAAACAAACAAAAACTAAACTCAATCATTCAGGCTTTAAAATCAGTTCAAATCTGCTCTAAAAACGAACTAAAACTCTCTGAATTTCAAATGTTTTTCTCTGTATCCTACAAACTGGTCAGTGAGATCTGGACCAACAGAATGACCTCTGCGGCTCTGAAACAGTTGTAATCTAATAAAGATTGTTTGTTTTCATCTCCAGGACATGATAAGAGCAGAGAAACTGCAGCCAAAACAAACAACTTTGACTCCATAAAAGGAAAACTTTCATTAGGAGAATCAAGAAAAACCAATAAAAAGAAATCTGAGTCGGACGAGTGTTGAGATTTTCCACCTGCACCAGTTTAATACGGCAGGAATCACGAAGCCTGCGGATCGCCGCTCTGATTAGTCCTTCAGAGTGAAGCCAAATGCCGGCGGACACGCCCACTCTTACAAAAGGAAAACAGGCAGAGCCTTCAAAATAAAAGCAAAATGGCCCAAACACACATTGAGAGAAAACACGTAATTGTGTTTGATCGAACGCCGACTGAAGTCTGAGTGCTTCAGTTCGCTGGTGTGTGAAGTCGGTAAATAAACGCCTGCAGTTTTACACTTTTCCTGCCGTTTTAAACCGTCGTCCAAATTAAAGCTTCAGAGCCAATTTACTGTGTTTGAGAGGCTCAGCCAGCCTTTGGAAATCAGCTGGCAGCAGAGAGAGAGAGAGAGAGAGAGAGAGAGAGAGAGCGAGAGAGAGAGAGAGAGAGAGAGTGAGAGAGTGAGAGAGTGAGAGAGGGAGAGAGTGAGAGAGTGAGAGAGTGAGAGAGTGAGTGAGTGAGTGAGTTAGTGAGTTCCTGTGCGCTCTGTCCTGTTAAAAGGCGCTCGGTGGGACTCCGGCTTCAGATGAGAGTTCACCGTTGATTCTTGAGAGTGGCAGTCGATTCGGTGATGAAGTTTTGCCTTCAGAGACGCAAGACAAACTTTCCCGCGTGGCTCCGTTTCTGTTGCAGAGACACGTATAATAAACCGATTTATGAAACGCACATTTATGCAGCGTCTGAACGTTGTTTCAACCGGAGGGCTGCAGATCGAGAGAGACTCGCTTGAATTAGCATTTCACGGTCAGAATAAAGACAAATGTTCCCACAGGCACCACCATGTAGTTCTCATTGAAGCTCCTTTTATTGCTGTATTCAGTTATATTAAAAAAGCAAAGACCTTTTTATTACATTCCTCTTTCGAAGATAATGCAAAGAACAACGCGTGCTGTTGGAAGGTAATTAAAAAACTCTCCTTCCTGAAACCGAGACTTTGACACTTCACAGCTGCTTTTTAAAGTGTCCTGAAAAACTGGAACAAATAAACTTTGAATGAAAATTAGGTGTTTAATAAGTGTCTGAATCACAGACCCCAAAAACCGATGATTTAATTAAATAATAAAAGTACAAGAAGGAAAAGCAGAGAAGAGTTTCTTCGCATGCCGACACAAACCCTGTTTGATTTCCGATTTAAATTATATTTGGGTATTTATCTGATATCACTCGAAGCGCGAGGCCTACTCGTTATCCTCGCTTTTATTGTGTTAACTCAACTTCCACTTCCTTCTGTTTCTCTGCTGTCATTGGCTGAATTTTTCAGCATGGCCACCTACAGGTTGGCACAGGTACTGCAGTGTTTCCACCAGAATGCCTCCTCTTTAATATATGAGAATAACAGAGGCAACATTAAGATATGATCATTTTTGGTCAATTTAGCTGCATTCAGCTACAACTTTCGTAAGTTGGATGGAAAACATCCAAACTTTCTGTTGATGAAATGATTAATAAACAAGTTGTGTTGTTTTTGTGTCTGCAGCCGCTGTTCACCGAGGACACGGGGGAGCCGTTCACCATCCTCCACAGCGCCTCGCACGTCCGGGACAATGTCCACAGCCTGGAGGTTCTGCTGCTCCGCGTCCAGAAGGACCCGCAGGAGACCAAAGGGAGCGGCTTCTCGGCGTCCCTGGAGTGGATCACTGTCGCCAGCGCCGCGGGACACGGTAGGTGGCGCGCCGGGCGGCTGGCCGGCGGTCCGGTCGCTGAGCGTGAAGAGAGATGAGACGAGCCCGGCGCACGTAATTAGGAGCCGAGTTTTTCGAGCCTGTGCTGACATTAGGAGTGCGTCTCCGCAGTGTGCGCGTCCTGCAGACCACAAAAATCCTCCTTAATTAAACCATACGAGTGTGTTCGTCCTCGTCCCCCTTTAATGGAGCTTAATTATTACATCCCAAATGAGATCAGGGCCTTCTGAAGCGAACGCTGGCACCATGGATCTTCATTAAAGTCCTTGGCACTCGCTGAGAAAGAGAGCTGCCCTGACTAATGAGACAGATACTGGAAAGTGGAAACAACAGACGCAGCCTGTCGAGAGATCCTGCTTCATTTAGTCGCGATGGAAGATGAAGCCTGTTTCTTATCTGCTCGCCGCAGCTTCGTGTTTTTTAGCTTTCGTTTTGTGTCTCGATCTACGAAATCTACTTTTCGCCGATGAGGAGCAGCTTTTGTTTTCAGTCATCCATCTTTCATTCCTGCGTTACACAAACTAAGACTTGTAGGACTCTTGAAGCAAACGTGTCAGTGAGTCCCTTAAACTCCAAATTTGGACTTCAGGAGGAAGCAGAGCGAGCAGTGACAGGAGACGGTCGATTCCGCTACGCTCCACGACCGCGCTGTTGATGACTTTGTGCAGAGCTGCTGATCCAACCCCGTAAAACGCCAACCACTAAACATGGCGGAGACGTCGTCAAGCGTCACTCGCTGAGAAGGTGGCCGACTATCGCCCGAAGGCTTTCCGAGTTCGTCCTAATGTGAGTTCGTGAACACGAAAAGCACAAAGAGTGAGACAGGAAACCATGAAACGGACATGTAACAGTTGCACACGGGTACAATATTTCTCCCAGTTCAAATCATGCGTAATTTAAAGCTGAATGCTCCTTCAGGGAGCTGAAATCCGTCCTGATGGGAACAATTTGAGCTCCCTATCGACGGAGCGACAGAGGAGGAAGACACCGCGACCTCTCTGCACGCTGGACGCCCTGACATGAATCGCGGCGCCATTGTTGAAACTCCTCCTGCCGCTTGTCAGAGTGTAATGGAAGAGACGTGATTGCAGGTCAGGAGAAGAAGTACGAGGTGAGGAAGAGGAGGGTCCTCAGGGGGAAGACGGTGCCTCACTACGCGGCGGTGGAGCCCCGCGGGAAGGGGCTGATGGTGGCCTCGGAGAGACCCTTCGTCTTCACGCACGTGGACGGCCGACCCGTGGAGCAGCCCGACCCCGAGCCCATGGAGGTGGAGAAAGCAGGTGGGTCAGAGAGGATGCTGGGAAGTCCACCGGGGGGGGGGCAGGGACGGCTGCACTGTGACTGTTTGGTTTATTCACATATAAAACTGCACATACATCTAACCAAAGTGAGTAAAAAAACAGGAGTGGTGAAGATTTTATCCTCCAGCACTTGTAAAACTGCAAAAACACTGAAGTAACTGCAATATAAAGGTACAAAAACCTGGAAAAAAATCAAATTAGGCCTAATTAGTCATCATTGGAATGGAAATGGTTCCAGTTTTGACAAAATTATTGAAAGTGAAACTGCTAATCGGTGTTCAAAATGGGGTTTTTTTTGTTGTTTTTGAAGATGTCCTCATCTAAATCTGCTCTCTTGTCATTTCTGGTGACAAATCGACATTATTTGAAGGAGTTTTGACCCTGGTAGTGATGGCTCATTCAGCAAAGTTTCATATAAACACAGAAAGAAGGTTTGACATGTTGTGGTATTTATTGATCGTACAGTCTGACATGAAATGTCACACAGAGGAGCAGCTCTGACCTCACAGCCGGCGTCCTTCACTCACAGCGACAACACGGCTCCATTCATCTCTTTCTCTGCAGACGCCAGTTCTTCTTCTTATGCTCTTGCGTCGGCTCGTGTGTGATTTAAAAAAAATTGGTGGCTTCCTTCGATCATTACCGTTAAGAGCTGCGAGCCGAAAGGCGCAAGCTGGCGAGTTGTAGTCGCCATAGAAACACCTCAGTGAGAAAAGGAATATTCTCAATGAGACTCAGGTCTGTGTGAGGTCTACGATGAGTCTGTGGGGTCTTTTTAAGGCCTGTGTGAGGTCTGTGTGTGAAGTCTTTCTAAGGTCTTTGTGAGGTCTCTATGAGGTCTCTGTGAGCCCATGTTGTCTACCTGAAACACAGGTTCAACTTCCAGGCAGTCGGCAGCACGTGTCTTATTACTTTTGTTGCATATGTACAGGTCCTGATTCTTGGTTTCATACTTAGGACCTGCAAAAGGCTTTTCTCACTACACACGAACGCGCACACACGCACACGGTGACCCTCACCAGCACAGGTGAGCTTCGCTGCTGCTAAAGCAGAATAATAGCAGCTTGCCAGACGATCCTTTTATCAGCACTTTGCTGCGTTTCTCGGGTGGATCAGAGGAGTCAAGGGGGGAGGCGTCTTCAAAGAGGCCTGTGAGTGACGAGGGAGGAAACGTGAGCGCGGGGGAGTCGGAGGTGACAGAGCGGCAGTTAGAAGCGAGACACAGATATGCAAATAATCCTCAGATCAGCGGGGAGCCGATCCTGCGATGTCTCGTCCTTCGACACGCCTGAATCCGGTGACAGCGGCTTTGTCCAGTGGGGAATATTTGGGAGAAAATCACCAAAACTCTCCAGATGAACGTCAAGAATTGTTTCTGTGAGTCGTTCAACTGCACGGTTTCAATCTTTACTGACTGGAGAATGTAGCAAAAGCAGGAAAAATGATCCAAAATGAAAGAAGTAACTGTAAATGGGGGGATTTGGCCGCCTTCCTCCTTCTCATATCAGCTGTTGATTGAGTTGGCAACAAAAGGTAATGATGAGCGCGTCTCTGTTCCTCGCGTCTCTGCCAAACACTGAGCAGCTCTGAGAGCTTGGTGCACAATATTTGGACCACTTCACTCCGTCGTTTATCACAGGACTGTTCATAGAGGCTCCAAATTAAGCGTGTTTTGAGAGAGGCATTGAGTTGTTCGATGCTTTTACACCGTGTGAGTCTCACTCAGGTTATTTTTACTTTGAGGAGTTTGTTTTGATAGTTTCCATCACTAACCAGGTCAGACGAAGCTGATCTCTTGATGGCAGTCAGATGGAAACGAGGCCCTCTGACTTCTGCTTCATTCTGCTCGACTCGTGTTCTTACGGGAGCTCTTCACATTTCGAAGGTCTCTCCGTCGTGCTTAGTCTCTGGAGGCTTTTTGTCCTTCCGCGCGTGTTATTTTTAGCTCCAAATTACAAAACGAAAAAGATTTGTTGAGGGATCAGCGGAGCTGTAACAGGCCGGAGGAGGTGTGAAGTCGGAGGCAACGGAAAGAACAACGCGGGAACCGATTTGTTCCCCGGAAACGTTCCCAGTCGCGCCTGTGCTGGGAAAAAAGCAAGTCTAATAAGACGGCGGTCCGAAAAAACAGCGTCTTCAACATCAGCATCACGTTCTGCTTTTAATTCGACTCTGTGACGGCGCCTCAGCACTCGTTACTGTGACTGAGACTTAACGTTCAAACTGAAAAAACGTGGACTTCATGCGGCGCGTACGTATGTTTAGAACAACCCAAAGCTCTGTTTACAGCAGCGTCGCTGAGTCATCCTATTAAAAACAAAAATGGTGACTCAGCACTCGGCTCGGATCCACTCCAGAAATGGCCAACCTGTTTTTTGGCGTCGCGCGGCGCCAAACTTGATTGAGCTCCGTTAGCAGGTGGCGCAAACATCGTCCTCACCCGCAAAACAAGCCGTCTGGAAAATGACAGCGCGACTCATCGTTCATTATTTTTTAAACCTGGAGCGTCAAGGCAACATTTTTTTGCTTCCCTTACAGCTCATGTATACGTCACGGCTTCACAGTTGGTATTTGCATGCCGCCAATCTGCGTTTTTTGGATAAAATCCCAGAAACAAACAATCCGAACGAAGGTGAACTCACGCACCTGCTTTAAATCGCTCACAGGGGCTCATCTGCACATCGATTATGTCTAAATGCATGAAAAACAGCTTGAACAAATGAGCTTATGTGTGCAACACTTTGTGACTGTGTCACTTACTTGCAGGAAAAACACCCGGAAACATTCATGAAGCTTTGATTTTATGAAATAACACAATTCTGACAATGTTTTCAGGGCAGAATTTGCAAGTGAACGAAGTGCTGAAAAGTTATGAAAGGGTTTCTTTCATTTAAGAAAAGTCTACCAGTGACTATATCCTTGAATTGTCCGAATATTTAACAAATATGAGTGTCTGAAGGGTAGAAACGGATTGTTGCACAGAATTGACATTTTTTTGACTTGTTTGATTTTTTTTTACGGACATGAAATCAATTGTTGGAGTTTTTTGGCTTGTTGGAACTCATTCCTTCAACCTGTGTTTGAGAATCTCCATCATCAGTGACCATCAGTCTCGGTTTGACGTGATGATTCCTTCATCCTAATCGCCTCCAATCTGCGGCGCCGCTGAATATTCAACAGTAATTTCCCTCCAATTTGTGCGGCGCCTCAGATGTTTTATGTATGACTCTGTGACAGCTGGCCGCAGACCACCATTAACTTCTGCGCGTCTCTCCCGTGTTTGCATTCAGACCCCATCTACTTCTGGCAGCAGACGGCCGAGGATGTCACGGTGTGCGTGCGCATGCCTGAGGGCGTCACCAAAGAGGACGTGCAGTTCAGGCTGACGGCCGACAACGTGAGCGTCGGCGTCCGGGGTTTCGCCGCCCTGCTGCAAGGCCAGCTGTATGCAGCGGTGGACCCCGAGGCCAGCGCCTGGATCATCAAGAACGACAAAAGGTTGGCGAGCTGCAACATGTATTTTTAGCTCTGCTGCCAAAAAGGAAAACCTTCATTTTTCATATTTGTTAAACAAACAGCGACTATCTGAGAGCAAAAAACTCGGCAAGCTGCTTAAAACCCACCTCTGTGTCTCCCAACCAATCAGAGGCAACTCTCCTCTAGCTCCAGCAGTCACCGTGGTAGCGGCTTGATTGACAGCCTCTCAGACTTTAGCAATCCTGCCATAACACCCGATGCATTCATAGGAGTTGGAAATCAGAGCTTTGACTTAGTACCTGCGCAAAAACTAGTGGGATTGTACAGTATTGAGAGAAGCTGCTGGGAGAAGGTAAAGATTCCTTTGTGGCTGGTCAGCAAAGCCTTTTGTGTGTGTCTGTGTGTGTGTGTGTGTGCGCATGTGTGTGCGTGTGTGCGCGCGCAATTGTCTCGGTGACCCCATCAGCGACCCCTGTGAGGGTCTCAAAGTGCTCCCAGATAATGAGTCAGACCGGCAGCGATTCGAGACATCTTATCAAGGACTCGACTGCAACAGGAGAATGGCGCCCGGTCAGGAGACGCTCTCAGATGTCGGAGGGCACAGAAAGATCTAAAGGTTGCGAGTTTCACTAACACACAATAGTGTTTGTGAGTGAGCTGTGTCACTGTATCAAAGGTTGCTAATGCGTTTCGACCAGGCGAACATTGTTTTTAAGTCGCCCGCCTGAGATGGCGACGTATCGACGAGTAATAACGCCGCCATAAACCAATGCATCATCTCCTAAAACCTTCATCCTCTGTGATTCAGCGCTGCGCAAACATTTAGGAGTATAAAAAAATACGGGGGGGGGGGGGTCGATACTCTTCATAAGCAGCAGATCCATTGATCGAGTCGTCAATACGAGTTGAGTCATATGCGGCGTTTCAGGACCTTTTGTGCGCGTCTCTGTCTCTGCTTCCTGTTGCTTCACCGCGAGTCCTCCGAAGCTCCATTCAGTGTAAAAAAAAAAAAATAGCACGTTACATATTCTGTTACTTTCCCAATGAATCCTTGGAGGGAGAGAGCGTGAGAGTGTGTCCACATTTTCTGTTCAGGCATAAATAAAAAAAGAAGCCCTCTATAAATAAAGAGGTTTCATGGGAGCGGATATTTGCGGCTGTCTTTTTGCTTTGTGTTCTTGAAGCCGACGCCGGCTTATCTCTGGAATTTCCATTTTACGCTCCAACCTTTTTCTTTTCACGCCTGCTTTTTGGTTGCTGTGTACATCTCGATGCCCTTTGAAGATGGCGAGCGTCTCGATGAAATCTCGCCTTCCTCCTGAGAGGGACCGTGTTCCTCCGTCAGGACATGATGTCGGCCAAACAAAGCGCACGCTTTGTTTATCTTCCCCCCCCGACTAAAAAACAAACAACTTAGTTTGGATGGGGATCTGTCATGTCAGTTTGTCTCTGTATATGCAGGTTGCATCTGGATGGCCTTTTGCAATGTAAATACCTGGAGAGTCGTGGTCGTTCCCTTTGTTTGTCTCGCTCCTGTTTTTCCATACCAATGGCTGATGAATGCTCTTTTCAGACCGGGTGCTCTTTTCGAGCACCGTCCTGCTTTTTTCTCCGTCCGGATGTGAATTAGTGAGGCTTCGCTTTGTGTCTCTTTTATGTCTCCTCGTCGATGACCAAATTTAGAGCGCTCGCTTGTATGCGGCGGAGCAGCGGAGTGAAAGGGAAAGTGGTTCTCGAAGGCCCTCGTTCAGATTTTTGGACTGAATCCACAGCGTTTACACAGGATCTTCAAGCAGGAGGTTGAAACCTTTTTGGGGAGTAAAATTTACAAAAAATTATTATTTTTCACCACTGAATTGACAAAAACTGTAGCTTCTTGATTAGAACCTCAAGACAAGATTTTGCTTAGATTCAAAAAATATCCCCCTGAAGCTCCTGAGCCGCTGCTTTAATACACTTGTAGTGCTGCAGGAGGGGACGTGTGATGACTTGTGTGGCGGCGCTCATGCTGGATCACCAGCACGCTTCATTATACTCTGCCTGCTTAATGGGAAACCACACAGTGAGACTGTGGCGCTTCGCGCAACGATGAGACTTCTCCGCGTGACGGAAGTGCACACACGTACGAGGAGATGCCTGATGTTCTTCCAATTTCACACGGATGATTATTACTTTCATTTAACGCTAAAGAGGGCAGAAACTAAACATCAGGCCTCCGTGTTTGGTCATTATTTCCTATAATATTAATAGTTCTGCAGTACAGAAGGATCCAGTAACCACAGATAAAGCCACACTGAAATATAATATAATTTGTGGTACTATGAAGAACAAAAATTTCAACAACCAATAAACCTAAATAATTAGTTTTACTTTTAAGTGGAAGTATTTTTGTGTAAAGTTAAGTGGCACATGATAAATCAAACACTGTAAAGAATGCAGTTAGTTCTTTAGAGTTGTAATTTCCAGTTATTTTGAATGCATCAGATGTTTTGAGGGGAGTTGCGAAAGGCTGAGAGGCTGCCAATCAAGCTGTTGCCATGGAGACTGTTGTAGATTGAGAATCGCTGCTTGTGATTGGTTGGAAAGTAAAAGCAGGTTTTTGTGCCGCCAGGAGAGCTTTTGGTCTCTCAATAAAGAACATTTCAGGATAGTTTATCCGTATTTAAGTCAGTTTCTTTGCTAAGTCTGGCCCGGCTGTGTCTCCAGCCTGGAGGTGACCCTGCAGAAGCGAGCCGAGGGGCCCATGTGGCCCGAGCTGGTGATGGGCGACAGGCGAGGCGAGTATGTGATGAGCGACGACCAGGCCGCGCTCATCCACGAGCGACTGACCCACCTCACCTCCGAGGACCTGGTGAGCTCCCTCCTCAATTCACAGCAACGACTCCGCCCGCCAAATGTCACCGCCAATCTATTTCCTTCCTTCAGTAATAACCTGGGGAGTCGGCGCGTCCTTTCACGATATGTATTCGAGTAAATTCGGGTGATTTATTCCAGTAGAAGTGTGGATGTGTCCAGATGAACGGACGCCTCTCCAGTGTGACTTGGCATGTAAAATTGGCATTTAATTCCAAGCGTGAGAAAAAAAAAGAAGAAGAATGAATCAGAAGTGTCAAAGTGACTGAATGACTGTGCGTGGACTTTTAATTTGAAAATCCACTCCCGTGATAACTTGCAGCAAAAGCGTATAGATTCATCTCCCTCACAAAATCTCTCACTTTATTTTAAAGCTCAATAAAACAAGTCAACATTCGAACCATCTCCAGGTGCAAAAAAGTTGGGACAACGTTAAATTAAACAAGTTTGTGACCAATAAATACCACAAGTTACCACCAGGGGCAGTTCAGAGCATTTTGGCATCACTTTTTTTTTTATTACAAATGCCAAGAAGTTTACTTCTTTGTCTGAATCACGTTGATATTCTTTTTATTGTTGCTTCTTAAAGGTTCAGAGCAGCTCAGCTTTGACTCGGGTTTCCTTTTTTCTTTGTGTCGTATTATTTTTGATCCTGAATTAACCTCTCGTAGCTTTCAGTATCCGTCCCTCCTTGAAGGCCTCTCAGCTCTCTCTCCAGCCCCCCGAAACCCTTCATCCCGCTTTGAATTCCCACTTCCTTCCCTTCATTAGCGTCATCCGGGCCCACTCGAGGCTCTGTGTGTGAATCCAGGCTTTTTACATATTAATAAATGCTAAACAAGTGTAACGGCAGAATGCGGCGTCTTCCCCCCTCGTCTCCTTTTGGGCAGCATGGAGACCCGGACAGAGACAAGCCCGCCTGCAATTCCCAGGAGCTGGAGGACTGTGACGGCTTTCCAGAGGACAGCTCCAGCCTCACACACTTCGATGAAGAGTCACTCAAGCCCACTCAAGTGGTGAGTAACGCGGCTCGTCGTTGTAAACTGCTCCACGTGTGGATCCTCCGATCCTTCGCGCAGGTCCCACCATGCTCTGGTGGTCATATTTAGTCACCTTTAGCCATCTGTCCCTCATGTGAGCTGATTGAAATCGCTGCTTTGATGGGAACATCTGTATTGGGCTCGTGGGCCGCGGCGGGCGGCGCCATTTAACAAACCCCTCCGTCCAGAGAGCTCCACAAAGACCAGTAAAGGGGAGCAGGAAGACCTGCTTCATCAGTCTTTCTCGTGACTCGAATCGTAACAAGCTGAGATGCCGACACCGATGGCTATTTTTACGAATGCTCATGCAGAGAATAAATTCATCACGGGGCGTTGGAGAGGCTGGACGTAACTGCAAAGCCCCCGGGCTGACCGCTCGTTGTGCTCGTTTACTTCCTGACGTCCGCTGGTCGGTTCTCTTTCTCTTCATTTCTTCATGTTGCTCCCAGTTTTGGAACCAGATTAATTATTTCTATTATTCATCCATCTAATTAGAAAAATCCTCTTTGGCAAATTCATCTAAAAAACAAAAAAAGTACAGAAAAAACAAGTTTTCCTGAGAAAATTAAAAGGAATTTAGCTTAAATAAGATTTTATTTGTGTGCACGTTGTTAAAATAAGATTTATGAAGTTTGTGTAGATGAGACTTTAAAGTACGACCTCATGAACTGTTCAGTCCTGCAGCAAAATGACGGCAGCTGATTTCCTACCGCCGCCTCTTTGTTCCATCAGAAAGCTGCGGAGGGGCAGTCTGCTGCTGTCCAGTTGAGTTCACAGTTTTTTCACAGCGCTCCTCTCTAACCAGGGTTTTTTTTTTCATTTTATCGAGCCTCCTGCTCAGTGTGTCACATTCGGTTCGGTGACAATACGGCAGATACTCAGAGGTTAAGGTCGTTTTCGCAGTGCAGCAGATTCCCGGTGGTGTTAAAGCCGGCAAAACGCTCAGTGAACGTGTCCGTTTAAAGCTCTAACTGTTACCGAAAGGCTGCGTAAATCGCTCTGTGCCTGTCCAGCTCCCTGCAAAGCTGCAGTGAAGCTCAAGTATTTATCTGTGCTTCTATATTGTTTACATGTTGACAATACTTGAACAAAAGCCTTGACCGGATCCTCTGGATCCTTCGTGACAAATGTGTTCGTAAAAGTCAGTGTTTTGACCAACCGAACACTGAATAATGTGCACAAGTGAGTGTTTTAACCGGAGACGTTTCGGGCCACAAAAAGCTTTTCATTTGTTGTTTTTCTGTCACTAATGTTCCTCTTTCAGTGTCTTTGCACATAATATCTGTTCATTATGGCAGAAAAAAAGGCTCCTTCACAAAAACTATGACAACATTTAATAAAATGAAGCCTTTCATTATGTAATGAAAAGCTAATGACAAGCATTGAGACCACAGCGCAGCGTCTGGGCCTAATGCGAATGAAAAACCCTTTAATGTCTCTGCCTCCATTTTCTCGGCGGGAAGAGAAAGCGGCGCCGAGATGCGGCGGGCCGCCGTGTTACCACTCCAGCCGTCTTTTGAAGGACATCTGCCTGTTCCACATGTGTGGACATGTGACTGCGTCTCAGCCCAGAAGACTCAAGCGTCTCTCCTTCAGCCTCCAACCTCATTGTATTCCTTTTTCTTGCGTCCTCTGCGCTCGTTGCTTCACGACAGACGCAACAGAACCTTTGAAGAAACGAGTGAAGCCTCGAGTCGTCTCGACTGGACGTACGACAGCTTTTAGGCTGAGGTGTACGAGGACGAGGCGACACCGCCGGATTCGCTCATCAAGGCTTTCGGGATTTAGGTCCTCTTGAGGAAAGCGTTCTGTAATGACCTCTAATCAGCAGCACCTTGGCTGGACGCTCTCCTGGTCACATGATGGCGAGAATACTTCGCCACGGGCGACTTTTCTGTGTAACAGCGACTCCAATAACATCCTCCTCAAAGAATCAGAGGAAAAAATGGTCAAAATCAGTAGATTAGCCACGATGTTTGTGTTAGCGGCGTTATGAAGTGCTGCCTCCTTCAAAAAGACACTTTTTCAACATGAAGATACAAAAGATTCCTATTTCATCATGTGACGATACAAACATGTTGTGAAAATCGTATTTAAATGCATCAGTGTAGTCAAACTGATTGCTCCTTTTCAAAATAAAAGGGAAGTTATGATGATGTCGCAGACTGAAGATCACAATGTTGATTTAATTTCTTTCTGTGGTTCAAAATGAGCTCAGAAACGTCAAAAGAAACATCGTAAATACAGAAAACGTTCTTTACTGTTGTATTTTTCTTTGAGTGGTCCCAAAAACCTCCCCCTTCAGAAAGGATATTTTGTTCCAGTCAACAATAACACAAATGCCTTTCGTTTAACTGCCGTGGTCGGTCTCTCCTCAGCAAGACCAAACACACTTCGGTGGTTATTCAAAGATAAAAATTTTCCTCCCAAGCGTCCGTCGTTGCTTCTGCTGTGACGCGGGATCGCCTCCTGTACGGGGACGTGACGGCGGTAGCGGCGGCGGTGACGGAGTTGGCATTTCAGCTGTTATTGCGGACATCTGGCCTCTGTGTGCGGACGCGTCGGTTTCCTCTCCTCGTGCCGTCCCCTCGCTTCCGCTCGCTCGGTCCACAAAGCCCGCCGACCCTTTTCATAAAAAGAAAAGAGCACTCGCTTTAAAAGCTTTTTTTTTTCCCTGGAGCTCAGCTCAGGTACAAGTAATTTATGTGTTCTTTTGGACAGGATATAGGCTGCAATCAGGAGCAGCGGCTGTTGCATTTGTATGCAGCCTCTCACGGCAGGTCAATAGAGTCTCTCCATGTGTTTGTTGTTTCTGTCGCTGAAAGCTTTTAGAAACTATGTTCAGGTGAATCTCCTGTTTTTCATCAAGCTGCAGCTTTCAAGGTCCAGATTGGACCCTCAACACCCGTACGAACTGGTTTTCATCACATGTGCTGCCACACGACATCAAGAATGACTCTTTTTTTTGCCCTGTGTCCTGACGTCGACGGCATGTCCAAGGTTGTGCTTTATTCCTGTGTGGCCGGCTGACTTTTCCCACTTTCCTGGATGGATGTCGGTTAGATAATCTGGCCTGACCAGCTTCTTGTTTGATCGAGTTGATTGAGGCAGAGTTCAAGCAAGAACAAAAATGCGTCATTTCTTCCTCGCGTTTTAATCCACTTTTGAATGAATGATGTGAGAAGAAAATCAGTATGTAGACAGAGATGCTAAAATTTGTGAAGTTTGATATTTGTTGGTGTAGTGTGCATGCCAGGTGGCTAGGTGGCAGTGTTTCAACAGCGTCACTCTTCTTCTCTGCTCAATAAAACTGCTATATGCAGTCAGGCAAATCACAAGTCAAAGGCATCAAAATAAGTAGACAAATTCCTCCCAAATTTCCCAAAACGCAGTCAAAACAAAAGCCACTTTGGATAAAATTGTCGAGTAAAAACAAAAATTATTGCAGTGAAGTTTTTGCAGCGGTTAACTTTGAGTGCCATTTATAAACATCCTCGTCAGAATCCAGTGAATCTGCATCATCGCGACTATGTTGTTTCAATCAGAGGTGATTGACAGTGTCGCTGTCAAGAGCAAACAACCGCTCGCATGATTGTAATTGGTGCACAAATAAAAGCACAAACAAAAACATCCACAGAAGGAACTGAAACTGTGTCAGAAACAGTTTGTATGTTAATGACAGATTAATCAGTCAAAGTAGAAAGAAACTTTGCTCCAAAAACTGGTCGAGTGACTTTCACATGTCAATAAAAACCAAAGTGACTCTTCAGGAAGAAAACAACTCGACCTCGGTAGCACTTAGCTAAGCTGTTGGGGAAGATGCTCTAAAAAACTGAATGTTGGTACTTCTTCTAAAAACGTTTGTGAGTCAGAGCTGGAAAGTCGAAGTTCCGTGGATGGAGATAGAATGTTACAACAGGAGCCAAGTGAGATCGTAACAGAGCTTTAACTGCTAATCCTAATGATGACAACTAGCGGTTGCCATTGGAAACAGGAGATACTGTTGCTCTCTGAAAAAAATGAACAGAAACTTGAGTAATTGAAGCAATTCGTGTCCAACAGATCATTTTTCTGACCTGGTGCAGCCAAAGTTTTGTTGATGAACCTTTTATTCTGAGCTTCTGTGTTTTTGTTTCGTTGCACTTCAGCCTGAAAAAGGCACAACACAAACAAACAAAGACTGTTTGCACTCCAGCGCTGTCAGTATTGAGTCCAGTTGGGGGGGGGGGGAATCCTCTGGCCCCTTTAAGCCGCCGATCCCGTCTCTTTATCCCGCCTATATATGAAGATACGTCCTTTATCGCTGCCTTGCTCCGTGTTGCAGGTAACACAGGAATTAGAGGGAGTTCAGACTGTGGATTGAAGAGGATAATCCACTGCTGTGCGCCGCTGCCGGCACCTAAATCCTCCTCGTTCAATAACGGTTCCGCCAAGAAGTCGGCGCGCAGACGATACCGATTTCTGTTATAATCTTTTTAGCATTGCTTTGTTGACTTTTGTGTTAAATTTTGGATTAAATGGTAAAAACTCGCTCCTCCTCTGCCACCCTGTATTTGTATGGAAGCTGCCTCACGGCTTGTTTGTTTTGTGCTCTAAAATAACAAAGTTAAGGGCTCATTTCAAATCCCAGTCAATGAGAAAATCTCTTTTTACTTCAAATCTCAGCCAGACATAAGTCACAGAATAACAATGTTTGACGTTAACAGGGTTTAGCCCCTGACTGGGAGAAGAAAAACACAATAAACCTTGGAGTATCTGTGAGAAACTCGTTAATTTGCAGGTGATGTGATTCCTCGGAGAGATGCCTCCGATGTGACTTCACTGTTCAACATAATTGCTTTCCACTTGGTTTTCTTTCTTTTATTGAATTAAACGGGTAAAACGTGACAATAAGCAGGTGCCACTGATGGTTGTTATTCACATTGACAAGAATGAGAGAAAAAGACCTTGTGCGTGAAAATGAGGACTGAAGGTTTTCCAATCAATGGGAACAGTCGGATATTTTTAGTCGCACGCTCGGGAAGTTTTCTGCGTCTGAACACGTCTGACGCAGTGAAGGTTTCCATCCAACTCGCCTTTTCTGCAGGTTCACTGAGTTTTCAAATAAAGGTACACTTTGATAAACAGTAGTGAAAGTGACAGCTGGAGCTGAGTCGCTCCATGACAACCAAACTGTGTCCGTGTGACAGCCTCTCTAAAAACAGACATCAAACCCCAATAAGTCCTCTATATTATCGTCTCATCTGAGTTGTATTTGCACTAATAAATGAGGGCTTTTAGCTTCAAATTCTTTGGCTCAAGGTTCATTGAAAAGTTTTTGAAGAGAAACCAACTCACTCCCTCAAAAGTGTCTCCTAAACATGTTTTCGCTCCGCTCTGGTGGCTCGCAGACGATTTACTCGGCGCTCTTATTTTGTCACGACTCTTACTTCCTTTAACGAATCGTGACCTGAGCTGCTCCGTTTTCGGGCACCTCTCGGACTCAAACACACGCAGGCTCAACCAACGCCCAGGCGAACGCTCGCCGTGCGAGCCGAGCCGGCCAGAAGCGGCAAGAGAACGAGGTTTTAGCAGGCTCGCCGAGCGACTCGTCAACGTGCTGAGCTGTCAGCAGGAACGAGTCGGAGGCAGCTTCATTCAGCCGCTTGAATGCTCGTCAGGCGCGTGTTGTGACGGGGAGGACGGCGCCGCCTGACAGCCTTTGAGACACACTGTCAGCTGCATTCGCGGGATGTGGGCGGTCTCTGTATGAGGGATCTGTGTGAGCAGTCAGGAGACGGGGCGCAGTTATGTCACAGCGATGGTCGTTTTCTCCCCAAAACAAACACGAGTCCAACCAGAATGGCAGCAAACGACCCTCTCGGCTGTCTGTTTTCTCCCCCAGGTGAACCTGGGAAGCCATCAGTACCTGTTCACGGTGGACGTCGACCCCGCCGCGATGCCGTGTCTCTGCCTCCGGCACGACGTGGACGCCCTGTTGTGGCAACCTCGACCCGACCAACCTGGCAACATGTGGGAACACGTAGCCACGTTCAATGCTTTGGGTAAGAATCACCAGTGCTCCAGACTCCACCAGCTCTCTCGTCAGCTGAAGGTTTTTCGGTAAACCTTTCACCGAAGAAAGAAACTCATTGAAGCGATTTGTGTGACGTTTATCCAACAGCTGCACAGAAACACCAGGAGCCCACTAATACGCACTTATGACTAACAGTCCTAACATCGGAGAAGGGTGTAAAATCATTGAAATGCGCTGTGAGCGTTCCGGACATTGTTCACATTGAACTGAGAGTGGAGGGAGATGCCGCCTCGTCGACTCCGACAGGTGTGACGGTCGGTGGCGGACGGTTCGGGTCGGCGGGTTCGTCTCCTGGGATTCTGTCACGGCAGGGGTCACGGACCTTTTTTGAAGTTGAGAGCCACTTCAGGTGTACATCATAATTGGAAAGGCTCCTTGTTGCAATCTCCCTGATTAATTGGAGCTGCAGGGTTGCAGGGTTCACCCTGGACCACTATAAATATTCAAACATGCGCGGAAGCTCAGGTGGTTACTAACGATGATTCACCGCGGTGGGAAATGTGTCCCGTTAGTTCTGCTCATCTCGATTTGTTTGAAAGTCAGCGAACACGTCTGTGATTTTATTAGCGTCCTTCCGAACAAGAGTCCCAGTTGAATTAGTGTTGAGTTAATGACTTCAGTGACATTTGTTTTGAAGTAAAAACCTCCTGTTATATTTGAACAAAGGAGAGAAAGGAGAGAGAGACAGAGACAGAGACAGAGACAGAGAGAGAGACAGAGACAGAGACAGAGACAGAGAGAACATGATCGAGGAAGAGGAGGAGAGTAAATCCATTGATATTCATGTGTTCACTCTAAGTTTCTCTTCAGACTAGTGGATGAATTATTGGTCGCAGCGTGTCGAACTCATCGGAAGTCGGTCTTGATTGTGACATCTGATGAATCCTGACAACCGAGCCTCAATCAATAACCTCCATCCTTCAGCACACGACTTTGTTTGCTTGTGCCGTCATGCTGCTGCTGCTGCTACACTTACTGTTGCTGCTGTGGGCGCCTGACAGATGGTTTGAATGTATGTAATGAAGCAGCAGGTCCCATCAACACACAGTCAGTCTGCGGCCTCCAAGGACACATAAAGTGGGAACATTACATGTAAACAGCTTGAATGGTCCACATACTGAGTCCCAGGGTGAGCGTCGCTTCGCACCTTCGCATCGTGTCTGTTCAGTCGCCGGCTGATGTGTGGACGCTGCGCTCCTCTCTCACTTCATCTGATTTATTTCTCCTCTCCTCCTCAAAACGCCGGCATGTGGAACAAGTTTTCGTTTCAATTTGCCGCTTTGACGCCGACGACGGCTCCATTTGTCTTCCGCTAACACGCCGCAGTTTTTCCCCCAATCTGCCGGATTCTGTTTCATCATCTCATTTGGGCGTGCAGCTGGATCCCAGGCGGCGTTTTCGCACATTACGCGACTGAATTGAGATTTGACTCCAGGGGAAATGGACTCAACAGATGCGGAGGATCAGCGGCGGCTTCACCGAGGTGCTTTTCGAGACGAAACCTGATCGTTCGAAGTTCGTAGTCTCGCATGGAGGAGCGAGACGAAACGGGAAGATTCGTCGACAGACGTCCGTCGATTCAGTTCAGGATGAATAATGTGTGCGAGATAAATGATTGAATTCCTGTAACGCTACAACGCGGTTGATATCGAACGCGCTGGCCGAGCGACATTGTTGTCTGAAGTTAATCTTATTAGTCTGAAGGACCAAGTCGAACTGCGGAGAGAGAAAAAAACGTCTGGTATGGCGTCGTTGAAAAGCCCCGGTGTCAGATGGGAACTCTCGGCACACGGGATGTGCTTTAATCACATTTCGAGAGTGAAAGACAATCCGTTTCCCAGAAAGCAGCTGAGCAACGCTCGCTGGTGTCGCCAACGTCGGGCCGGAACAGGAAGTCGCAAGAAAACAGCAGAAATACAAGAATCCAAAAAATAGATTCACACTTGTTTCCAATGATCGTGTTGAGTTCGATTATTGTTGCATGTCTTGTGAGACATTTTAGTCCCACTTTTGTGTGTTGCTTTGTTCATTTATTGCTGAAGTGATGTTTCTGTTCCTAATTTTCTTTAATTCTTGCTTTTTTCTGTTTCCCGTGTCTGTTTGTAATCCACCTTTTTTCATCCATCTATGATGTAAATAACCTCATTTTTCTTATTTTGACATTAATTTATCACGAGCCTCAACTCAACCAAACATCCAGTAGATTCAGACGCGACCTCATTAAGACTTGTGTCGGTTTTACGCGCGGTAATGATAAACACTTGCGCCTCCTCACGTTCCAGAAGCAGAACCCGGCGAACATTCGCTGTTTCTCTTGTTTCAACGGCTCATTGAGGAATCCAGCATATGTCCTTCATTCGGCTTACAGACCTTTAACATACATGTGCAGGCTAATCAGGTGTTTCTATGCTGCTGCGTCGCAGCATCAGTGTAACTAAATTAGTCTTTAATTGGAAATCGCTCCGTGAATACGATGCTGAAATCATGCACCCCGAAGCGGATCCACGAGGGACTAAAACTTCTTTTATACATCTTCACCCTCGTCACACCTGCAGCGTTTCGTCCTCCGCAACAAACCGAATTTCACCGAGTAGATTTTTCTTCTTTCAAGTCAAAAAAAAAATCTCGTCACACTAAAAATACGACGAAACAGCCAAGAAGGAAGAATTTTCCTGCTTGTTTCGAGGTCCTTTTTTGTCAGATTTTCACTCATTTTATCGGCAAAGTTTTATTTTTTGCTTATTTTTCAAGACGTAAAAAAATCCAACGAGCTGAGCTCCAGTTTGAATAAGCCAAAAAGCAGAATCCCAGCTTTTGTGAATTTTAAGAAACACTGAGGAAAAAACTTGATGTTTCTAACGAGTCGTAGCGATTGTTCAGATCTGTTCACGGTAACGTGAAGGCTCCAAGATATAAATGTGGTTTATAAATAAAATGTTCTTTCTGAGGTTTATTTTTATCTCTTGGTTCAGTCGGTTCAAGCGTGTTTCTTTTTTTTTTACTCTCATGTTTTCTATTAGCAGGATAAATCCACAATACTGGACTTGGGCAAGTTTTTGGTCTGTTGTTGTCATAGAAACGCTGTTACCTGGGATGCTGACTGTCACGGTTTCCACGTGTGTGAATGCAGCTCGCCTGCTCGTCTGCTCGCCGCCCTCTGACCTCATGCTTCCTCCTCCCCAGGTTACGTTCAGGCGTCCAAGCGGGATAAGAAATTCGCCACCTGCGCTCCCAACTTCTCCTACGCGTCGCTGTGCGAGTGTCTCCGCCGGGCCTTCATCTACCGGCAGCCGGCGCCGGTGGAGACGGTGCTGTTCAACAGGAAGCAGGGCCGACAGGTGGGACAGGTTGCCAAGCAACAGGTGGCCAGCCTGGACTCGGACAGACCGATCCTGGGCTTCCGGGCGACCAATGAGAGACTGTACATCCTGACCTCGGCTAATCTCTTTGTTCTGAAGGTCAATAATAATTAGATCTGGGACTCCAGTTAGTTTCACGTTTTCATCCCATTACCCCCGACGAGCTCGACCATTCCGCGGTGAAGCGTCGTTATCTGATGTTTCCACTCAACGTCTGTCTCTCACAAAGTCTCGCGCACACGGGAGAAGAAAAACTTAGTCTGAAAATAAATGTTTACTGGAGTTTTTCTTTGTGAATTTCCTTTATTCAATTGCGCCTCGTCTCACTCGGCGCGGCAAACGCACCAGCAGAGGCCTGTTCCTGCTCCCTGCTTTATTAAATCCATTTGTAATTCTGCAAAATCCAATTCGGAGATGAAACGCTATACGTTTCCCTTAATGAGTCGCCCTGAAAGCCGTGTGTTTGCGTGCGAGGTGTCGCTCGCTGTGTGGGTCGGTGGACACTGAAGGGAATCCCTTCTCCTCGGCTCGTTTTACCGTCATTACCGCGGAGATGTGGAGGAAGCCAGCGTTGATTTCCATAAATTTCCATAAACAGGTTGCGGCGCATCACGCCGGCGCCGATCTCGCGCGGATCAGCTGGATGTGAGGCAGGAAATCCGAAGAGGCCTTAAAGAGCAATCATGTCGTCTCCAGCGTCTCCTCCTGCTGGGTTTTTTTTTTTTTTTTACCTTCGTTTTTTGACGCCTGGGAACAAACAGAAAGCAGACACTGAGAGCATTTTGGCTGTGAAACGCAGCTCGATGGATTTCCTTCGAGGAAAACTTGCAAGAGCATTTCGCAGAAGAAACTTTTTCACATTTCCGACAGAGTTAAAGAGGAAGGAAGCTGCTGTTTGATCGTTCTGTTTTTGTACCTCTTTTAAATTGGCGGAAACTTTTTTTCCAACCTCAGAAATACTCAAAGATGGAGGAGCGACGCTAATGGATTTTTCTCTTTGTAACTCAAGAAAAGCCTGCACAGAAGACTGAAAGTTTGTGCACGATCGCCTCCGACGATGCAGAAGCCTGATGCACCTGCAGAAAACTCTCATTCCTGAACTTTAGTGTCTCTTTATATGTAGAACTTGCAGATTTTCAGAGAACTGCGTTGGCTCAGAGCTGCAAAACCATGTATGTGGTGTCGCATGTTGACTGAAATGTCCTTCAGCATGACTCTGTGGTTCAGTCGCCCAACTTGGAGCCCTTCAAGCCCCATAAAGTGCCTCTGAACCGCGTTCACACTGAAGCAGGAGCCTTCAAAATAAAAGCGCGAGCACTGATTTCCTGCAGTTTGTGTCCTCGGCTCCTCCCGAGTCCCTCGGCGGGCGCCGAGTAATCGTCTTCTCCTCTCGCCTCTTCTGTCTCTTTGTTTTGCTCGGGAAAATCCGCTTTCTCTCCGTTCTGATTTAATTATCGGCGTGCAATCGCATTAGGCCACACCGCCTGTTTTTATTAGCTCCGCCGGCGTCTCCAGATTACTTGAAGCCGGCCTGTCGAAGCGGCCGATGTCTCCGAGGACGGACTCGGACGGACTCCGCGTTTTACTCGGAAACAACCGACAAAACCTGGAAAAGTGGGGAAACGAATAAAAACAAGGTCAGACCTTCTGCGCTCACCGAGCTTTGTGCTCCAGGTGAACGACAACGGAAAAAAATAAGAGCGCTATTTGAGAACCTCACGAAGACGCTTTGTTTCCAAGGTCGACTCTCAATCTCTCAAAAATCTAATCAGTCGTCGTGAATAAGCTTCGTTATGTGCCGGGTCAGGAAACTCGATCTGGCTCTAAATTAAAATCAAGCGTCCTGAGGCAACGGCGGCGCCGACGTGCGGCTGACTCATATTTCACCAGCAAAGTCGCTCCTGCCGGATACTCGCCGCCGTTCGGCTGCGTTTCCGTCACTCGGACGGACACGCCGTCGCGGATCGTAATGAAGGCGGGCGGCGACTGAGTCATTCGACATTTCGCTTTCATTAGCGTAGATTTAATTAGCTTCATTTGATTTGTGGCTCATTAATAACTAATTGAAACGTAATTTAATTCAAACTGCTGCGAAGAATTGATCAGAAGTCCTAAAATAATCTCCATCAGTACATTCATATTCCACACAATCGCTTCCTAAATGAGAGTACTTGTGCAATTCAAGGAGTTTTTTTGAAGTACAATTGGGTATTATTGGCTCGAGCACTTCCTGTTCCACTTGATTCGTTTGGCACGGCGGGTTTTCAACGCGACAGATTCAACTTTAAATGTAGAAAAGTTGTTTTATATCTTTCTTTGTTTACTCGCCAGCTTCGTTTCTGCTTTCCAATTAAGAAATTCCTCATTTAATCTCTGATAATCTAATATTTTACTCTCTGCATTTATGTCAAAACCTTTGAATATGATGCTTAAAGCTTAAAGTAAACACATCAAGCCTCCATCAGTGTGCTGATTGATCCATTTCCTGGTTTTCCAACAGGACGCAGTCGGCGTCCGTCTGTGATTCGTTCGCTGTGATTCGTTCGCTGTGAGTCGTGTTCATCTGCGTGAGTGCCGTCTCACTGCCGCCGCTCTTCTTCAGAAAAGTGTCGTTGTGTTTCTTTAACTGAGGGGAACTTGGTGGCCTCGGGAGGAAGAACCCCCCTCCCCCCGCAACAATCGTTTGGTGATTAAAGCTCAGCTCCTCGTGATGAGAGCGCCGCTCTCCGCGGGTCTAATTGGCGCCTTTTAAATGATTAAACGATTAAAGCAAACAAACCCTCATATTTCTCCAGCGGGGGCGCCGTGGAGGTCGGCGGGTAGCGAGCTGATTGCGCATTCTTCGGTAATGAACGGCGTCGCCTCCCCGGTGGGAGCGGCAGATGGAGGGAGAGGAGAGAGACAGTCGTGGACGTGCGCGGCTGTCGTTACAATCCAAGGGAACATTTTACACAACCCTTTGTTTGTTTTTTTAACATTAGAGAACAGTTATTTAAAGAAAAACACAGTTTATTGGAGTCGCTCAGGTGCCAATCAGCTCGTTCAAAGGTTGCAGCGAAACAATTTGGTGTTGATCAGCTCACACTGGCGAGGAAGCTGCGTGCTGCTTCGTACAGAGATTTATTGATGGATAAAAACCTGAGAATATTTACCTGTAACCTGTTATCGTAGTAAACTTTGAGATTCTGTGGTGGATTTTTGTTTCGATTGAACATTTACGTTACACCTCCTTCAACCGATCATCTCTCACCTGACTTTCTGGATCCTTCCAGTGACTTTTTTGTCAAAGCAACCAATCTTGAGACTTTTTCTTGGTTTTCGGGACTCGTTTCCTTCTGCTCACTCTTACTTCCACCCTCCCGGAAAGCCGAGTACGGCAACACCACGTGGACAAACCACGAGTCTTCCGGAGAAGTCGACGGCTTTGCTTCCGAGATCACACGCTCACTTCAAGCTCGACAACTTTGCCGTTACTTAACCGTCGCTTTCTCTTCAGAAACGAGCGCTCCCTCTCCTCTTGCGGCGACTCCACGTCGTTTCTTCGCTGTGTAATTATTCGCGAAAGCTGCACGCTGGTAAGCGGGAGGGCTGCAATTACCCCGCCCCGCCGTCCGTCCGCGGCTCCGACAATGGACATTACAGGCCCATTGTCAGGGGACGGCCTCTTCTTATTGTGCCCAAAGTTAATCAGCCATAAAGTTTGTTGTCGCTGCCCCCACCTGCACGCGACCCCCCCCTCCGCTGCCCGCCCTCCTTCCTTTCAGCCCGCCTGACTTGTAGCGCTTCTCTGACCGCTCTACTCGCCCTCCGTTCATCCTTCCTCACAATCGTCTGTTGTGACACCTCTCTGGGCTTGAGTTGAGCACTCGCGCTCATCCTCTGGTGGAGAAATAAAGTGTTCACTGCCTGGAACCCGCTGGCTGGTTGATAATTACATCCTGTCACAGCGGAAACGCGATTTTGAGTGTTAATCTGCGGCTTTTATTTATTTTGTTGCTGCTGATGAGGAGCGATTTCAGGTGATTCAAGATCGAAGTGTTGCATTAACTTTATCAGTCGTTATCAGAGCTAATGACTCATCCTTCATGTTGTCCGTCTTCCCAGCAGCCTGTTTTTTTTGCCCGTCTCACTCCCGGGTGTCAAACCGCCCACAGCGAGGACGGACGACTCGCATCACAACATTATTTACGCTCCAGAGAAATTGTAAGAGAGCTTTTTGTAATTCCGCTCAGGCGGTTTATTCCTGGAGATTGACGTAAATTAGCTGCTTCAAACTGTCCGAACATCAGACAGCTTAAAGTGGAGGGATGCTCCAGCCAGACGAAACTACGCGGTGCCTTCATTTTGAAGACTCCTGCTCGTGCAGGTTCAGTCAAAACTGACCAGAGTATCTCTCTTTTCTGATTTCAACGTGAACTCAGTCAAGTTAAGAGCCTGTGAGGGTATTTGCTCACAGAAAAAGTGGATCGCAGTAAGAAAAAGTCTCTTCTCATTTCAGAAGCCACTTTATTGTCAGCATAAAGAGCAGATATACGACAGACTCACAGGATCACAGCAGCAGCTGCCAGATAGTACACCACCAAATGATCTTCAGAGAGGGTCGATGTGTGATAAAGAAAGCAAGAAAAGGCATCAAATCATACTGATAACCGCTGACAATCAGGAGAGTTTCCATCGATGACACTCAATACAAAGAGGACACACACACATACAGATGTACTGGCAAGCAGAACCAGCAGAGTTCAGCGAACGAGCTTCGTTGTCCTTCGCTTGTGCAGCTCGGATCATCTCCGAAGTTCATAACCGTCACTGAAGTGGGGGGGAAAAAAACGCATTGACGACTGCAAACGTGCGTCCATCCGAGCAAATTTTTTTTAAAACAGCGCCGCCACGGTTCTATTACGTCACGAAAAACACAAAAGCAGTACATTCACATCGCCTCAGCTGGGAATCACCGACACTGATGCTCAAAGAAACCGCACGTTTGCACTAAAACCTCGTCAAACACAACACACGTCTGTGCACAAGCACTGCTGCTTCAAAATAAAAGTCAAAACTGCCTGTGAGGCGCGAGACAATCAGAGGACCATCGTGTTGGAGCCTCCAAATGATGCATATTTCATTAAGGGCTCTAGAGGTGACACGTTAGCAGCTGATCAGCATTAATGAGCGGAGTCGTAACTTTAACTGGACGGAGAAACGTGAAAAACAATCTTTCTGCTGCGTTGGTAACAAAAAAGTAAATAATTTCAGGTAAAAGAAACTAAAAAAATGTCACTTTTCACATCAAAAACAACATGTAGAATCTTTAAATAAATAACAAAATACATCTAATACTTTCACTAATCTGCTTCAGAATAATGATTCCAAACATCAAAGTGCAGTACCACTTATTACCCATAGAGGCACTAGACTCAACAGGATGTTTAGAAAATAACTTTTTTTGGCACTTTTTGCATAATAAAACATCATTTAACATCCGTATGTTCAAAGAATTGGTCTAAAACATTTTATTTTGAAAGTATCCTACATATAAACGCCTTGGTTAAATACACAACATCATTAAATATTAAAAGATAAGATGACATAATGATATTTTAACCCTTAATGAATTGCGCATCATGAGAAACAAGAAAAAAAACCCTGATAAACTCGATGGCACTTCTAGAGTTTTCCGCCCATCGGCGAACGCTCGCGTCGTCTTTGCAGGTGGAATAATGGCGCCCAGTTTGTCGGCAGAGGCCGAAGGCGCGACCTCCACGGAGCAAATAAAGCCTGTTTTTGTCGGCGAACGTTCAGGTGTGACTCACCGTTTTAATGAGCCACCTGCTCTTAAGCGTCAGGAGGTGGGAGTCAGTTGAGGTGTTGGTGAGCAGCTCGTTTTTAAGCGGCACCAGGCGGCGGCGCGATACCGAGCCTTTCTCCCGCGGCCGATCTCGGGAGAGCCGCGCTCGATTCGGTGACTGGAAACGTGAGTCCGACTCGTCTTGGTTCTGCTGCGTCGTCTTTGGTTGGCGGCGGCGCTCAGCGGCTGTGTGGGCGAATTGTGAACGCATGAAGTTCAGCTGGATGGTTCATCTGGCACCGGCCGGTATCGGTGGCGCCACGGCGCCTCACGATTCAGTGTGTTACAGAAACAGTTCGCTTTTGCAGAGTCGTCAACTGAATGTTTTCTTATACAAAGTTGCAATTTTTCATGTATAATGTTACAGACCTCAGTGCACGTTTTTTTTTTATTCACCTTCGTCGAATCCCATCCTGCTTTTTGGCGGTAGTCAACCAATCGTCACCTTCAGCCATGACTCACTTGTGTTGCACTGATCAACTTCCCTAGCAACATGGTTGCTAAGCCGGCGACTTTCCGAATCCTCTCCGCGACTTTTTTTGTCGAGTGCGACAAATCTTTGACTTTTACTCGTGTTTTGGAGAAGCGAAAGGACGAACTCTTCTCGCTACCCGATTTGTCGCACACATGCGCAGCAGGTCAGCCATCTTGAAAAGTCAAGTACGGCAACACCACTTGGAAAAACAGAGGCGGGAGATCCGCGACAAGGTGCCAAGCCGCCGATCTGGGAAACGGGACAGTTATGCAAATTGGGTGACGTCATCGAGTCCTTTTGTTGAGGAGTTTGAGGTTCTCTGAAGAATTGGCGACCCTGCGTTGGACGCCATTCGGTTCCCGCACGTGACCGTGCGTCGGCGAGATAAGCTGACAGCTGAGCGCTTATCAGTTAGTGTCGGTGACTTTACAGTGTCTGGGACGGCGTTTGGCGTCACGCCCCATTACTCGTCCTCGGCTGTAATTTGTGTTAACATCTGGAGCCGCCCGGCGTCGGAAAGGTCAGGAGGTTCTCTGGAAGTCGTTTTCCCAACGAACACGCTCCATTAAGCAACATATTCACAGTGTCTCCTCAGAGAACCGGCCCCCTTGCCGACCGGCCGCCGCCACCACCACCGCCGCCGCCACCACCGCCGCGCCCTCAGGCGTCGCTGTAGTCCACCTTCCCGTACGCAAGAGGGTCCTGGAACATCATCTTCTGCTCGGACATCAGGTCGTCGGTCACCGTGAGCTCCTCCAGCTCGGTGGTGAAGTGGTCCGTGCTCTCCACCATGGACGTGTCCTTGACGGCGCTGTAGGTGAGCGCCACGCAGTAGGCGGCGGGCCGGTCCGAGCCCTTCCTGCCGCAGCGGCAGATCTTGCGGAAGGCGGCGCGGAACTTCTGGGACATGGCGTTGTAGATGACCGGGTTGATGGCGCTGTTGAGGTAGATGCAGATCCGGCAGAAGAGCAGGAACCAGTGGTCCAGGTAGGCCCGGTCCAGGAAGGAGTTGACCACCACCAGCGTGCGGTACGGCATCCAGAGCACGGCGAACAGGACCACCACCACCGCCAGCATCTTGGTCACCTGCAGCACAAGTTATGAAGATGAGTTCAAAGCTTCTTTTTGGCCAAATATTTAAAGCGACAGTCCACCAAAAGTTATTGAAACAGCCAAATTCACCAGCAGGTTTTTCAGGCTTAACGCCGACAAACAACCGTTTAGAAGTAACTGAAATAAATATAAAACCGTTGATGTCGATGTGACAAACATTTCATTGAAGAGTTATTCTTACTGTCATGGTAACGACATGTAGTTTAATGGCTTCGATATTTGATTTATTTCCTTGAAAACATATGTTATATATCCCTGTTTTTCAAACTTCTTCAGTTTTTAGGCAAATCAATTGTGTTTTGAATTCTTCACCTTGCTGCCCAGTCACAATGATGTAAAGATAATCCGTAAAATTCAGTTCTGGAGGTATTCTAATACAGGAACTTAAATTTTGAGTAACTGTGCACAGTTTGTCAGAAATTAGGTTTTCAGTGAGATGAAGAAAAAAACGATTTTCTGATTGTGTGAGACGTTAAAGATCAATTCAGTCTTGTTTTAATGCCTTTCTGCAGGATTCAGCCATCAGACCTTTCTCTTCCTTTGTACTTATATTCAGATTACTCGGTGTATTTTCTCAGTTGTTTGTTTGTCGTGTGGCTGTTTTGGCGGGTTCTCGTTGCGCGCACCTGTCTGCGAGAGGTGGCTGTGGAGCTGGAGTGGCGGGAGTTCTTGCAGCTGCCGCTCTTGCCGGCGGCCTGGCTGCTGTGGCCGTTCTTCTTCTTGTCTTTGGGGTCCGACGGCAGCGGGTTGAGGAAGAGGATGCGGGCGATCAGGCCGTAGAGCACCGCCGAGAGCAGCAGCGGCACCACGAAGAACACGCCGAAGTCGAAGAAGTAGATGGGCAGGTAGAACTTCCGGGACACCCGGTAGCCGCAGGTGACGACGGTGACGTCGTTGTCGTAGACCAGCTCCTGGACGTCGGACAGGTAGAACCACATGACGCAGTACACGGAGGTGAAAGCCCAGACGAAGAGGATGATCTTCTTGGCCCGGGACAGCGTGCACAGGAACTGGGCTTTGATCGGGTGGCAGATGGCGATGTATCTCTCGATGGTGAAGGCGGTGATGGAGCAGGAGGAGGCGTTGATCCCCAGGTACTGGAAGTAGGTGATGCACAGGCACCCGTAGTGGCCGAACACCCAGGACGCGAAGATGCTGTCCGTGATGGCGGTCAGCCCCGCCGCGATCAGCACCATCAGGTCGGCCACCGCCAGACTCACCAGGTAGCAGTTGGTGGGGGTCCTCATGTGCTTGGTGGTGAGGACCACCAGGATCACCATCACGTTGCCGACGATTCCCAGGACGCAGATGACAAAAAGCAGCAAAGTGCTGATGACTTTGTACTGGACGCTGTAGTCCACCCACAGCCCGAGAGTGCGGTTCGGCTCCGGAGCTGCTGTCAAGTTTTCCATCTCGTAAAAAACAAAAAACAAAACAACCCGCAGAAACGAATCAAACACGGAGGAATCAGGCGGAATCGCGGCGCGCGGTGGGTTGGTTTTACGCACGGACGAACGGAACCCTCTTCTGAGCTTTGATGTTCGAAAAAAGTGATTATCGACCTTTAGAAAAAACCCAAAAGCAGCGCAGCTTCATCCTGCCCGTCAAACCATCGCGGAGCGACAAGAAGCGGCTCGGAATCCTGCGTCAATCTGCCGCTCGCGCTGTGCGTAAAAAGGCGAAGCGTCGCCGCGGACTGAACGGACTGTATCTGTCGGACAGATGGCGCTTCCGTTTTGAGCCTTCAGCTTGGCTCCCGTACGCATGCGAGAAGGGGGGGGGGGGTGAACCCATCACCACAGTGTCTGACAGAAGACCTCCTCCATCCAACTGTCGGTCAGATGTGAAATCATAACAGCGTGTCTCAGATCTCACCAGTTTGAACCGGTAACAGTTCACAGGGGAATGAATGTTATTCTCACTCTTTGAACGTTTCATTCACAAAAAATCATCATTTGACGATTAATTCTTACTTTTATTCTCTGAATCAAAACCTGAGACTCAGTCCTGCACATAATCGTAGGTTTTCACTGTTGTTCACCAGGTTTTAGTGTTTTTAATTGAATTCAAACGCAATTTGTCTGCTGTGCAAACAAAATGTTTCAATCAAGTGTAAAACTCGCGATTCGGTGTTTTTGTGAGGAACGAGGGAAAAAACGTAATCGTGTAATTATGTTTGTTTATGAATACAGATGTCTGATGGAACTCCGCTCGTTTGTTTCCCAAACAAACGAAGTTTGTCATCAGTAAACGTCGAGCTGTTGGTTTCTTTTGTGGTAAACAAAACGCGCTTCTGTTGCTCCAAACTAAATCGTTAAAAGGCACAAATATAGAAGAAGGGGAAAAAATGAATGAAGTGAAAAGCAATTCTCTCCTGTTAGGACACAATTTGAGCTTACTGAGACTTTGTGGAATATTTTCACGACACAAAAAACGTTTTCAAGCTTTTTTACGCATTAATTTCACGTTGAAATTCAATTGATCCACAAAAATGTGGATATTTGTGCTTCTGGACTTCTTTTTTTTGTTGTGGTTTTAACAATCCAAGTTAATTCAATGATTTTTTTTGTTAATCCTTTAAAGGATTAAAGGCGGAAGAAAAGAGTCGCTTTGTGTTGCAAAGGCTCCGTGAAATGCGCAGTGCAGCTCTGCAGTGACCCGCGCGCGGCGCGGCGCAGCGCGGTGCCGCGCACTGAGGAGTCTGTTCCCAGCGCAACACTGTGGAGGTGGAAACTCTCCTCCACACCAACTGTGCTTCTGCTCCCGACGCGCACGCCAACACTCGCTTTTATTCACGTGATTGTGCTTCGAGCGGCGAGGCTGCTGCCAGCCGCTCGTCCGTCCATCCGTCCGTCCGTCCGTCCATCGGTCCGTCCGTCCAACCCGAGCAACAGGTGGACCAGGGACCAGGGGGATTGCATAACTGAGACGCCCCCCCTTTTCTCCCATGATTCCCAGTATGACACAGAGGGAAGTGAACGGAAGCAGCGGACTGTGCAGGATCACAGAAAGAAAGCTGCTGCTTTGTGTTGCAGTCAAACGCGTCAAGCTGTTTATTTCAGCTTTGCTTCTCGCTCTCTTTAACAAACTGTGTTAAGTCCCCGAAAACACTCCTAAGTGATAATTCACTTGAGATTCAAAGCGCAGCAAAGTTCGTGAACACCTCTGATGCACGCCAGTGTTCCAATTTACACGTTTCAGCTTGAAACACTGTCAACTTATCACGCTCTCCGGTGATTTTCCGTGTAAAAAGTTAAATTTTTATCCATCAGCGCTCAGAAGCAGAAAGAAAAAGTCACTGGACAGAGTTTTACTGCCACCTAACGGACGAACGTGATCATTACATTAGATGAGAGGTTCAAAATAAATAGCTATGAATGAGTCCATCCTGGGAGGTCCAGCAGATGTCTTCAGACCGTGGGACAGAGTCAGAGGACACGGACACCGTCCGAACCGCCTTGTGACGCATCCGAGCCAGTTTTCTTTATCTCTGTAATAATCGTCAGCATTTTATGTCTTTCTCCGGTTTTCTCACCTGCTCTGTGTTTCATAACAGCACTTTGTACAACGTTTATAGCCTCTAAATGCGCTCCACAGATAAAGCGACGCCCCACCTGCTCGCTGCCTCCAACACTTGTTCTTTCCTGCTGTAAAACTTGTCAATCGACAACTTTTACAGGCGTTTTGTGCTAAATTATCTTTGTGCTTTCATGATGCTGTGAGAGCTGGAGGAGAGGAGCCGGGAAATGAAGCCCAAAGCTGATTTAAGGCCAAACCTCCTGAATCCTGCAAACCCCCCTGAATACCAGTGGTGTATTTTTACACGGTGAAATACAGGAAATACGCACTTCTTCATGGCTGCCTGCAGCTCCACTGTGTGATCAGGTGAGAATTTACAGTTTGTTCCTGCAAATCTCACACCTGCAGATAGTTTCTCGATACAAAAGGATGCAAAAGACTTCCTGTGAGGAGCTGCCAAGGCCATAATTATGGAATTCAAAATGTAGCTGTAATGCTGAACTGCTGGTTAAACATTAGGTACTCAACCCAACGTTTGTTATGCTGATTTCACAGGCAAAAAGTAAGAATAATAAAATATTTGAACATGTTGTCGTTGAAATTCAAAGTTTGGACTGAACAAGCTATCGCAAGCTAAAATAAGCCTATGATGAGCTAATATAATATAGATTATAAACAAACTTAAAGATTAAGTTAATACACTTTAAGATATAATATAACAAGATACTATGAGCCTCGAAAAGTATCAACTTTATTTTAGGATTATTAAGTATAGGAACACTTTTAGCATCGTGGCGAATCTGGATAAACATTATTACTGTTAGAAATTTGAAAGATTTGCAACCCAAATCATTTATGAAACAGAAAATAATGAAATATTTCTGATACTCAAACAATTTGTCATAGATCTCAACCTAAATTTTCAGTTATTTTCGCAGTTGTAAAATAACCAAGTTTGGGAGATTTTCTTGGACTCAATAATTAAGTCAGAGTTTCAGTCTGCAGTTGCTCTCTGGCACTTTCTCTGCAGGGTTTTATCAGCGATTCCCGCTGCTGTTGAGTCCAATTAAACTTGTGAGTGAGCCGAGCGCAGCCTCTCTGTGATGGCAAATAAAAATAACCCTGCTGGAGATCATTTCTGACTCTCCATGAACTCTCCCACAACGGTTTATTTCTGGCAAAACGCAGAAAAGTCGTCTGCACGAGCAGGAATCAGCGAAACGGCCGGGAAAGAAACGAGAGGGAAGCCGAAGTCGTCAGTCCAGGATCACGGTGGCGTCTGAGTTGAAGAGGACGCTCAAAAAAGGAAGAGAAATGCAACAGCTTAAACTGAGCAGGAGGAGTTGACGATGTCTGAGCCCACAAACCTTCATCCACCGCCGCCGCCGCGCCGCCGCGGTTCACTGACATCCGGCACGAGTGCTGCTTAAGTCTGACAAAAAACACCATAAAAGAAGCCAGAGGAGGAAAGATTATGATGTCCTCTGCAGGTACCTTATGAATATGGATGGAGAAGCGCTTTGCTGCGTGTGATAAAGGCCCCCTGACATATAAGAGGGTGACTGCAGCCGCACCCAAAGAGCCATAAACCTTCAAATGTGGCAAATCCCGGTGAGTTATTTCGCCGCAGTGCAATTTGCACAGAAATGAAACACATACGCTGACTTCTATGAGGCGCAGTTAATGAAAAAATGGATTTGTCACACACACACACACACACACACACACACACACACACACACACACACACACACACACACACACACACACACAGTCTTTTTCGAAGCCTTCTGTTACGACACGTTGACTTACATCCATTTCCTGCAGTTTAACTCTCAACTGAAACTAATCCCAATGCAGCATTAACCTAATCTTAACCTGAACAGAAGCGTAATCTAATCCCAACTGAACTAACAAAGCAATCCAAGCCCCAAACCTCACACTAACCTTAACCTGATCCTAACCATGACTTTAACTCAACCCTAAATTTAAATTAATCCAACCACAACCTGGTTCTACCCCAACATAACTTAATCTTAACCAAATCCGAACTTTAACCTCGTCCAAATTCAACAAAAACTAATCCTAGCCAGCTAACCAGGCTAACTTGAACCGACCTAATTCACACTTGCGGAGTGTGTGTCATAACTCACCAGCAGACCTGCTGTAAACGTTAAGTGACCTTTGACCTTTCTGATCAATTGACAGAGCAATACATCATTTTTAAGGGAAATCACTCTAAGCCCACACACACACACACACACACACACACACACACACACACACACACACACACACACACACACACACACACACA
>JASSRZ010000054.1:4161594-4177900 GCA_032164315.1 Malacoctenus gilli | reverse complement strand
ACACACACACACACACACACACACACACACACACACACACACACACACACACACAGACACACACACACACACACACAGAGGAGGCTCTAACAAACAGAAGCTGCTGAAGCAGAGACCATCATCGATCTGAGGATCTCTCCAACCTGAGCAGTGAAACGTGCTTCTTATGTGAAGAAACAAAAACAAAGAACAAGAGATGGATGGAAAGTCGTTCTGCGGTTTCATGCACACACTATTAAACATGCACACTTATAGTCCCCCCCCACCCCCCACCCCCCACCCCACCCCAGCCGCCGCCCCTCCCTCTCCTCCATGAATGGAGTCAGTCAGAGTAATCATTCAGGGCAGCTGGCAGCAGGAAATGGGATTGGATTGCTGAGGAGGGGAGGGGGCGGGGTCACTCGGGGTCAAGAGCTTGGGCGCGGCCGTGCTCGCTGGGGACGGGGAGGGAGGAAAAGCTCCGCGGCGGCGCTTCACGTCAGCGTCTGGTGGCCACTTATCATCAGCTGTCACAGCCACTCATCACTGAGAGTGTCACGGCGCCACGCGCCAAACTCTGCCCGACCGCCGCGCTGGCCGCCGGCACGCTCTGTTCCGCCGCCGGAACGGCCGGTCGGATCACGTCTCCGGGTCTGGACAGCCTCTCTCCAACAGTAGCCTTAAGTTAATGACTTATTCAATAATGATCCTCGTTACGCCGCTGGTTGCATAGCAACGGCAGGCAGTCACAGCTCGTGGGGGTGGGGGGGGGGGTTGGTTAGGTTAAAGAAATTTCTCTTAGAAACGAGAAGACGGAAAAGTTGGAAGTAAAAAGAAATCACCGTCTGAGTCATTTGTTGGGCCGAGTCGTTCACTTCGGGGGGTTCGGGCAGCAAATCCTGCAGCCTGACGGCCCCCCCGGCTCCACGCTTTAATGGTTGGGAACACGCCCAGCAGCCAAAACATTACGACCAACTCGGGGGTTCAGCGTTTCGCCCGAGGCCACTTCGACACATAGACGACGGCGAGGACCTGCCACCTGCTCTGAAAATCAACCCAAAAATCAAAGCGAAGGTTAAAGACCAGACGACTCCTCGGTGCTTTTATTTTGAAGGTTACTGCTTCTGTATTCTGGTGAAGCTTTCCGTTTCTGCAAGTTTGTCTTCACTGTAATGTTTTGACAATTCAAAAGGAACCCAAAGTCTTTCTCAAAGGAAGAATTGTTTTGAAGGCATGGTAGGATTTTTCAAAATATGAAGCACCTACACTGCAAAAATAGCAAAGTCGTTGATATTACTGACTTTAGGTCCCAAATATCCCATCGCCCAACAATTTTTGGCAGATATCTTTTCTTTAGTTCAAGTACAAAAACCACTTTATGTTTTTTGGCCTAAATTAAGCAAAAAGAAGCGATTCAGTGGGAACAATTGCACATTTACTGAAAGAAATTCTTGAATAAGACATAATTCAAACACGGAAAATCTACCCGGTTAGGTTTGTTTTTGTGCAGTGCACACAGGGTTTTTTTTTTGTAGATAGTCATAATGTTGTGGTTGATGACTGCGCCCCAATTTGAAGAGCCGTGAACTCTCAGGGCGTATTTTCACTGATCGGTTTTGGTTGAGCGGCTGAATCATCTCCTGAACTTCTCGCAACCCCGAAGATGTGAGCGGGAACTCGCTGATCCCCCCTCTGAACTCCACCAATCAACCGTCAGTATCTCCTTCTTCTTCTTCTTCTTCTTCTTCTTGTCTTCCCCTCTTTCTTTTTCTTCTTCTTTCTTTCTGGTGATTAACTGAACCACCTGCAGTGGCATCGCCCACATACTCGTGCCCCATTTTTTTTTTCCCTTTCTTGTAGAAATGCAGAACGGACACCATAACCATAGAAACGGGGTCAGCCTGTTGCTACGGAGAAACGCCTGCGTGTCACCGCGGCTCGGCGCGGCGGAGTTAAGAGACGCTCTCCGTCTGATTCCCAACTCTGGTGGCAGCTGCAGCGCGAGTGAAAACTGGCACGTTTTCCGTCTCATGCTCGCGTTCGTTCCCTTTTTTCTTCCTCCTCCTTTATTTTACTGAACCGCACACTTCAGCTGAGTCGACCGGCGGCGTCACGAGCCTCCCGTCGACCGTCCTCGTCTTCAGGAATGTGAGAAACAGGCAGAAATTCTTCCTCTGCAGACGTGAACTCTGCTCACATCAGACGCGACGCGGCCGTCTGAAACGCTGAATAAGCTGCTCACGCTGGTATTTCGCAGCAGCGCAGCATTTTCATCTATAGGGTTTCTTTTTTTTTCACATGTGAGACCTTTGGTCAAGTCTCTGGAGGACAGAAAACTGCAAATTGCTGATGCGTTTTTTTGCATCTCAGTCGCTCTGTGCGTCAGACCTCCTCCTCCTCCTCCGTCTGAGATTCACAGGTTCACAACTGTCACATTTACAGAAGAATACGTGTTACTTTTGTCATGTTTGTATCCATGCATAATTAGACAAACTCCTCTGGAAGAAACCCCCCCTCGAACCTTTTACTGAACTCCCCGGCTTCGTTTCTTTATTTACACCGAACGGAGCATCAGATTTTTTGCCCCTGCAGAGCTCAATTCTCCCGACACACAACACATGCTCGTTACTAAAAATGTATATCAAACAAAGCAAGAACACAAATCAACTTATGCATGCAAGATTACAGCATAAATACAAGTGGAGACTTTCAAAATAAACCCGAACTTCCCTGCAAAGATCTGGATTCTGCGAAGTGAAAACTTTCTCAAAATTGACTGAGGTTCTATCAGTTATTTGGAGGAAGATGCTCTATGCTTTGAAAGTGAGATTTAGATTTAAGAACTAAAAACACGACATGAGAAGGCGAGAATGTCCGTATTTATTAGTGACAGAGTAATGAAATAAAACACAAGGAAACCTGAAAAGGACGTTTAAAAGTCGAAAACGTGACTAAAAATCCAAAAGAATTATGAGAGAGGAAGCAGCAAGACTCAAGGTCAGGAGAAGGAAAGTGGTCGGAAACATGGAACCTTCGAACAGCAAAGGGGAACTAAAGACGAGGGTACTAAAACTGGAACAAGAAAACTAAGGTGTTTCCAACCACCAGGTGCAGACGACTGCCAATCAGGCACGGAGGGAAACAGGAAACAGACACAAGGAGGGGAAGTCAAGGAGCCTGACAATGTGAGACTTCAAAATAAAACAGGAACCTGACAAGAGAGAAAAGGTCAGATGTGACAAACGTGGTAAGTGGCTAAAAAATATGCAGATATTTTAATTCCCCTGATGTTTTTTGCTGCGTAACAGTTTGTCTTTTTGTCTTTGCCGCTCTGTCCGTCGGTAGTTTCTCTGAATTTACATTGCAGCACTTTGAGCGATGAGGTGAAGGAGGCGCGTGAATGAATCTCGCGGCGGGACACGTTTGCTTTCTCTGCCTCTGATTTATGCCACCGTTCCTCCCGCGTGCCAGCTTCTCATAACCGGGCAGGAACATCAGAGCTTCCTGCTGAATACTAATTGCGTTTAAGCTCCTTCCTGCGGACCGAACGCGGGTCGTCGCGCGACGTCACGCTCCCCTCACCGGCGGGCTCTTCTCTGAGAAAAGGCTGCGGGCAGAAAAAAAAAGCTCCTCAGTGGGCCTAATGTGGAGCAAATCAATTGAGTGCAATCTTTCGCTATCAAACGCGGCAAGAGTGTGTTTTGTGTGACATCGATTGTGTCTATTCTTCGCTATCAGAATCAATACTTTTGTATTTTTACCGGAGGAACGCTTCGCAGCTTTTCTTGTCATCCGCCGCCACTCGAATTACCCAGAAGTCGAAGTCTTTTTCTTCCATCTGAGCTTCATTATTCACCTGAAATGTTTTGCCAAGAAGGTTTTTGTTGTTGCAGACTCACCGACGATTCTCCTCTCGTTCCTCTTTTTCATCGCGATCAGGCAAGATTGTGTTTCTTTGTGCGGCCTTTTATTTTCCATGTCTGAAGCTTCTGCCTTTTGCTGGATGTTAGAAAACAGTCACATCAGTGTGTTTTGGCGCTTGCAGAGTTCAGGAACGCCATCGAAGAGGCCGGCGCGGTGGCATTTTTTTTTTCAATAATCCCTTTCTGGCCGATCATCGGATGCCGGGGATCGATGAGCTCTCGTCTGCAGCGTGGCGTCTTTACCTCGGCGCGAACGCTACAAACTGGCAGATGCGGCGCCGACGGTCCCTGACGGGCTCGCCGATGAGCGGCGGCAGGTTTCCTCTCCGTCTCCTAATTAGCTCAACCGACTGTGTTCCAAAACATTTGAGACGTCATGCAGAAACACACTCGACATTCATCATCGTGTTGTTTCTTTTACGCTCTTTTAGACCCTAAAGAAGACTCGTAAAACTCTTATTTGGTGACTTCATCTCATTTCAAGTCTGATAACATAGTTTTGATTGAGAGTTTTAAAAAAGCTTCTTTTAAAAGAGAATTTTTTGACTAGATTCCAGCTTTTGTTTCATAAATTACGAGTTTTAATAACTTCTGAGCTTTATAGGCGTATTATTTTGATTTTTGGCACTCTCGAAGGGACCTGAGGAGGAAATTGCCGGGAACTAATGAACCTAATGAGCCTTTTTATTCCTTTTTATTCTTTTGTGCGTTTCAGATCAACAAAAGTGGTCTGAAGTCCATCAATATGCCTATAAAATCAACTTCATCGAAATGAGGAGAAAAGTCCAAAGATGTAGATCAAAAAACGACCCTCAAACACGCCTGAAGGCGCCTTTCTCCAGCTGTTGTTCGGGCGGGTTGCTACTACGAGTTGTTTGGTGGCAGACGTCGGCTGATGAAGATGAAGACGAGGCAGCTGACTCACCGTCTCTCCTGTGACTCATCTCAACGAGCCGTCAGCGTGCCGAAGATGAAGTAAAACATATAAGAAGAACTTACATAAGGTTCGTGGCGGCGCAACCGTTTGACGGAGGAAGACGGCGTTCAGCTCGGAGACGCCTTCAATCGGGACTTTTTAACAGGAATCCTGATGAAACGATTCAGGTGGCAAGAACAGAAAACAAACAACAACAAGCAGTGACTTGCTCTGCTTCTTGCTGTTGTTGTTGTTGTTGTTGTGTACGCCGGGACCCGGCGTGTTCTCAGGGGTGCATCGAGTCGCCTGTCAGTCAGAGCGGATCAAACCGAGGTGATTCACATCTGCAGCCCCAACAAACACCAGGCGACGGATGCGAAAATACACGTGCTTACAAACGCCGCGCTTTGTTGTTCCAACTCCGACAAAATAATGAGCCTCGAACGCTGCGGCGTGCAGGGGGTGTGTGCGTGTGTGTGTGTGTGTGTGTGTGTGGGGGGGTTGTTGGAGGGGAGCTTCACAGTCTCCACGCGGTCCCCGGCTCCTCCCGCCCGATCCCCCGCAACTCGGGGAGAAAGAAAACAAGCGCTCCCCGTCGCTGTGATGTTGATCCCACAGCGGCGTGATTACAAAACACACAGTGGAAACGTTCCAGGCGCTGGCGAGGCTTACGAGCGTGATCTCCCTTTGTTCAGCACACTTCAATTAAACAATGAAATCTATATATGGAGGCGCGGCGCAGAAAGGGCCGCGCGGCTCGCCCTCCCGAATGCTTCATCTCGACAGCGGAGATGATTTCCTTCCCTCCGAATACATTAAAACTTCTTCGCGATGATTTCTTATCTGGATAATTAGCTATTAGCTAATTAGAGTGGCTCTTTTGTGACACGGTCGTCAGGTTGTATTTTTAGCCGTCGCTTCTCCCCTCGCGGTCGCTCACAGAAGCAGAAGGAAGAGGACTTGTTGGTGGAATAATTTTAGGTTGTTATTTTGTTCTGATGTCTTGATTTTTTTCCATTACTTGCATAAACTGGGTTGTCGCCGTTTGTAGTCGATGCGCGAGTGAAAAAACACTGTTTTGTGAAATTACTCTTCACAAAAAGTGAGAATTAATTTGCTCCTCGGGTGTCATTTTTAGCAACGAATGAAGCGTCTCGTGTGCGTGGATTCAGTTTGTTTTTACGCTGATTCTTTTTTTCATTCCTCTCTGATGTGCAGGTTTTGCATAGTTCTGGCGGAGTTTTGTAGGTGGGGCTCTCACCTCACAGCACATCGATCCCCAGTGCGAACCCGGGGAGATGCATACGCATTTCCAGCCAAATACATACAAACGAGGTCAAATTGGTGTTTGGAAATTGCCCCTCGGTGTTGATTTGTGGTCCTTTGTCTCTCGGTCCGGTGTCTCTCACTGTCTGTCCCGCAAAAGTCCAAAAAAAACACTCGTTTGTAACTGAATGGCTAAACAGAAGCTGCCTGAAGCAAACACACGCGGCAGAGTCTCCAAAAGCACCAGAGGAAGCCGTCAGATTTGTCGCTTCTGACACAAAAAGTCGCCAAGTTGGCAAGACTGTCGCGAGCGAAGTCGCTCCAATTAAAACAAGCGAGTGACGATTGGTTGAAGGAGGCAGACGGAGCGACGGCTGGTTCGCCGCCGCCCGGTGGCAGGACGGGATCTGGCGCCCGTGACCACGACAATGTCAAAAAAAATCTCCAAGAGACGAGTGTAAAAAAAAGCAAAAGAACAATCCGCTGAGCCCCGAATGAATGCTGATGTCGCCTCGCCGTCCGCTGAATGTAAACGCTTGCTCGCCATGTCAGCTTCAGGAGGTGACACATCATCTGTTTTCAGCTTGTTGTTCAGCCGCCCCCCAGAAATCAATTCCTCCTACTTTAAAGTCTTTGAGGCTACGTTGCCGTTTGTCGCTCTGCTCCTAAATAAGGAGGCTCATTATTCGGCAGAGTCGCGCTGCATCACTGCCGAGACGGGAGCGGCTTCGCTCCCGTGTGTAGCGCTCATGGCTGTTTTCCCCTGCAGGCCGCCGTAAATGCATCGACGGATCCGCGAGGGATGGTCGGCGGGAGAGCGAAAGAACGACAAAGTGTTTCTGTCCGTCATGAATGAGAAGCATTTCGGGACGATTTCACACCCTGAGCCGTTTCCACGTCCTCCAGGAGCTGCGGTCAGCGTGCGTTCACCCACGTTCACGTCGAATTACCCGCTTCACTGAGCGAGCAGACGGACGCGTGTCAGCCCGCCGCCGTGTGAGCGGGTGGAGGAGCTGCTGAAGGCGTCGGGTTGTTGCACTTTCAGTATCGTCTCGAAGTGACACGTTCATATTTGTGACTCCCTGTCTGCCATATTGTAGCAGTTTTTCCCTTCTTTTTGAGCTTTTTTTTTCATTTTTATTGCTTTCTTTCTTTTACGCCATTTTCTTGTTCATTTTCACAAATCAGCTGATTCATCAGGAATGAAGTTTGAACTTGGAAAAGTCCAGTTTGAGCATCATGAGAAGACGTTTGGTCATTTTGTTTGTCGCCTTCTGCCTCGATTTTTCACCCTTTTCTCTCCTGCACATTTTCCCTCCCACAACTTGTTGTCGGCTTTGCTCGACGATAGCGTACTGAGTGCAGCAGCTATAAGCTTTAATGCCTTCTCGTTCCACCTTCATAAACATACAATATTCATGTGAACACGATGGAGGGGACAGAACTCCTCCAGGACCTCACAGCAAACATTCAGTACATTAGCGCTACCGTATCGATTTCACATACACGTGTGATTATGACGCCATCCATCATCGGGTGCATTTTGTGGCCTCTGCGCAGCAGTCGGCTCCGTCTGCATCTGGGTCACGCCGGAATCGCGCAAGATTAAAAGTTCGGGAGGAAAATACACCTCCAGGAAACCTGTGGAAACATCAAGAAAGCAGGAGCCGTTTGAGGCGACGGGAAGGAACGTCGTTTCGTCAAAGAGCTTCGACAAAGTGCGACGTAATCGCTTCAGAGGTACCTGCGGCGTCTCTAAACTCTCCGACACGTCCGCGGCGAGAGCATCCCAGTTTTGAGCATGAAGACTTTGACTCCGCTTCACTTTGCGGCTCTGAGAGCTCTTCAACTCTGAAGACATTTGAAGAGCCAACAAAAATAAAGACGAGTGAGTGAACGCGAGTACGAGGCAGTAAGACAAAGTGCCGACGATTCAAAGGGAGCCTCAATAAAACCATAACGAAAGAGAGTTTCCGCTTTGTAGAGGCTGTTTCATGTGTTGACGAATAAGGACAGAAAATAGAGACTGCGTGAGGACACGTGTTTGCATTCCAAATCCCCCTAAATGTCCAGGACATTAATGGACATGTCCACATGTCCTCTTATTCATTCGTTCCTTGGTGTTTTTGGACACCACAGTCGTCCTAACTCTGTCTCACACTGAAAACGGTTCCCTGTTTGAATCCTCAGACAAAGTTTTTCACATTTCTCCTCCGCTGTGTTCCTTCTTTCAATATTTTAAAGGATATAAAGTAAAGAAATGGGGGAGAAAACAGTCCGTTTTGGCCGCCCTGTCTGGGTCCCGCCGGGCGGGAGAGTCTAATAATAAAAAATGTCCTGGCCGTGACGAGTCCGCGATGATTTCCTCCGCCTGAACGCCTCCCCGACCTGAGCGTCACACGCTGGAGTCGGTGGGCAGGTTGGCATTGATTTACTGCAGTTACACAACCAAAACAACACACACATAAACAAGAGGGGCCGCGGACATTGTCTCCGTAATCAATATGAAACTCGGGGCGTAAATACTTCCTGTCATATCTGGGTTTACAGCCGCCGCCTGAGTGCACCTGAGGCTGCGTCTTCTGTGGTAAAACGAGCTCGGTCTGCAGAAGGTAAATATTATTTATGTATTTATTGACTGGACGTGATTTAGCGCTCAATACTGCCAGTTTTTATAGATCCACTGAAGTTTCAACAAAATGCTGCAGGGAAAAAAAGGACGGGGAGGAAGGAGATCAAATGTTTTGGTGTAAAATGACGTGAAAAGGAGACGCTGGCGCTTGATGCCGCTCAGACGGATTCCTCCGTTTTTATCTTTACTGTCATTTGAGTCTTGAGCTTTCAGGGCTGGATGGACGGCGCGAGGACGTGTCTCTCCTCTGTTGCCTGGTGACTGCAGCTAAGCCAGCGCACCTAACGAGCCACAAGTCATCCCTTACACACACACACACACGCGCGCGTGCGCCCGCATCACTGTTTCAGTGAGGAAACTGGGTAGAAATTGGACTGAAAGTTGATGTTCGGGGGAGGCAGGAGTCCCCCGGACAGACTGTTGATCCTGCTGTTTTATTTCCACTGCTTCACTGTCAGAACATGGAAATTCAATCGCTCTGACACTCGTGATCCTCGCTGGCTCCTGCACACCACCTGGTAGTGAGCGCGGATCTCACAAGGGGGGAATCGAATCCGAAACTGTCATCCAAAGGGAGGATGCTACATGCTCTATTACAGTCTTTACAGAAGAGTTCTTTTTGTCTCTAATTAATCATGTTAATTTGTGTCTCTGCCTCTTGTGTTTCTTTTTTCCCTTTTTTTATTGAATCCTTGGCTTCTTCTGTCGAGTGCCTCACATCCAGCTGGCTCTTGTTCTCGTAAAAAAAAAGAAGTGGATGTGGAAAGCAGCCAGCAGCTGAGATTGAATCCGGGATATGTCCCGGCCTCGAGGACAGACCGAGAGAGACGAAGAAGAGGAAGAAGGGAGGGAGGGAGGGAGGGAGGGGAGGGGGGATGGATAAGAAAGAGGAGGGATGTATGCCAGCAAAGAGAGCGTCTCCTCCAGTCCAGGCTTTTGTGTGTGTGATCGCACCAAACTCTTCTATAGCGGTTTTTCCGTGGGATTATTGTCGAGCTCGTCGGAAACCGCTGTAAGTTTCTGAGCTGAACAGTCGCCTTTGTGAGCGAGAACACTCTGGTCGTTCAAGTACGCAGCTTTTTTTAAATATACTTCTACTTCAGTTTAACTCCTTCTTTTGACCGAAAAGAAAAACCGAGCTGCGACTCGATTCTTGATGTGACACGAGAATGAATTTTCGCCTCCGGGAGCTAAACTGAATTAACCTTCATCTGAGATCCTGAATAACCCTCCAAAATCGCGCCGTGAATGCCGCGCTCCAAGAGATGAATAGAAACATAATTTACCTTGATCTTTTTGAAAGAGCCACAAAGTGATTTGCTGATTTCTTCCCCCCCCCCCATTCACATTCTTCTCTTTATCAGTGCGGCGCCGTCGTCTCCCTTGAGGTCCGGCAGCAATTCGCTTCTGAATTGAATCGATTGCACTCAGATTTTTTTTTTCACCAACGCTTCAAAACTTCCGTGCAGAGTTCAGAGACTGCATGACTTTGTTCGTTTGGTCTTCCTCTCACTTCACTTAACTTGAGAAGCTCAGGTCGGAAATTGTGCTCTGTGAAATCTCTCGAGGACCCAGAATAATTCCCTGAGGAACTCCATTTTTGAATGTTTCGTGAGGCTCGACAGGTTTTTAGGAAATGGCACCAAAGCCTCTCGCAAATCTTTTCCAGTTTACCTTCATGAGTCACAAACAAGGCGACAGCAAGGTGGAAGATGTTGATTCACAGAATTAGATGCTTTTCTCTATAAACCAATAGATACATAAATAAACATGTCCAGTAAAGTAGCCCAGAGAAAACTGCTCTTACTGCTCTCGTTAAATAAAATATTGACATAAAAAAAGAAAAAATATGTGGTTTTATTAAAAGCCAATAATTCAATTGAATTGATTATTATTGCTAACATTTGCTGAAACCGTTATTTGTTTCGATGTATAAAGAAACATCATCGTCAGAGTGTGAATTTCTTATCGCAAAATGAGAATCTGAACACTGAAACACCAAATAACAGGATGTAATCGTGAAGGAAGGATTTTTCTTCCCATTGTCATCAGTTTTCTGGCCAGAGACTTGTGAGGGTGTGTGATCACACCTCCTCAGTCCAGCCAGGATACGACTGATGCAGCCTGTCCAAACGTTATGGATCTTCCTCCTTGAGTATGGACTCTCCGATCAGTGGAGGCCGGCGCCGGAAACGTCCCCTGCAGGCTGCGCTGGGCGCTTTTATTTTCAGGCTCATTAACTGATGCTGAAGAACTCAATGTCCCACATCTCTGATCACGGTCCCTGCAGCGGGGACAGCTGCCACCTGTCCGACCGCTCCCTCCTCTGACCTCGGGGAGGTCAATAAAGCAGGATCGGCTCGTTGAGCTCTGCCACATGTTCGCAGGGAGCGTCGCTTCCTCGTGTCCTTATGGTGGCCAATAAATTTCAGCCACAAAGTCTCAGTGTAATTTCAGTCATTATAGTTGTGGAGTCTCCAAAGAAAAAAATAGAGGTGATCATAATACTAGTAGGAGGCATGATATTATTATTATTATTATTATTATTATAGTTAGTAGTAGTAACTACAGTAGTAGTAGTAACAGTTAAATTAATGGTAATAATCATATAATAACAGTTATTATCGCAGTCTTTTTTTCGTTCTATTTCTGCTTATATGTCGCAATCGAAGTGGCTCGCTGATTGGCGCATGCGTACAGGAAACCCGGCTTTGTCCCACATTTCCGTCACGAACAATAAAGTTTCGTTGTGAAGGCAGCCAACATGGCGGAGTACGATCTGACCACCAAGATCGCACATTTTCTGGACCGGCATTTGGTTTTTCCTCTGTTGGAATTCCTTTCCGTGAAAGAGGTAGGCTGAATTTGGATTATTTTAATGTTCAAATATAAATATAAAGTGTTATCAGGGGAGCTTTGGTTGATTAACGATGGGTTTAGCCACTGGCTAACAGTCCCGGCTTCTAGCAACGGCTAAATGTTGCATTAGCCTGATGTTTAGCTGTTTTTTAATTAAATACTATGCATTTTATCACGTATTTTGGATCGAATAACTGCAGACGGAACACGCGGATATAATTTGAAGATATCGTTGTGTTTGTAGGCACCGTTTCGCTGTTTTTCTTTTATTCATGTGGCGCGTGAGCTTGTAGCTTAGCAGCAGCTCCGAGCCGCGGCTCGAACGTCGACGACATTGGTTATAATGTTGTTTGTTCGCTCTCAACAGATCTACAATGAGAAGGAACTCCTGCAAGGAAAGCTGGACCTGCTCAGCGACACCAACATGGTGGATTTCGCCATGGATGTCTATAAAAACCTTTACTCGGACAAGGAGATCCCACATTGTAAGAACAAACACGTCTCCCATTGTTGTCACACCAAGGTGTGATGTTTCACCAGCGTGCATTTTGTTGTCGAACGTTTCTCACAAATACATCGGTTCAGAATGCTTCTTGAACCCTTTTTCCTTGTTTAATTATTCAATAATTCAAAATCTAATGTAAACGAAGGAGAATAAGACAAGATTGGCATTGAAATGTGTTTGTTCTTGTTGCGTACTAATGTGGACCTGAACTATAAGTGATGAAGTGTGAGAAGGTTACTTCGAAATTTCAGCATTCTCAGATTTTCATGGCAACTTCTGTCTTGCAACTGATGAACCAAAACAAAAGGACACAAATGTTTCAGACAACAATGTCGTCAGTCACGCCACATAGTGGTACAACAGAACGCATTTGAGTCTTTATGAAACGACGGGGCTGAGACGATTGTCTGTTTCAGCCTTGAGGGAGAAGAGGAGCACCGTGGTGGCTCAGCTGAAGCAGCTCCAGTCGGAGACTGAGCCAATCGTCAAGATGTTCGAGGACCCGGAGACCACCCGGCAGATGCAGTCCACAAGGTCTGATCTCGCTGTGATACATCTGCGTCTGTTCCCTTCTGCGCTTCAATCCTGACTGTTTCCGTGCACTTACAGAACGATATAAGTGCCTCACAGAAGCATCATCTGACTGTGTGACAGTTATTGATCCTGTTTGTTTCTCCCTCATCAGAGACGGACGGATGCTCTTCGACTACCTGTCAGAAAAACACAATGTAAGTTGTTTTTAAATACCAGCAGTGTAAGCGTGCTGCTGCTTATTGTTTCTAAGGTACGCTGCACTTTGTTGAAATCTCAAAGTGGGCGGCGTGATGTCTGCTTTTGTTTCCATAACAACCAGCTGCCACAGTGAGTCAGTGCCGTCGTTTTCCAAATCTCTGAGTCTTAAAACACCCAACAACACCCACCGATGCGTTCATTACTCTGTAATCAGAGGAACACACACAACTCCTTTTTGTCAAAGTTTAGCCAATCTAATTAGAGATGAATTAATTCTCCCCTCGTCGTCGCGAGCGGCGCTCTTTGTCGTCGGTTCGGAGGACTAAAAAGCGACGCTGGCACGTTCTCCAATCAGCCGCTTGCTGTTGGCTTCATCAACTTCATTTACCAGCGTTTCTTTACAACTTCTTTATTTGCCAAGGTCGTGCGTAGTGGCCGTTTTATGAGCTGAGTCGCAAGCGGTGATTGAAGACTCTTTAGTCAAAGTCCCGTCTTTGTGTTGTGTAATTGGTTTGCTGGTCAGTCGAGAACCTTTTTGTGTTACCTTGGATGACGCGGGGGGGGTTTTGTGTCTATTTAGTTCCGCCAAGAATACCTGGACACTCTCTACAGATACGCCAAATTCCAGTACGAGTGTGGGAACTACTCAGGAGCAGCTGAGTACCTGTACTTCTTCCGTGTCCTGGTAAGAAAACACATTTATTTTGTTTCGCTCAAAACATCTTTGGAGTTTATCGAAACGACTGAACATGAAACGTCTTTAGATGCTGCGAGCGAACATAACTCGCACCACCACACTTGCACGGATACAAAAGCACACAGGTCTTTCTCACTCCCACTCCCACACTGAACCACAGAGAAGACCACCTTCTTTGGTAGTTGAGGGCAAGAAAAACAAGAGTTATGAATCAGTAGTGAGAAGAAAAGACTGTACAAGCGAGAGCGTAGGCAGGCTGTTTGAAGGTAAAGCAAGAAATATGTCGTGGAGCAAAAGGAATGCAATGAAAAATAAACCACATTTCGAAGCTGTGTGTCAAACTTTTCTCATAATTTCAACATCTTGTAAACGAGGAATTTTAAATGTGTTGATCTGAACTATGCAGAAGCGTGACATGAGTATGAAGGACTTTCTTTCGCGATGCTAAAAGCGAGTGTGTTTCCCAGGTCCCCTCCACGGACCGGAACGCCCTGAGCTCTCTGTGGGGCAAACTGGCCTCCGAGATCCTGATGCAGAACTGGGAGGCGGCGATGGAGGATCTGACTCGTCTCCGGGAAACCATCGATAACAACGTAAGCCAACGACCCGCCTGTTGGCACTTGCGGTCGCCCGCTCACAGCCAGGGCTGTCGCACCTTCTTCTCGCTCTTTCTGTCCGTGTGAATGGAGGGAGGAGGGTGGATTGATCAGTGCTGCCACTGGAGGTAATGGCGGAGGTGAGATGGGGGCGGTGTGACCGCGTGGTGGAGCTGCTGGCGCTGACTCGGGGTCACGTCTCCGTCTGTTCTGTGGCCGTGTGAAAGCACGCGGGAGGTGAATCGCCATCAAATAGCAGAGGAAACAACTGGTGTGATGGGTGCAGTCGCCACCAACAGTGTTCGTTGAACCAGTGTGTTGCGTCTGTTTGTTTGTTGTCTTTGATGTGGACACACAAACAGCCACTGAGGTTTTCCGGCTTTTCTCTGCAGTCGGTGAGTTCTCCCCTTCAGTCGCTGCAGCAGAGGACCTGGCTCATCCACTGGTCGCTCTTTGTCTTCTTCAACCACCCTAAAGGCAGAGACAACATCATCGAGCTCTTCCTCTACCAGCCTCAGTGAGTACACACGCACGCCGGTTGAAAGACTCATTCCCGCCAATATAAAATAGGAGGAGCCTTCAAAACAAAAGCACCGGACAGTCTCCTTGGTCTGTAAAATGTGCAGTTTTCGTCTGTCATCTCCAAGTCACCCAACAGGGTGACTGATTGGTTGTTGGAGGAAAGAAAGCTGATGTTTGAGTTGCCTTTTTTTCTCCAAGGACACCTGGCCATTGATTCGCTCTGCCTTCACAGTATAATCCTTCTGAACGGCATCGCCATGGTTTCCAGTCTTTATCGGAGCCTCACGGCTCTGCTATCAGTTCTTCACCTGAATGCATTTTTTGGAGTGTTGTATTTTTGAATGAACCGACTCCTCGTTCCCAAATGTGATGATTTTTCTGCCCTCTTTGTGTGCCGCTTCTTGTCCAGGTACCTGAATGCCATCCAGACAATGTGCCCACACATCCTGCGATATTTAACCACCGCAGTCATCACCAACAAAGACGTGCGGAAGCGCCGGCAAGTGCTCAAGGACTTGGTGAAAGTCATTCAGCAGGTAAGACGGCGGGAGAAAAGAACCGTCTCTCATCTAATGTGCCTCAAGGACTTCGTGGGAACACGTATGACGGGCTGTCTCTCGCCGCCGCAGGAGTCGTACACGTACAAGGACCCCATCACCGAGTTCGTGGAGTGTCTCTACGTCAACTTTGACTTCGACAGCGCCCAGAAGAAACTGAGGGAGTGCGAGTCGGTAAGATTGATCGCTTTAGCTGTCGGCTGTAAGCAGCTTTTTCGCTGCAGTCGTCCCAGTTTGCGCGATATCGATGGTTTCGAAACCTGATGATTTGGTCGCCCTCTCTCGAAGCTCCGTTCGTCACGGTGCGCCGGCTCTCAGCCGCCCCAGAGGAGGCGGTGGCGGCGGCGCCGGCGGCTTCCTCCTGGGACTGTGGAGGGAAACGGGGAGCCTTCTTTGGCCGCGGTGTTCTGATCTCCTCCTGAGTCGCAGGCATTTAACTTTGCAGCTATTCAGCGCCGGCAAATCCATGTCTGGCCTGATTTGCTGGCTCTTACTTTTTATTCAGTTTAATTTTCAAAGCGGAACAGCTGTCAGATTTGGGACTCGGTGGCCGGCGCTTAAGAAACGCTCAGCGGCTGTTTGGTGTTTGTGCTCGGGGACCGTTTGGTGCTTTCTCGTCGCACTCGTTCATCAATTGGCTTTTAGCTTTTCCTTGTTTTAAATTATGCAGCGCTCACCAAGCCTTTAACACCCCCGTCAGCCTGAGACTGACAGCTGAGTGATGGAGGAGGGAAAATGGTTCATTAAGACTTTTGCAGTGTTGTGATGCTGTTGAGAGTTTCGTCGCTTTATTTCAAGAACGACTTTGTTTTAACTTTTAATTAAACTCAACTCACAAACTTGGTTGTCTTCTACCCAAAAACAATCGGGATGGAGCTTGTTTGAGAGTTTTTACTCAGAAAATGAACATTTTGATAAAAGCAGCTGGTGAAATAATCTCACGTCTCCCTTTTTTAAATCCTGCTCACTGATATAAACATGTAGTAAAGCTTCTGCTGGGATTTACGGTGGCACAAACATCCTGCTTCATGTTTCTGTGATCACAGCTGCAAAACACACACACACACACACACACACACACACACACACACACACACACACACACACACACACACACACACA
>JASSRZ010000054.1:4138753-4150399 GCA_032164315.1 Malacoctenus gilli | reverse complement strand
GGAAGGTTGTTGGTTTGCTTTTGTAAAAGGCGAGAAAAAGGAACACAATATGTGAAAAACTAATATTTGGGCTCACTGGTGACTTATGATAATGAAAGTACAATAGAACACATGATGGAAACTGTGTTCAAGAAAGAAAAAAGTGGAGTAAAACGTTTGTGTACAGTGAGAGGAGTTCGGATCAGTTCGGATTCACAGAGAGAATCGTTCAATGGTTCCTGTATACTTTATGTCCTCTAATCGAGCCCTCAGCAGTTGCAGTTTCATCACTGCAGTGTCAGTACTACGTGTACTGCGAGTAGGCTGGTGTTTTACTGAGATCTTCTGGCTTCGCTCGGTGTGTGTTGGCAGCGGCCGCTCGTGAGTGTTGTCGCACGGCAGAGCGGCACTGTGCGCTCATTGTGAGTGATGAGCTGCGGAGCCTCTCTGTGAACCGGCTCAGTGAGTGAGGCCCTTTGTCCGCTCGCCTCGGACACGCCAGCACAAGGTCCATTTGCCCTCTGCAGTGACAAGTGGACGGACAAAGAGACGTGTGAGGTCTCAGTGTGGCGAGCGGGGCTGCTTACGTCCAGCATTGGAGACCATCAGGCTGGAGACGTGACAGGAGGACGCGTACGAGCAGGGAGAGCATCAGTCAGTGTCCTGCCAGGAGGATCAGTCACTGTACACGGCTACGAGACAATATCAAAGTATTAATACTGTGACACGCCTACTCTCAGCAAGAATTCTGGAGGAACTAATCTGGATATAACTTTTCGTTCTCGTACAAACATTGGAGTTTATGCAAAAGGGATTTTACATTCTCAACATTACTGTACATGTTTCCACTCTACAACACAACGCATCCATAAGTTTCCACTATTGATTTATTTAAGTGTAAGCACAACTGAAACACGACAACGCGTTTTGCAACCGACACAACACACACACATAGCAGAGTACCATCTCAACAGGGGGTGCCCGTCTTAGAGGCGGAGCCAGAGCAGCAACAAAACTCACGGCGGAAGAAGACCCGGTGCTCTTCGGCGACGACTTGCGATGGGTGCGGACGCATGCAGAGCCCGGCGCTGTAGCTTTTGTCTCTTCATTATTTTCGGTTGTAACCCAACTTTTGCAAATATTCAGTAAACACTGCTACATTTGGTTCTATAGTCTCAGCTCTCATTTTATTGACGCCCGTTTGCTCTGAGGATCCCCCAACAAGAAAGAACCGCAAAGGGAAAAAAACACGTGGTCCACGAATCAGTTCTGCACGCCGGGGCTTTTGTTCCCGGCGAGCTAGAGTCCCCAATTTTTCCCTAACAGAGAGATTGTGCTCAAACATGCGAGGGCGTGCTGTCGTAACACTACTTGATAACACAATGCGACCCTGTGAGAGAGAAATTCGTGGATATCGCCACTCGTGACCCGCTGGTGGTCCGGGGGTCATCACAGAGCTGCGATCTCCATCCGCCTGGTCCGTGCGCGGGGAAAAAAAAAAAAGAGTGAATGAGAACTTGATGATGAAAGAACCGTTTGTTGGCTGTGGACAATGAGATGCCACTCATGCATGCTTTGAGGTTTATTTCACGGGGCCATACAATCGGTTTCTTTCAAAGATAAGTCATGCGTTCCAACATCACGGTCGCCGATCGCTGAAGGATAAGATTCATTCCGCAGGGAATGATTGACAGCTGAGAAAGTGCCTCATACACACAGACAGATGGAGGCTGTACAGGCAGAAAACTCCTTTTTCCAATCAGTGTTTTGCTTCCCTGATACAAGGCTTTAAACAGCACTCGAGGGAGATCCAGCAGCACTAAAAACGCACTGTTTGTTTAACTGACAGCCTGAATTATCTGAATACAGAAGCTTTTGTTGGTGCGCGCCAACCCAACCCGCTGCTTTCCAGAGGTGACGTCCAAAACTATAGAGTAAACTTTAACAAATGAGCTTTTTTGTGGAAGAAACCCCGAACTTGTTTCCATTTTGGATGCTGTGTTGTGTTTCTTGGCAAAGTGGTGTAAGCCTGCGCCGCAGCATGAGCGCTCCTCGCCAAGACACCGGCCAGTAAACATCAGCGTGTCAGCTGCAAGCACCAGTTCCGTCGGATCAGGTGAACGAGTGTGATCGAATGCAACGTTTCGTTACAGAAGAAGAAAAAGGCCAAAGAGAAGCGTCCGGCTGCGCCCGTCGAGTCGGAGGAAGTGGTGGCCAAGGAGTCCGCGGCCTTCACATCAACCCCACCCGCTCCGGCAGTGAGGAAGAGGAAGAGGCGTCCTTTAAAGGCCACGATGGAAACGGTGACTTCAGCAGGGACGCAAAAGGTGAGGCTGCAGAGGGGTTGGTTTTCCTGAGTGTTCACAGCCACTTTCTCCACTTCCTGTGGTTGCAGTGAGTCACCCTGGAAACTAAAACGACTCCTGAGTCATTTGGTGTCTTTACCATCAACGATTTGGACCCAGTCTGCCTGTTTTGGATCACTTTGGAAACTTTTTTTGCAGAAATGTCACTGAAAATAAAGTTAGGGTTGTGTGTTCGCTGCTGGTCATGCTCTTCCTGATTTACCAGCATCGGTATGAGAAACCGCTTGGACAATCGAACCTTCGGCATTGTGAAGGTGAAGCTGGCACAGACGCCGGCGTTTGGCACCGATGACTCGCATCTTTCATGACCACATGAATGGACTCTGATCAGGGCCGAGCCCACGCTTCGCCCCCACCCTGCTCAGAGACTCATTACGCCGCTGAGCGACTAATAATGCAGCAAGCTGCACAAACAAGCAGTCCATCCTTTACGGCGCTGTGATTATGTAATCGCTCAGCATGGCGGCTTTTAATTTGACAAGCTGGCCTCATTTGGAGCGAAGAGGAATTCAGAGACGCAAAGGGTGACAAAAAGAAACAGATTTCTGCTCTAATATTATTAATTGCATTGAAGTGGAAAGCAACAGCCGTAATCAGTCAGTGATTGAAGCTTTAATTGGGAGGTTCCAAGTTTTTATTTTACGTTTGAAAAGCACACAAAGATTTGACTTTCTAACAATCAACTACAGAAGTAGAAAAATGTCCTCTGCTTTTATTTTGAAGGCCCCTATTTTCATGCACTCTGCCAGACTGAGTTTCCGCCGTTGTTTGGCTTCACTGCAACGCTTTGGCTCATCAGGGATCCAAAAGACTCTTACTGAAAAGTCTACAGTCACAGGATGTTTAACGAGGGTGATGCATAAAGTAACTACATATAAATACTCCCATACTCACAGTAATCTCCAGTGAGTACAGTGGGAAAAAACTTGTTTTATTTTCAATAAGTTTGTTTTAAGACATTGACTATATTTTGTTTATTTAAAAAACAAGTCGGTCAAGCAACAGTTGACAACAACAAATGTTTGTTTGTTTTCACTAAAATTAGGGTAATTTCTTGGTTTTTAATAGCAGCCCGGTGCTTCAGCTCTTCACCCGGACTGAACCCGCTCATGCAGTCGACATAGCGATATACATTCGGGTCTCGTATGACCTGTAACAGCACGCAATGTCAAAAACAACCTGAGTTGAGTCGGTAACGCGTCGGGGAGCCGCAGCCTCCTCAAGCTGCCCGCCCAAACTGATCTGAGTTCAGTTCGCTCACATGCAGTCAGAGCTCCGCTCCCGACGCGCGCCTGCAGCTCTGCGGCAGCAGGAGCGGCAGAGGAGCGGCAGGCTGCGGGCTGAGGGAGCTGCAGTCCCCCTCTCCGGCTCGCCCCAGCAGGTCGGATCGCTCCGGCTGAGCATCCCCCGCGGACCGAAGCCTGAACCCTGCAGGACGCAGGCGCGACTCCCGCTGCGGGTGTGGAGGACGGCTCGTTAGATTTGCACGGCTTGGGTTGGGACGGAGCGGACCGACGACACCTGTGCCCACGCGGATTTTGTTTGCTCATTTGTTACTCCGGACAGAATCAGCCGTCATCCTGGATTTATTTGGCGTGAGTAAACCTGGAGCCCCGCTTATTTATTATTCATGTTTGCCGCATCGCTGCTACAACACGACTCGCTGCGATATACAACCTGAAATCCTAAAAAATCCCCCTTTTAATCTCCTTTTTGGGCGATAGAGAGAGTTATGCGCCGCGCCGTGCCGCGTCCCACTTGACAGGCTGCAGGTGCATGAGCCGCTCACTGCGGCTCAGGTCGCCGCCTGCTTTCAGGTGTGGCGATGCGGTGCAGCACGAAGCGGGAGATTTAAAGTCGAAGGATCCCGGAGCTCCGTCAGACGGTCTACGGTGAAGAGCGTCAGTGACGGCGCAGAGAGACGCTGTGTCAGCTGCTCCCAGCCTGAGACGTAACACTTTATTAACTTTCTTCCTCCTCCAAGTCCTGAGAGTTTCAGGAGCATGCTCCGTGATGGTCATGGTGTTGCCTAGTTACTGGATCGCCCTGATGCTTTCAGCCTGCTTGGACGGAGGCCATAGGAGGAAGAGTGCTTCACTGTAGTGAGGGGGTTGAAGTCTGGAGGTGAGGATGGAGGCAGACATGGCGCTGGAGAGCCCAAAGCTGCTAGAGGTCAAGGGTCAAGTTTCAGGAGGTCTGTGGACCCTGGTTCAGGTCCAGGTTCAGGTTCATGTGTTGACTCTGGAGGTTTTCACCAAACTAATCCTCTTTGTTGCCTTTTGACTCACTGATCCTTCTTCAACACATCTCAGCTGGAAAAGGTCTCAGCCAGCTGAGACGCTCAGTTGGATATTGGCGGTATTGAGCTTGAAAGACTCAGACTTTTCATGGCGCTGCAGACCCCCCAGAGGGGGTCCTGAACCCCAGGTCGCAAACTGCTACCTCAAGATAATAATCTCTGTTTCTCTGTCGCGCTGTTGTGTTCGGGGGCTTTTTCGAAGCTATGAATATTTAACGCGGCTCTCTAACCAGCCGAGTTGCATCTTGAGAGCATTGGAGGGTCAAACATGAGAGCGATCACGCTGAGTCATGTTTGATATCCTGAAAAATGGCAGCAGGAGCTCATGTCTTTCCACAGGTTTTTGGTCCCCATGTGGTCGCGCCCGTCGTTATCCTGCGGCGGCCATGGAGCTGCTCAAGGTCACATGATCAGACGGGAACTCGGAGTGCTTCAGGAAGGAAAACTCGACCACAGGCAAAACGTTGCAGCGCTGCAGCGGCCGTAAATAGCACTCCCCAAAATCACCCCCCCCAACCCGAATCTGAACCGTGCCGTCTGTAGCTCGGCGGATGTTCCTCCCGGCGGGCCTCGATACCGTCCAATCAGAGGGTCTGTGGTGAGAGAGAGAGAGAGAGGGAGAGAGAGGGAGAGAGAGGGAGAGAGAGGGAGAGAGGGAGAGAGAGCATCCTGTCTGCTGGATGGTGACTCAGCTAAAAGGAAGCAGGGAGCCTGGTGACGTTGGACGGTACAGCGACACCTCCTCCTCCTCCTCCTCATCCTCCTCCTCCTCCTCCTCCACCTCCATCACTACCTGCCCCACTTCCTCACAGCAGCTCTGTGGAGCTAAAAGTGGTTTAAAACTGCCGGTTCTAATGCTGCAAATTGAACCAGACAATAGTTTAACTTGTTTTTTTCAGGTTTTTACGTAGAATCATATCTACAAGTAACTTTATTGACATTTAAACAAAACACTGAACATATACAATACGAAATTTTGATTTCCTTATATTTCACAGGCATAGCTGTGGAAAAAGGAACTTGGTCACACTATGAAGCTGAAATTGATCCCGATTACGAGCTTTGCTGTAAAAAGTTTTCCTTTGCGAGTTTCTGAGTCTCCTTTTCGTTCTCTGTGTCCGTTCAGACGATGGAGGAGGCGCAGGAGAAGCCCGCCAGGAGGAGGCCTCTGGTGCGGGCGGCGTCCGAGGAGAGCTCCAGCGACCTGAGCTCGGTCAGCTTCTCGCCGTCCCTCGGCGACACGCTGCCCTGGAACCTGCCCAAGCACCATCGCATCAAGCGCTCCAAGTCGGCGTCCGGGGACGTGCTGGACCCGGCGGAGCGCGCCGTCATCCGTATCGCAGGTGAGACAGTTTGTCCCCGACAGGGACGAAACGCACGCTGATCTTTTCTGTCCACTCTGTGTCCCTGCTGGCGAGTTTAGGGACACTTTAACGTCCTGTTTTCCATCAGAGACCTTGTCCAAGTCCTGTGGCTCCGCCTCCTTTTAACTGAACAGATCAGAGGTCAGATGCACCGATTCACTGCCTCAGCACTTCCTCTGGTGGTTGTTGATTTCAGGTCATCGCTGAACAACAGCGTGACTCCCCCCCTTGCCTCCCCCCTCCTCCCCCTGTGGTATTGATTTGATGGGTGGGGTACTGCAGTGTGACGAGCCGTTAGTGTCTCTGCTCACTCCTGCGGAGCGCGTTATCGAGCTCCGGTCGCGCTCAGTGGGAACAAACCGCAGAGACGTCGGCGTCCTGATGAGTTACGTCCTTTAGCATCGGCGCCGTCTCGCGGGACGGCCTCCACTGCGGCTCTGACATCGCCATGCGTTGGAGGCCTCGGATGGAGACGGTTTGCTTTCGGTCCGGACAGATTGAGGGGCAGGCGGCGGCGCTAACGCTGAAGCAGCTGTCAGCGAGACTGTATCAAGGTTTCACGAAGCATTCCGACGTTCGACTCCATCGATCGGACACACAGATCGCGACAATCGCTTCACCTCTTATCAGCCTTTGAACAATCAGTCCTGCTTTTCTCAGTCGGAAGGACCTTTATCCCCTCCAACGGGGAGGCGGCATTTTCGGGAGCGTTGGTCTGACTTTTTGCAGCGTAACTCGAAAAGTCTTTCACAGACTTTGATAAAACTTTCGGAATAGGTGACAGATCACATGAGGAACAGCTGAATAAAATTTGTTGGTGATCTGGCCATGCGGTGATACAAGAAGATGCAAAAAAACCATTTTTGGCGTGTTATTTGTGTGTGTGGCCCTTTAAGAGAGTCCTCTGTGTAAAAAGTTGGAGCAGGAAAGGTTAACAGACGTCTCTGAGGGAGAAAATGTCCCCTCCTCCAGTTCCTCACCTCAGGCTGCTGTTGTATGTTTGCTCAACTAATGAGTTGATTTGAATTTTAGGTCAGTTGTGGTGGTGTTGTGACACTTTTTGCTCTGCATTCCGAGTTGCGTTTCATGTTGTGGAGCGTTTCCAGGTTCCTTCGCTTTACTCTGCAGGTGTCTTTCACATCTTTGCCAACTCACAGCGATCATAAGCGGACAAATGTCTGTTTTGTTGTTGTCAGCTTTGTTTGTGGCTACAAGCTCAAAATAAGGTTTGTCGCAGAGAGATGCAACATGACTCAGGAAGTCTGAGCGTCTCCACGCCCCGTCCAGGGCGACGGGTGTTTACTCTGTGACACAAGACAACAAAACGATGCTTCTGTGAGCCAAACGCTTTGTTTTTAGCACTTTGTCATTAATGCAGCTGTTGGACTGACATTTCTGTTTGATTTGTTTCTATGACCTAAACCGTCCGTGTCCCACTTCTTTTCTTCTGTTGTATGAAAGAGGAGGGTGTGCAGTACGCACGCTGGTCACTAGAGGACAGCATAAAATGTAGTTCATGTGTTTGCATCTTGACTGGTAAATTCCTACTTTCTGTTTACATACTTTTTAAATATTTGTACTAGTTTCTGTTTCAACAAAGCTTCTTGTTATTCTCCCTGAACTCTCTCCACTGTTTTATTTTGTTTTTGTTACAAACAGCTTCCTTTAAAATTTACAATATTTTATGTATAAAGACTTTTAAATTCTTTTTCTAAATGCAACATAGAATAAAAATTGACCATATAAAAAGGACTACACGATAAATATTGTCTGTATTAGTGCAGATAATTATCATTTTTTCACAGTTTTATTTTTATCACATTTTTTCTCAGCCATCTATCTTTTAAATATCATTCAAGGACAAAAATTTTTGTATTTTTTTTTAATAATCCTGGTTCTTGCAAAAGTCTCCTTATCACTGCTCACCTTTTTTATGAGCAGTGTGAATATAGAGGTTTGAACACTGTGACTCCACAACTGTTGGTAGGATTAATGTGCAACACGGAGTCAATTAGTATTCAAGCTGCCGTCCTGCAGCAGAGTAACCAGACAGAGTCGGACCACCACAAATCAGCCGACCCACAACAGAAACGGTCTGAGTGGTGCTCTGGAGCTTCAGACGTGTTGTTGTTTTTCCTTTTCTTTTAGTGCCGAGCATAAATTAGCGGGCGCAGCGGGGGCAGAGAGGCCTTCGAGCTTGGCAGAGTGCGGGAGGTGCTCGGCTCGGCTGGCACCGCCGCCAAAAAAACGGGCGCAGGCGCGAACACGGAGACAAAAGTGGCGAGAGCTGTCCCAGGGAGACACCATCCGGTGGCCGGAGAGGAGAAAACAGCGGGAGTTTTCTGCCTCAGGGAGAAACGGTTCCGAAAGCCAGCAGCGATAAAGAGCTGCGTCGATCTGTGACCGAACAACCAAAATGCATATTTTGTTGGATAGTTTTTAGTGTTGAAACTAAACTTGCTTCATTTTTTGTTGCACTCAAAGCAAAGTGTCGTCGCCCCTCATTTTGCTTCGTCACCTCTGCTGCAGTGCATATTTTGGAGGTTCCTTCACAATAAGAGTCTTCTTAAATTCTTCTAACAGAGTGTAAACTGAACTTTAAAGTACAGCAGCACTTTCCTTCATTTTCATGTTGTTGTGATATTTTATCCTGCTGAAAAAGCAACCTGAGGACATCAGTCGGAGTCCAATAAGCGTCGTTCATCTTCTCGTCTTCCTTTTCTGTTTTATCCACAATCTAAAGTCGCTTCACAGAAACATTTCACTAGTTTTGAAGCTGAGAAATCCAAAAAATTTCCACACAGCAGAGTTTTGAAGCTCAGGAATGACTCAAACTCACGTCGACGCCACATCGTGTCAGTAAGTCACTTTCGGGCCGTAACTCACCGCTTGTGAAACGCGCTGCAGGTCTTTCGCGTGACTCAGGGTGTCGAAACAAGCCTCAAATTCTTGATAAAGGCATAAATTGTGCTGATTGGAGCCACTGATTGAGCAAACACAGACGAGCGCTGTGTGAGAAAGTGATAAGAGACACATGTGTGCTCCAGGCTGCCAGATATCTGCTCGCAGGCTGCATTTCACCTGCAACTTCACGCATATTTCAGCAAGATTAAACGTTTGTCTCAGTCGAAAGTTGTCTATATTTTGCACTTTAAATCAGATCTGATGTGGATAAATCGTGGTTACATATCTGTGTGTTACTTCAGCAGAAAATATTGACCACACAAACTAAAATCAAGTTAGAAACACTCACACAAGTGAAAATACGCTGCTGTTTATGCTTGTTTGGAGCACTCAGGAATAAAAAGCTCCTGAAGATGTATTGATAAAAGTGCGTTTTGAGCCTTTTTGTAAAGCCTCCAACCGTTAAATTTGACACTTTACACTTGAGTTTTATCCTAATTTTTAGCTGTTATGTGGCTTTTATTTGTGTAACTTAGCAGAGACATGAGGAAATGTGTTGTAGGGGTTTTATTTTGAAGAGGAGGACAGTTTGGGATCCTCCTCTCCTGCTGCAGAAACTCAAATAACCCCACAAGGGCTCCGTCATTTGTTTTGTCATGGCCGTAGCCATGTGTGTCTTCAGCAGGGGTGGAGCCGGCCTTCCCGTCCGTGTGTGTGTGTGTGTGTGTGTGTGTGTGTGTGTGTGTGTGTGTGTGTGTGTGTGTGTGTGGGACCTGCACTTGTCTCTTAACTTGTTGTCCATCTTTGAGCTTCGGTTTGGCCTCTGTGCCTTTAAGAGGAGGGTCCGATGTGGGAGTGTGTGTGTTTGTCAGGCTGAGGAGGGGAGTGGTGGTTGTGGTGGTGGTCTGGAATGAAATGTGCAACTTGGTGGGGGGACACTGTGGCTGAGAGTGGGCGAGGACGGAGGTGGGGACAGACAGAAAGGTGCACTGACACCCAGGAGGGCCGTGAGGGGACAGTTTGGGGGGGGATTTAAAGTCAGGGGGTGTTTCTAGGAGAAAGTTAGTGAGTGGTGAAGCAGCTGTCAGAGGAAGGCGCCCCCACTCTGACCACCAGCAGCCATGTCCATGTTTGACCCGGGTCAGCGGCCGCCGGAGGAGCAGGACTACGTGCAGGCGTATGAGAACGTCAGGGAGAAATACAAAGGTAACGGCCAACACACCTGGACCCTTCGCTTGGGCCGCGGCGCCACCTTCAGGGCGTGTGTGAATGGGGGGCTGGCGTGTTGAGGGCACTGATTGGGTCTAAAGCCTCTAATTGGTCCCATATTGCTTCGGACTGAGGTCGGGCGTTTCCGACCTGCAGAGGCGGCGAGTGTTTTCATGTTCAACAGGTTGTGCAGATGTTTGGTGTCTGAATCCAGCTGTTCTGATTCAACAAGTAGAAAAGATAAACCTGCGATAAAGCAAATATCTAAATATGAGAGTATTTCAGATGTGATTTACTGGCACAGTGAAACAGTTTGATAAAGTTGATATTGTTCTTGGACACATTTTTAGCTTTTACTGAACTTTATTTGTTGAACACTAAATAAAAGATGAGACATAAAAGTTAGGTATGAAAAAAAGATGAAAATATAATGCAAAAAAGACTTTTAAATGAACAACCTCTCAAAAACTTTATAATAAATAGAGATGCACTTTTTTTAAATTATAAAGCAATTTATGATTCAACATACTTACATGCTTTTGCTCCATCCACTAATTGAGGCACTTAAACAGGTCGAGTGTTTGCGCGACGCGTTTTCCTCCAGCTGGTTCCGTCCTCGTGTTTTGACCTTCCAGCTTCCCGTAGCAGGAATGACAGGAGATGCAGAGATGAGTCGTTTGGTCCAACATGGAGAACATGAGCTGCTGCATGTCAGTGCTGCATATAGAAGAGCATTAATCCATTGATGTAAGTTTGGCTAAAGGTATGTAGGTCAGTGGGGGGGAAGATGCTCTATGCCTCATGCAGAAAGCAACAGGCAGCTCTGAAATGAAACTAACATCAGGAGGATTGAGTTCAGGGCTTTTGAGGTGCTTCTTCTCCAGTCAACAGGAGCTTAGGAACATAGTAACAGAGCTGCTTTTGCTAGATGGCACTAATGCTTACGGTTGGTCCGGAGAGACAGCAGCTCTGCAGCTCTCTGACAATAACGCTGCTCTCTGCAGGTGATCTGAAAACTGTTGCATCTGTGTTGTTGGAAAAATTAGATTTTGAGTGAATTTCTGCTTGAAACAAGTAGAAAAAGTAAAAGTTGGAGTCAAACGAGCAGCTGTGAACTCCTCCAGACTTTCCTCTCTTTGGGAGCAGCATCGCTCGGGCATCTCATCTGCTGCGTACTGCGGCTTTCTTCTCCAATCGATCACACTGCTGCAAAAGTCTCTGGTGATAAAAGCTGTACCTTGATAAGTGTCCCTGCTTGTGTTTGTCCCTCTGGGAGGTTGAGCCGGGACTCCTAATTGACGGCGTCTCGTCACCCAGAGTCCTGCGAGACTCCATTACGGCCTGATCGCTTGTTAAACGGGTTGTTGAGGCGCACGCGTTGCCTTCAGGGCCCTCGCTCAAATCACTTCCTCACAACAGGTGAGATTAATTTCCTCCCCCGAGGGGGCGAAGAGCCGTCCGATTGCTGCAGCTCTTGTGTGAGAATATAGCAACAGAACAGAGTCTATTAGTGTGAAACACGCAG
>JASSRZ010000054.1:4121580-4136989 GCA_032164315.1 Malacoctenus gilli | reverse complement strand
GTGTGTGTGTGTGTGTGTGTGTGTGTGTGTGTGTGTGTGTGTGTGTGTGTGTGTGTGTGAGTGTGTGTGTGTGTGTGCGCGCGCGCACGCGCCTTCATGCTCTGCCTCATATCTGCTGATAAATCCCACATCAGCTTTTTAGTTTGTGTGTTTCGGACCATGCGGCCGATCCTGCGCCTCCGGGCGGCATCGAGCGGCATCGACGGTTCGCGTCCTCTCTGCAGCTCCCGAGTCTCTTTTCTGAGTATCGTCAGTGTCCGGTAGCTCGCGGCCTCTCCGGGCGCCATCTGATCCGCGGCGATTGGCGGGTTGGCAGCGCCTCAGGAATCTCACCGATTCCCGTCCGGGCCTCCAGCGCAAGTCGCTTCACGCGGGAAACCGACTCGTGTTTGTGAACGCAGAGACACAAAAATAAACACCAGAGTGTCTGTGAGCTGGTTTGGTTTTGGATGAACAACTCACCAGTGGCAGGCCGTTGTTGATGCATTCATTCATTCATACATTCATTCACACAAGCACATACACACATGACGATCAATTCACCGTGCGGCTGCTGAAGAAGTTCGAGTCCAACTGAGAAAGTTGGTGTGCAAGTTAACGAGTGTTCTGTGGCCCGTTTCCATGTCAACGTATTATTATGGTCTGTCGCTCTCTCGGCGTTAAAACAAATAGACAAGACAGTTTGAAAGAGAACTTCTCTGAAAACTGTGTTTAAAGTGTGTAAAATTCATCTCCAGTTAGTTGAATTCATTATTTATCTCAGGGAGGAATTTAGAGTAATCTAAAGTGATTGTAACTAGTTACACTGCACACACCCCCTCCTAGTACACACAGGCACGCTCACATTGAAAAAATTTCCAAACAAAGCACATTTGTTGTCTTTTCTAAGTTTGTTGGTATTTTCCAGGTTTGGCTTCGGCCTGCGTTGCCTGGCAACCGTTTGTTTAAACCGCTCGCAGCTGTCGGTCGCGCTGGTCCGACGTCCGGCCGCCCGGCAGCGCTCGGGCCGCTCCGCTGATGTGATTACTTAATCTCGTTAACCTCCAGTTTCCTGTAATTCAGCAGGCCGACTGCCTCCGTAATTTGACACGTCCTCGCTAAGCGTCCAGTCCTTCCTCTAATCCCGCTGCTGATTACTCTCGCCACGCTCTGTTAGCGACGGGAAGTTTTAAGGGGAGGGGGGCTGAAAGGGACGATTGGAACCAGGTGACTGGTTCTGTTGGGAGCTCTGCCTGCAGCGGCCAGAAGGGGGCGCTGGGACTGAAGCTACTGCAGATGTTGGCAGAATCAAGAGTCCAGTCAGTTAGGAGCTATAAGAGCCTTTGTTTCTTCAGTCATTCCTGCTAAATTACTCTTTATTTTAACTGCAGTTCTGCCTGAAGTGACTCTGCGCTCTGACATCCGACCTGTAGAAACACTTTCTCTTTGTGGAGCTGCAAATATTCGCTCCATCATTAAATTTTGTGACGTTTTGGGGGATCTAAACCCTTTAAATTTCGTGTTTGAGAAGTATTTTCTCACTGTTTTCCTAACTTTATGTTTTTCTCTGACTGTTTGCTTTGTCTCCCTGTGTCTCTACAGGTAAGTCGCTGCTTCCTGGTGTTGTGAGTGTCTCCGTGGCGCCCGCGTGCAGGTGAGCCGCTCCCACATGAGCCGTGGGTCAAACACGGGCCTCGTGACCCGCCGCCGTCATCGCGGCGTCCCGGTCGGTGTCGGCGTGTGTTCCTGATTCGCCTCAGCTTCTCGCTGGGTATAAAGGCTCGCTTGTAAGACGCCGCTCTTGTTGTTTGTGGTGCGAAACGCTGCAGGAGATTCTGTCGAGGCTTCTTTCATCGACTGGCTTTGATATCCAACCAGAGATCTGACTGAATGTCGCCGGCAGCTCGAGGCCGCGACGCCTCCTTTATTTTATCGCTCCGTTTCTTGATGCCTTTCTACGAAGAGAGGAGCGATTCAGCATGTGCCGCTGAGTCATTTGGCAGCCCGAGACTTTATCTCACTTTTATTTCCACTAAATTAAATTTGGGAGGCAGCAGTAGCAAAATAAAACAACAACAAACAAACTTTCTTTCACTTTCATCTTTTCTAGACAACAAATGACCATTTAGATGAACAAACTACAGATTTGAAGCTTTCCATCAGTTTGCCCCCCCCACGTTTTTTAAGAATTGTCCCAAAATTAGTCCTATTTGTGCATTTCTTCCATTCTTCCTTAGTTTCTTGAGGTAAATTATAAATCACTGACACTTTGGAGCCCATTAAGTGTAATTTCACTTTATTTGTCCATAAAACACTTGCAGAACACAATCAAATGAGCCCTTTTGTCAGTGTTTTGTACAAAACTACCTTTTCTTTAGCTAATTTGATTTAATTTCGGGAAAAATCCCAAATCATTAACATCTGTGGCATACAGTCTCACTCTTTTGCTCACTTCTTGATGAGTGCAATTTATTTTTTATGTACTCAATGAATTAAATAATGTTAAGCACCAGAAAGTGTGAATTTTGCTCAGTTTTTTTGGACAAACTCTTTCCAAAAAAACATCAAATTAGCTCCATGTCAGTTTTCTTTCGACATTCACGCATCTATACTTTGCAAACCTAAACTACCCACAGCGAGTTATGTTCCTGCAGCACTTTTACTCCGTCGGTCAGTAATTGTACGTTACGAAGCCCTCGTGCTTGTGCCATTTTCAGCGCTCGCCTGGCATCGGAAGATGCTATAAAAGCTTCGGGCGCCGTTTCTGTTCGCTGCCAGCAGACGACTGTAGTGGGAGTGGTCCTGCTCGCTCCACACGCAGCCGCTGGTGCTACTGTGCATTATTCTCTGCTGAAGTCTGGGAGGTCTGAGAGGGACAGAGGAGGAGGAGGAGGAGGAGGAGGAGGAGGAGACGCTCCCAGTCAATGGGTTTGTTTCAAAGTGAGACTTTTATTTCAGGATTCGGGGGTTTATGAGGACAGGCTGATATATAGGACCCCTCTAATGGTGCCTCACGTCACGCTGATTTGGGGGCCGCAGAGCTACGAGTGCTTCAGCAAGTTTAGTTCTTGCAGTCAAAAACACCATTATGGCTCCGTGGATTTATCACCCATTAGCCTGATTTTTATCACGTTGCTTCCTCACAGTGAACTCAGCTTCAAGTCCAGTTTTTCTTTCGTTAATTTGAAACTTTCAACGATCTTTCAATGTTTCTTCAACCTGCAGAAACTTCCAATTATCTTCACACTTCGTCCACGCCACAGAGCGACAAGAAATGTTGACGAAAATCTGTTTTATTAAGCAACTGAAACTGCAGTTTAAAAAAATGAAAGCACTTGGTCGAGTGCAAACCTCCGCCCTGCCACACTTTACTTTTGTGTCTCTAAAACCAGAGTAAGTGTGACGAGATGTTACAGGCTAGTGCTACGAGATAGTGATACGAGTAAATCACAAGGCAATCAGGCGTCACCACCTCTCAGGGGCTCCTCGATGCACAACAGCACAAAACTACGAGTCACCCCTCTCTCACCCCTCGCCTCACCCATCCTGCAAATTTCATCCAAATTTATCTGAAGGCTTTTGTAGTTATCCTGTTTTTGGATTTGGACAAAGTAACCGATAAACGGGCGATCACTGAACCTTCTCGACAGCAGTAATAAAGAGGCAAAAGTGGCTAAAAAGTAATGAAAACAATCCCTAAACTTTCATAACTTTAGTTTGAAGCTTCATCTGATGCCAGAGTGTCTCCGTGCGGATCGGCAGCAGCTCTTATTTCGCCTGGAACAAATTCCTGTCGGCAGGCAGCGAGATGGTGTTTGTTCAGGTGTTTCTGGAAGGTGGCCGAAAAAGCCGTGTCTCCAAACTGATGTCAAAACCAGATTGCGCAGAACACGTCGGGAAGTTGTTTTTTTGTAGGGGGAGTGGTCAATTTTAGTCACCGTGGCAACGAGACGTCGACTCCCAGTTGGCTGAGGAGCGTGTTTTGTTTGTGTGAGTGTTGCCGGAGGCGACGCTATCACCTCTGACCACGGATCCATCGCTGCGCCGGATTCACTCATGTTTCAGTGATGAGTCACGTCACCATGGCGACGGGCATTCCTGGCCTGCCACGCCCTACCATGGGTTCTTTTTTCTGATGACTCACTGCAGTGGTCAGTCAGACACACACACAGGCACACACACACAGAAGCTCTCCTCTTTCCTTCCCCTCACACTTTACGCTCCCTCCTAATCACACGATGTTCACATGATCCGTTTTGAGCGAACTCTGGCGAACGCGGCGCCCCGCGTCCATTTGATGCTCTCCAAATCGGCCATCTTGTCTCGTTGGCCCTTCACGATAAAGTTGTGCCACTTTGCTGCAAACCGTAAATGCTTTACGGGGCTCCGTTGGCGCTGCCGCCACCCTGAGACCTCCGGATTAGTCTCTCATAAACGCTCCGCGGTTTTCGCTCCTCGCCGCGTCCATTAGCTGACTGTCTTTTTCTGCTGTTCCAGCTCGAATCCCCGAAGACGTCTCCTCTTCCAAAGCCTTTATAGCATCATGTTTGGGTGTGAGTGGTTTGTGCCACAGCAGCTGAAACAATTGGTCCGAAACTTTTGTTCCTCCCTTTTTTATTTTCAAAACTTTAAGCGTTTCTGTCGTTCTGAGAGCTGAAGAGGAAATTTCAGCTTCTTCTCCGGCAACCAGACTGAAAATGGCTTCGTGTTTTTTCCGAGCAGCATTTCAAACAAAACTTGCTCAATCTTTAGATGTGCTCGCAAGTGTTTGTGTGTTTGTTTGTGCGACACTCCTCCCGGTGTTTTCTCACCGCTTCGCTCCCAAATTTCATAACGCTCATTTGCGTTTAACGACCTGGACGGCGGACATGCGGCCTGATTTACTCCCCATAAAGTGAGTGCTGGAATGAAGAGGACTTTATCCGCCTGTGGGAGTCAAATGGGGGGGGGTTATTTTGAGGGGTGCAGCAGTCACTTTGAGTTGCCGTCATTCCCTCGTCCTCGGCCGCCTCTGCCATGGCGATGAGCCCAAAGAGGGCTGCAATGAACCCAATTCTTTATGTGTGAGGGGACAGAGGTAGGAGTTGCAGGCTGGGTGCCACATGGGGGTGGGGGGGTGTGGGGTCCTGTGAGAACCAGCATGTTGTGGAGGGTCTTATCCTTGTTTGGTAACACGTTACAGCCAGTGTGTTGGTAGTATCGCGAACGAGTTACTTGATCGTCCGCACCTCTGGCAGGATATGGATGTGTGAAGCTGTTGGCTAACTTCAGGGCTCCAAACCTGGGGTCCGGGACCACCCTGAAGTGACCCCTTCAGGTCAGCGGTTGAGCCCGAGGCTTTGCCGGCTCAGGTGGTAAAAAATTTGGGGGAAAAAATCTGCTTGTAGCCAGAAAACAACCAGAAGACACTTTTTTTCCAGCTGTTTGGGGCTTTTATTGGGGCTTTGTCGGCGTGTCCACCAGTGTTTGGCTTCGCTGTGATGTTTTGGCAGGTCAGTGACCTAATGGAGGGTCCACGACCTCCTGCGTGTTGGTAGTTTTGTTGCTGCTTCTTCGTCTTCTCATTCGATCTCAAATTTGTCCCCATCTGGTCACTCATAAAGTATCCTCATTACTTTTAAAAGTAACTAGGACTGGTCTTCAGGAACCTCTGGGAGGTTTTATCTTAGAGCTGCAGACGGTTCCATTTCTCTCCATCTGCGTCTCTCTTATTTGTTGCGGCAGCCTAACGAGTCTCTGCTGTTGCCGCCGTTTCGTTTGATGTGGCGCCACGAGACAGGTAATGGAGACCACATGGAGGTGAAGCCGCGTCGGAGGACATGGCGATGATTTGCGATCCTCCTTCCCAGATATCTCCACCGTTGCCTCCACCTCATCATTCCTGAGGGTCCGACAGCCAATGAAAACGCCATGAAACTGGCAGCGCTTCATCTGCCGGCAATGATTTGCGGAGGAATCTCCTTTGGCGCCAAAATGGCTTCGCAGTGATTGTTAAAACGTTTCCACGAAGGGTGTGGCTCGTATCCGTCGGCCTCCAACCGGTCGTCCGTAACTAGTCACACTCTGATGCTCGTCCTGTTGTCATTCTGACGACGATCCCGCCGCGTGTGAAGCGTTGGCGATGTTGGCGAACGGCTGGAGCGGCCACAGGGACTCATTTCTCGCCTCTCTGCGACGCTTCCAGCAAAATGCTACGAAGCGAGTGCTCAACCGAATCTGCTTTGAGTTTACTCGCTTGGTGACACAAGCAGAGAAAAACTTCTTTTATTTTTTTAACCCCTTCAACTTCCTGCTCACTCACGTTTTGATTTTTCAAGTCTTTTGTGGATCTGGACAGGCCGTCGGTCCGTCACAGGCCTGATGGTCAGATGTCTGACATCGCTGCTTCCCGTCCGATGCCTCATCTGTCCACTTGCTTCCTCTGGGGTTGTTCTTTTCACATGAGGAACTTGTCGCTGCAGCTCCACGTGTCGCGTGTTACTCAATCCACGCCGCCTTCTGCTGCTCTGGCTGCGCTCCAAGAAGCCGCCGATTTGCATCTGTGATACATGTTTACATATTTACAGGAACTCGACAGACGCGCCCCGAGCGCCCGGCTCGGCCGGCTGTGACGACTTGATGTGATATACGACTTTTCCATGCGTGTGCAGACGCAGAGCAGGCAATTACAGAGCACGGTATTTATAGTCTGCTCTGAGACGAGAATGCGCACATGTAAGCGCGTTCGGCTTCGCTCGTGGGAACGTCTCTCGTTGTCTTTAAGCGACACAAAGACCCGAGTGGCTCTGAAACCAAAGAAGTTTAAACAGTGGCAACCGTGTGTCTCTGGAGACCCCAAACTTACCCCCAAGAAGGACAAGCTGTCTCATTTGGGGACTTCTACCTCTTGTTTAAACAGTCTTGAAGCAGGCAGAGCCTCGGGGCCTTTCCTCCGGTTGCTGGTTACTACTAATCGACTTAAATTAAACAATTCATGCAAAAAAACATGCAAATTTTGACAATTTGAAAAAAAAAATGTGGTAACTGACTTTTTACTGTATTTCATGTACATGCAAGTTGTATTTACACGTAGTTCCTTCTGCCACCTGCTGGACAGAAAGTGACACAGTCCTCCCAGCCTACAGTGACCTGCAGGTGAAGTTGCAGCAGCCAGTGTGGTCAGTTCAGGCGTCACCTTCCTTGCGTTGTCCAGCGTTTCCTTGTAATGCTGTATCGAGGATGGACGTGTTGGCGGCGGCGGCGGCGCTTCCGCCTGGTTCGAAACGGGCTGTCGAGGCGCATCAGCATCAGCATCATCATCACTGTGCAGCCTCCCGGCGAACTTTTCCATCGCACAGGCTGATCCGTGACTCAGCAGACCGTGTGTGTGTGTGTGTGTGTGTGTGTGTGTGTGTGTGTGTGTGTGTGTGTGTGTGTGTGTGTTAAATGTGAGCCCTCTCGAAGCCACACTCAGTTTTTCCTGCTTGTGCCTGCAGAAGACGGGCAAAGCAGCGCCGCGGTCCAGATGTGGCAGTTGTTGCCACCTTTCATCTGCCCCCTCGCTCCAGCCCAGCCTTCAATGAACGTTGAAAAAAAAAAAAAAGAAAGAAAACACTCCCTGACGTTTAAAAAGACTCAAACTGTACTTGAATGGGATCAACCACACGAGCCGGCGACCTGCTGCTGACTATGAGCTGCACTTTCTCACTCGGAGTGGAGAAAGTCAACTGAGAAAAAGGCAGTTGAGCTGCGAGGGGGGAAAAATGAATCTGACCCGAGACTTCATGGAGGCTCTGATTCAACACGGCCAAGGTAGGAAGCTCCGTCTTTTATCGGGGGGGACAGTTCTGTCTTCTTACCAAAAGGTGTCAGCACAGAAAGGCTTTCTGCCTCCACAGAGGACAGAGCAGGTCTGGGTGTGTCCCTATTTGTCTGCGTATCAGATAACAAAGGATCAACGGGCTTCATGTTAAAGATTAATGCGACACGCCGCTGCGTGCATCCCTCACGACACACACACACACACACACACACTTTGTGTCCGAGTTAGTCTGAGGTCCAGCAAGTGATTATCTGCAGAAGGAGTGTGAAGAAACTGACAGTTTATGGGTTCAGGGCAGAGAGCTGGACTTGGACGCCACCCACGCCGCTGCCCGGCAGTGGCGGGCTTCGTGTTTCCTGGTGGTAAACGCGGAGGGGTGTGGGCAGCAGGGAGGCTGCTGACTGGCTGCTCCACGTCCCCCGTCTCCAACACGGCGTGACGGCGGCAGAGCACAGCCGGCGTGGTTCGACGCACAGCTGTAGAGGTGTTTAAGAGTGTTTCCTGCGACTTATTTCTCCTTTTCAACCACGTTTTAATGAATGAAGCAGATTAAAAAACTGCAACGAAACTCAATCAAAAAGTACTTTTTTCTTAATTTCAGTTAAAAGCCGCTCATCACACCTACAAACAAGATTCACAATCATTTAAAGAGTGGAAATTGTCCACTTTATTTTGCTTAATTTGACTCCTGAGAACAGTTAATTGAATCTGCTTTAGAACAGATTTAAAGTGAAAACTAAGCTGAAAAAATACTGGAAATTGTTCACTGTATTGTTTAATCTTTCTTTGGAGGTGTGATAAGACATTTCTGACTTGAAAACTACTTTTTGATTGAGATTTTTTAATTTTTGCAACTTTCTAAAAAAGTTTTTGAAGAGAAGAAAAAGATCAAATAGTTGGATTCAGTAAAAGTGTTTAATCTTAAATAAACTAAACGTTTTTTTCGTCGTGTCACTCGGCGTACGAGCGTGATAAAGTTTAAATTGTATCAACCAAGTGGTGCATGAAAACGGCTGCTGGCGGACGTGTGTCGAAGCGCAGCTTTGTTGTAATAAGATTAGGAATAGAGGCCTGGACATAGAATCGTGTTGAACAGAGCCGCCATTGTGTCAGAGTTAATGTGTCCAACATGTCAACGTAAATTGTTCCATCTCCTCCTTCTGTCTGAGCCTTAGATCCGAGCCAGAGCTCGTACGGAGTCGTGCATGTCCTCGGGTGGGGGTGGGGTGGGGGGGCATAGCGGGACGGGACGGGACCGTCTCCAGCTTTTTTTTATGACCTCCACAGAGGAGCCTTTGTTATGGTAGCTGGCTTTGGCAAAAGTCATGTTTTCCGCTCTTTGTCCAAATCCTGTCAGAAAAAATGCGACTCTGGGAGTTTTCTGGAGTTGTGCGCATGGACGGCGTCCAGTAAGGGTGAGCGGGGGGCGGGGAAAAAAAAGCCCACCACGCATGAGATGCTGTTTCCACTGAGGAAAGCCTCGCAAATTGGATCAAACTCGCAGCACTGTCTAGTTCCTGCTTCCTCGCCTCCTTTTTTTCCTTTTTTTTCCTCCTGGTTTCTTTCATACACGCCCCCCTCCCTTCCCTCATCTCGCCCCCCCTCGTCTGCCCCCCCCCCCCGGTCCTGATATGCACACAATGTCGTGAGGTCAGCTCCGACTCCCTGGCAGTTCTGTATTTTCTCTAAAAGTGGTGAAGACGCTCAGAGAGGATGGAGCTCTGCTGCTGTTTCTGCCGAGGACCCCCCAACGGTAGGTCCGGCGCCCCTTTTTCGCTCGCGTCTTTTGAGAGAAACTCATGTTTCTCCCCCCCTCCTGCGCTCGGAGGATGCTGCAGCTGCAGAGGAGACTGCAGGGTTACGTTTCTCCCCCTGCCATCCGAGGACACTGCCACTCCCAGCGTCCCGCTTGTTTTCTTAGGCTCGCCGATTCGAAGCGTCTTTGGGATTCCTTTCGCGTTTTCCACCTTTGCTGCTCGTCAGGATGCTTGTCATTCATTCGTTACTCATTAAGCGCGCTGAGAAATGCGGCGCTAATGCCGACGTGGGAGTACGCGAAGTATGCACAACAATATGGGAGTCATTGTGCGGGGCGCGAACCATGTGAAGATGGTGGGAGTCGGCCGGCCCCTCCCACCGAGGAGGAGGAGGAGGAGCTGGCCGCCCGGCTTAATTTATTCCAGACGGCGGCGCTGCTCCCTTCGCGTTACCTCCCCGTCTCTGCTCCATCTTCTTGTGTTTTTATTTGCCAAATTCCTCTGCCAGTTTCAGAGCCTGCTGGGATTCGGTAAACGTTTTAAACCCGGGATCATGTGAGGTCTCTCTCCTCAAACGCACTGCCAGTTCTTTAGGCTGAAAACGCCCATTTAAAACAACCGTTTCTCACTTTTTTCTGAGTGTTATTCTGCTTCTGGTTCAGCTCCTGGCGTCTGCAGGCTTATCACCTCCACCGAGCAGGTTGTCGATTTGGCAAAGTTGGGAGATTTTTATGAACATGTTGCAAAGGAGCAAAAAGTCTCGTCTTTCGCGTGTTATGACACTGTGTGGCCACTTGGCGGAGGTTCGAGCACACATCTGCAAACAAGTCGTGAGAATCTGACAACACTGGGGAACTTCATGTTTCCTCCAAACTATTAATAACTTGATGACAATTAGACCACAGGTGAACAAAGTGAACCGACACAAACACACTCTTGTCTTGGAAAAGTCGTTAATGCATCTCGTAAGTCGCATTTACAGGAAAATTGTTTGTCAGACATTGTTGCAAAAGAGCACAAGAAATGATGCAACTTTTGCAGTTTTGCAGCATTTCAAACAATAAATTTTAGGCATGTGTTCATAAAGGTGAAAAAATACGACAAAAAGTCATGTACTTGTATTATTTTTTACACTTATCGGTAGTAGTTATGTAACTAGCTTTAACTCGTCTTCTGCTGGATGCACTGCTGCCATCTGCTGTTCGGTTTCGGGTGTCACACCTGTGTTGTGACCACAACGCTCCTTAAATTGGCACAAATGTAGCAACTGGTGACATAAGTTTGTTGTAAGACGATCTCGTCGGCAGTGTGATGCTCCGGATTCGGCCCACGGGGTCGAAACGTTCTCGATGGACTCTGCCCTCCATCTAATTTCTGCCCGCACATCATGAGACCCCGAAGTTCTTCCGCCTGTCGCCCGACCTCATGCGCATGCCAGAGGCGGCCCGAGGTCTCGGCCGTATCGTCTATTTTAGCTCGCCGGGCACCGTGTGGGTGGCGTGCGACGTGGCGAATGCCGTAAATGTGTGACGGTGACACCGCGACCTGCGGCGTTGAGTTTCCAAAGCGGCCAGCGGCGCGTCAGCCGAACGCTCCCGACAACAGAAGCGCTCGTGGCGTCTCGCCGGGACAGGTGATGGAGCGGGGCGGCAACCTGGAGGCGTGTCACCTTGCTGGCTCCGAGGAATGTTCCTTGTGAACGCGGCGTGTGATTAGCGCAGGTTGACGCGTTGGAGGAGGCCTGAGACACTGGCTGTGAAGTGTCCTGGCATGGGGAGGGGCTCAGATATTTGCCCCGGAGGGTCTCGCTCAGGCCTTGCACTGATTTATAGTTTGAGAATCCAGTTGCAGAAACAGTTGCTGGTTGCACAAAACGCAGCTGAATAAGATTCTGGGAAGCAAATGTGGTTTTGTCCAAACATCAGGAAGCAATTAGAAGAACCGAACGAGGTTACATAAAGTGATGATAGCGAGTGGGTTATTATACGAGGTGGGGGGGGGTGAAGTGGGGAGGCCTGGCTTCAGTGTAAATATTTGGGATAAAGAGGAAGAGGGGCTGCACTTGGACGGGCGATGACTTGCAAACCGCCGCGGAAAATCCGCTTCAGAGGCCGAAGAGAAACTCGAGGAGCGAGTTGGAAACTTTGACACTCGGCTCAAAGTGGCTCGTTTGTGTCTTATCAACACTGACACAAGTTTCTCTGTGTGTGTTTGTGCGCTTGTGCGTGTGTGTGTGTTTGAGCAACACAAAACAGCCTCATGTATTATTAACTCCTGCAGATAGGCTGCAGCGAGTGGGGACGGCAGCCAGCCGGCCAATCCCGCCGCGGTGAAACCAGCGGAGTCACTGGAGCCGTGGAGGAGGAACCGGACTTATTTTTAACCCTGTCGGGGCTCCGCAGCTGCTCGCCGAGTTTGAGACTCGCTCGAAGTGACAGACAGGAGTGGGAATGAGCGAGGCACTGTCGGAGTAAAGTACAGGACGAGGAGAAGGGGGAGGGAGGGGGAGAGAGAGAGAGAGAGAGAGAGAGCGAAAGAGGGAGAGGGAGGGAGGGAGCCGGGCCACCTCTGCCAGAGGACTGAGTCACAGAGCGCGGTGGGAGGGGTGCGCGCTCCTTCCTCTGCCTCTTTCTAAAAGTCACGGACAGCTTGGCGGCGGCTGGTTTTAAAGTCCAGGATGGCACCACACCCCTAGGTGTCACCCACCCTCCTCTTCCTGCCCCCGCACTCCCCACCCTCCCGCTCACCTCTCACCCCACCCCGCCCCCCCCCTCTCGCGGCTCCCCAGCCCTCCCACCTGTCTTCAGAAGGAGCCCGGGACTCTCCACTCTGTAACCAGGCGCGATGCCGGCCGGCCCGCCTGGAAATGTGTTCCCGACCCTGGTGGTCGTGGGGCACATCGTCACCCTCCTTGTCGTTTGGCAGATGAGAATACGCAAGAAACAAGGTAAGAGCGGCTCCCCAAACTCCTTCCGGAAAGTTCAGGCAGCTCGCCGCCGTCCGTCCGACCGTCCTCGCGCGTCGTCTCTGCTCTCTGGTCTTGCGCGTATTCATGGCGCTCTCTCTCTCTCTCCCTCTCTCCCTCTCTCTCTCTCACTGCCCCCCTTCTTTTTCCTCACTCGCGTTGGCTTCCTGTGGAACGCAGATGTTGCTGTTAACCCTATAATCGCTGGCTGAAGCGCCGATGTGCACACACACCCCCCTCCACCTCCACCTCCTCCTCCACCTCCACCTCCTCCTCCTCCTCCTCCTCCCTGTGACTCTTTATCTCTGCTCTGATCTGACTGGACCTGTGTGTCCCCTTTGACTTTAAGCTGCCGGCTATTCATAGCAGCCTGCCTAAGCCGCCGTTACATTGTTAAGAGGCTTGTTGGGCCTGTTTTCTTTCCTGGAGGAGTTTCTTTATTGTGTTTAAAAAAAAAGAAAACAACTTAATCGCAGCCTCTTGGGGCGTCAAACTCGTCGCTGCCAGCGGAGATAAACCATTGCGCAACGTGACCCAGCCTGAAGGTTACCTGCAGCCATCTGTGGCTCTGTGCTGTTGACACAGCTCGTAACAACGCCGCCGCCTGTCAAACGCACCTCTGCGGGTGACACGCCCTCGGGCGAATCAAAGGCTCGGTCTCTTCCTGATCGTCTGCAGGTGTAGACAAAGGAAGGGCTCTTTTTTTAGGTTTGCATTTCAACAGAGCAAAACCTCAAACCTGTTTGGTTGCAGGGACACCGTACCTGTCCGCTGGGAGATGGGTTTCAACTGCATTTGCATACTTTTGTTTCCTGTTGCGCCGAATTGTGAAAAACCTTTTTTGTTGTTGTTGTTTTAAAGTTTCACTTTTAACTTTCGGACCAGAACTCGGTGTCACTGCCATACTTAGACTCCTTTCTTTTCACTCCTTCTTCTTCATGTCTTTGGGTTCTCTGCCTGCACACCACCTACAGGCTGAGCATGTGTACTGCAGCGTTTTCACTGGTTTTGCGTGGACCAAAATTCTCCCAGTTGCACTTTCCTCGATCACTCCCTGATGGCTGCGCTGAAATCAGGACACACCTTGAGCAGATAAGAAGGTTTCTGGCCTTTTGTTATGATCATATGAGTACGTTTCGAAGCTGAAAACTAGCTCAGGAAACTTTTCAAGTAACTCTTTGGACTACTGTAACTGTGTTGGGGTAAAATGTATAAAACATGCTCATAACTTAAGTGAATAATCATCTCCTCTGCTTGTGTAAAGCTATAGTTGTAACAGCCATAACTGCCAGCAGCTGAAGTGCTGATCAAATAAGGGTTGCGTGTCATCGCGGTGTCGACCGGTAATCTGTGGGTAAACACTGCGTTGCAAAACTAGGCCGCGTGCGCCGTCTCCGCCTTCAGTCAATATCTGTTTGATTTTGACGAGATGTGCTCTCAGCCTTTCATCTGCCGCAGTGCAGACGAGGTGAAACTCTGCACATCGGCAGCGCTCGTATTTCCTCTTCCCAAACGTCTGCGTTTGTGATGAAACTCGCAGGGAAAACAGTCGCCATCGATCATCAGAGATGCGATCGACGTTTACATGTGAGGCCTAATGAGAACCGCAGGTGATATCGCTGCAGGTCGACCTGCAGGAGAGTGAAGGTGCCTTTGAAGGGACGGGAAGGTGGAAGTAGGTAAAAGGGTTTTCCGGCGGTGCCAGGTTTAAAAAAAGCTCGGCGAGCGGCGAACAGGCGGCCGGCTGATGGTAGTAAACTCGACACTGCGGACGGACGACTGCGTATCCTGGATACAGTCATAACAAACGCTGCCGCTGAGCCGCAGACCCTGAAAGGAAAACCTGTGCCGGGCCGCCAAACGGATGATCGAGGGCTCGTTACGCGTGGCTGTAAACCAGGAGCTGGTTGGCGGCTTCTGTTCAATTTTACTCTTCCTTCACATTTGGGGAAAAAAAACACAATATGAGAGATTATAAATCTCTTGGTATCTTAGAGAGTTTTAGAAAAGCTTGATTAAAACATACTTTTTAAAAAAATATATCTTTTATTTTCTAACTTTAAAATAAGATTAAAAACTTTTTTGGTCCCAGCAGAAATGGAAAAAAAATGCTGAATTTGATCCGTATTTTTATTCTTTATTTTGTTGGAGCTAAGAAAAAAAGTTTTTTCCAAAATATTTTAAAGTATTTTAGTTTTTTATTTTATTTTTTAAAAAATGAGATTAATCAAAATAAAATAAAAATTCTACATAAATGAGAAAATTAAATTAAAATAAAAAGCAAGTGTAAGAAGATGCACTTAAACAATATAAAATGTGAAAGGCAGGACAGCTTAGAGAGTTTCTACATTCAAACAGATGAGCAGGTTTTTAATTCGTGACTAACTCCAATCATGCGTCGTCTGTCTCTTCTCTCCAGCCCGGAGATTTCCGCTAATTACTCTGAATGAAAGTCTGCGAAGCTTCGAAGGATTATGAAGCAGAACAAAACAGATTTAGCAGAGAATACGAGTATGATCTGTGGAGGAAGCCACGCCCTCCCACCGAGGACCCTGCAGACTGACGAGTGCGCCCGATCTAACCACAGGCTGCGCCCGGCACACTGTGGGTGGGGGCGGTGGAGGAGGGGTTGGAGGGGGGGGGGGTACAGCTGTGACTCACTTTCCTGCCTCTTTTCGCTGTGGCAGTAACAAGAGAGTGAGGAGGAGCTCCGCTTTTACTGAAGAAGAAGAAAGAAAAACACGAGCTCTGTTTCAAGGGCGGCGAGAGTCGTAAACAATGCGCACCCACCCTGTCCCTGCATGCCCTCCACAAGGACCAGCGTCACATAAAACATGACACACACACACACACACACACACACACACACACACACACACACACACACACACACACACACACACACAC